>NC_069399.1:12966737-12979237 GCF_026875155.1 Cherax quadricarinatus | reverse complement strand
TCCTGTTTAAGGGCAATGTGTGGTGTAAATATTATGCAGAAAATTCGGAGTGTGGAAATTAGGAGAAGGTGTGGAGTTAATAAAAGCATTAGTCAGAGGGCAGAAGAGGGGTTGTTGAGGTGGTTTGGTCATTTAGAGAGAATGGATCAAAGTAGAATGACATGGAGAGCATATAAATCTATAGGGGAAGGAAGGCGGGGTAGGGGTCGTCCTCGAAAGGGTTGGAGAGAGGGGGTAAAGGAGGTTTTGTGGGCGAGGGGCTTGGACTTCCAGCAAGCGTGCGTGAGCGTGTTAGATAGGAGTGAATGGAGACGAATGGTACTTGGGACCTGACGATCTGTTGGAGTGTGAGCAGGGTAATATTTAGTGAAGGGGATTCAGGGAAACCGGTTATTTTCATATAGTCGGACTTGAGTCCTGGAAATGGGAAGTACAATGCCTGCACTTTAAAGGAGGGGTTTGGGATATTGGCAGTTTGGAGGGATATGTTGTGTATCTTTATACGTATATGCTTCTAAACTGTTGTATTCTGAGCACCTCTGCAAAAACAGTGATAATGTGTGAGTGTGGTGAAAGTGTTGAATGATGATGAAAGTATTTTCTTTTTGGGGATTTTCTTTCTTTTTTGGGTCACCCTGCCTCGGTGGGAGACGGCCGACTTGTTGAAAAAAAAAAATAAATAAATTACAAAGAAAGCCACTAACATGCCTAGGCATTTCGGGCAGACTAATTCATACTCTTTATTGGCACAGGTTATGGAGCAGTACATTTTAATATACATAATTGCATATTGATCTAAACGTTAGGTAATTGAAGTGATTATGATTAATTAGATTGATAATAGGTAGTACAAAACATATAACAGTATTCCAGTTAGTAAATTTAGTAATGGGAATGGTTTTATCTCAGCATGATACTCTGTTTCTATAAAAGCTCCTATATTGGCAGAGTATTTCAGACAAACTTAGGACTAACTTAAGATTAATTAGGCAATAACTATTAATAATTTATATTTACAGTCGTTTGAGTGAGTGTAAGTGTAAAATAGTTTGTGATACAAAGAAAGAGAATACATGTAAATGGTTTTCACATACAGTAGTTGGCTGATTATGGGATGTGTTAGTGAGATAAGGTGTTTTTTAATAGTAGTTTTGAAAAGAGTGTTTGAGTATGCAGTTCTAGAGATTTTTGTGTCTAGTATTGTGTCTGTGGGTCCTGTTGCATCTATTGAGAAAGTTTTTAGTTCAGGGTTAGTATTAGACTTAATGTTTCTGTAAATGTAAGTTGCACACTAGTGGATGTGAATGATTTGTACAGAGAGTAAGTTTAGGTATTTGAAGAGTGGGGGAGTGTCTCTTGCATTGGATTGCATGATAATTCTTACTGCAGCTTTTTTTTTTTGGGTTATTGTTGGCTTTAGGTGGGTTGCTGCTGTTGATCCCCAGGCACAAATAGCATAGATGAAGTTGGGATAGATGAGTGAATAGTATAGTGTGAGTAGGGCTGATTGTGGTACATAGTAATCTATCTTTGAGAGGATCCCAACTGTTTTGGATATTTTTTTTTTTTTGTTGTGTGTTGGATATGGGTGTTGATTTTCAAGTTGCTGTCAAGGTGCAGACCCAGAAATTTACCCTCATTATGTTTAGCAATGAGAGTGTTGTCAATTATAATGTTCAGTTGGGCATCACCTGTTCTGCTCCCAAATATAATGTAGAAAGTTTTGTTGATATTAAGTGGAAGTTTATTGGCAGTCATCCAGGTAGATATTTTTACTAGCTCTTCGTTAATACTTAGTGTGGAGTGAGGCAAGATTAGGAGATGACATAAGTCGTGTCATCAGCAAAGAGAATAGCTTTAAGTTGTTGTGATACATTAGGAACATAATTGATATATAAGAGGAAGTGCAGGGGGCCAAGGACACTTTCCTGTGGTACTCCAGTATCCAGTGGTCTTGTTGATGAGGTTGTGTCCTTAACAGAGACGTATTGATGTCTGTTAGTAAGGCAGGATTTGAAATATGTAAGTGCATGGCCTCTTATACCATAATGATCAAGTTTGTGGAGTAGAATGCTGTGGTCTGCTGTATCAAAAGCTTTCCTTAGGTTGATAAAAAGTCCTAGTGGATATTCATTTTTTCCAGTGCTGTGTAAAGCAGGTCTAGCATTTTTATAACCGCGTCATTTGTGCTTTTGCTTTTCCTGAAGCCAAATTGGCAGGGGTTGAGGATGCTTTTTGCTGTTATGAAGGAGTATAATCTCTTGTGCAAGAATTTCTTGAAGATTTTCGATAACAACCCTGGGTGGTTGTTGTCTACCAACCTACTACCACAGGATGGTAGTACCTCCCTGGGCGGTTGTTGTCTACCAACCTACTACCACAGGATGGTAGTACCTCCCTGGGTGGTTGTTGTCTACCAACCTACTACCACAGGATGGTAGTACCTCCCTGGGTGGTTGTTGTCTACCAACCTACTACCACAGGATGGTAGTACCTCCCTGGGTGGGTTGTTGTCTACCAACCTACTACCACAGGATGGTAGTACCTCCCTGGGCGGTTGTTGTCTACCAACCTACTACCACAGGATGGTAGTACCTCCCTGGGTGGTTGTTGTCTACCAACCTACTACCACAGGATGGTAGTACCTCCCTGGGCGGTTGTTGTCTACCAACCTACTACCACAGGGTGGTAGTACCTCCCTGGGTGGTTGTTGTCTACCAACCTACTACCACAGGATGGTAGTACCTCCCTGGGTGGTTTTTTGTCTACCAACCTACTACCACAGGATGGTAGTACCTCCCTGGGTGTTGTTGTCTACCAACCTACTACCACAGGATGGTAGTACCTCCCTGGGTGGTTGTTGTCTACCAACCTACTACCACAGGATGGTAGTACCTCCCGGGGCGGTTGTTGTCTACCAACCTACTACCACAGGATGGTAGTACCTCCCTGGGTGGTTGTTGTCTACCAACCTACTACCACAGATGGTGTACCTCCCTGGGTGGTTGTTGTCTACCAACCTACTACCACAGGATGGTAGTACCCCCCCTGGGCGGTTGTTGTCTACCAACCTACTACCACAGGATGGTAGTACCTCCCTGGGCGGTTGTTGTCTACCAACCTACTACCACAGGATGGTAGTACCTCCCTGGGTGGTTGTTGTCTACCAACCTACTACCACAGGATGGTAGTACCTCCCTGGGCGGTTGTTGTCTACCAACCTACTAAACCACAGGATGGTAGTACCTCCCTGGGCGGTTGTTGTCTACCAACCTACTACCACAGGATGGTAGTACCTCCCTGGGTGGTTGTTGTCTACCAACCTACTACCACAGATGGTAGTACCTCCCTGGGCGGTTGTTGTCTACCAACCTACTACCACAGGATGGTAGTACCTCCCTGGGCGGTTGTTGTCTACCAACCTACTACCACAGGATGGTAGTACCTCCCTGGGTGGTTGTTTTTCTACCAACCTACTACCACAGGATGGTAGTACCTCCCTGGGCGGTTGTTGTCTACCAACCTACTACCACAGGATGGTAGTACCTCCCTGGGTGGTTGTTGTCTACCAACCTACTACCACAGGATGGCAGTACCTCCCTGGGTGGTTGTTGTCTACCAACCTACTACCACAGGATGGTAGTACCTCCCTGGGTGGTTGCTGTCTACCAACCTGCTACCACAGGATGGTAGTACCTCCCTGGGTGGTTGTTGTCTACCAACCTACTACCACAGGATGGTAGTACCTCCCTGGGTGGTTGTCTACCAACCTACTACCAAAGGATGGTAGTACCTCCCTGGGTGGTTGTTGTCTACCAACCTACTACCACAGGATGGTAGTACCTCCCTGGGCGGTTGTTGTCTACCAACCTACTACCACAGGATGGTAGTACCTCCCTGGGTGGTTGTTGTCTACCAACCTACTACCACAGGATGGAAGTACCTCCCTGGGTGGTTGCTGTCTACCAACCTACTACCACAGGATGGTAGTACCTCCCTGGGTGGTTGTTGTCTACCAACCTACTACCACAGGATGGTAGTACCTCCCTGGGTGGTTGCTGTCTACCAACCTGCTACCACAGGATGGTAGTACCTCCCTGGGTGGTTGTCTACCAACCTACTACCACAGGACGGTAGTACCTCCCTGGGTGGTTGCTGTCTACCAGCCTACTACCACAGGATGGTAGTACCTCCCAGGGTGGCTGCTGTCTACCAACCTACTACCACAGGATAGTAGTACCTCCCTGGGTGGTTGTTGTCTATCAACCTACTTCCACAGGACGGTAGTACCTCCCTGTGTTGTTGCTGTCTACCAACCTACTACCACAGGATGGTTGTACCTCCCTGAGTGGTTTCTGTCTACCAACCTACTACCAGAGGATGGTAGTACCTCCCTGGGTGGTTGCTGTCTACCAACCTACTACCACAGGGTGATAGTACCTCCCTGGGTGGTTGCAGTCTACCAACCTACTACCACAGGACGGTAGTACCGCCCTGGGTGGTTGCTGTCTACCAACCTACTACCACAGGATGGTAGTACCTCCCTGGGTTGTTGTTGTCTACCAACCTGCTACCACAGGATGGTAGTACCTCCCTGGGTGGTTGTTGTCTACCAACCTACTACCACATAATGGTAGTACCTCCCTGGGTGGTTGTTGTCTACCAACCTACTACCACAGGATGGTAGTACCTCCCTGGGTGGTTGTTGTCTACCAATCTACTACCACAGGACGGAAGTACCTCCCTGGGTGGTTGTTGTCTACCAACCTACTACCACAGGATGGTAGTACCTCCCTGGGTGGTTGTTGTCTACCAACCTACTACAACAGGATGGTAGTACCTCCCTGGGTGGTTGCTGTCTACCAACCTACTACCACAGGATGGTAGTACCTCCCTGGGTGGTTGCTGTCTACCAACCTACTACCACAGGATGGTAGTACCTCCCTGGGTGGTTGCTGTCTACCAACCTACTACCACAGGATGCTAGTACCTCCCTGGGTGGTTGTTGTCTACCAACCTACTACAACAGGATGGTAGTACCTCCCTGGGTGGTTGCTGTCTACCAACCTACTACCACAGGATGGTAGTACCTCCCTGGGTGGTTGCTGTCTACCAACCTACTACCACAGGATGGTAGTACCTCCCTGGGTGGTTGTTGTCTACCAACCTACTACCACAGGATGGTAGTACCTCCCTGGGCGGTTGTTTGTCTACCAACCTACTACCACAGGATGGTAGTACCTCCCTGGGTGGTTGTTGTCTACCAACCTACTACAACAGGATGGTAGTACCTCCCTGGTGGTTGCTGTCTACCAACCTACTACCACAGGATGGTAGTACCTCCCTGGGTGGTTGCTGTCTACCAACCTACTACCACAGGATGGTAGTACCTCCCTGGGTGGTTGTTTTTCTACCAAAACCTACTACCACAGGATGGTAGTACCTGCCTGGGTGGTTGTTGTCTACCAACCTGCTACCACAGGATGGTAGTACCTCCTGGGCGGTTGTTGTCTACCAACCTACTACCACAGGATGGTAGTACCTCCCTGGGCGGTTGTTGTCTACCAACCTACTACCACAGGATGGTAGTACCTGCCTGGGTGGTTGTTGTCTACCAACCTGCTACCACAGGATGGTAGTACCTGCCTGGGTGGTTTTTGTCTACCAACTGCTACCACAGGATGGTAGTACCTGCCTGGGTGGTTGTTGTCTACCAACCTACTACCACAGGATGGTAGTACCTCCCTGGGCGGTTGTTGTCTACCAACCTACTACCACAGGATGGTAGTACCTGCCTGGGTGGTTGTTGTCTACCAACCTGCTACCACAGGATGGTAGTACCTGCCTGGGTGGTTGTTGTCTACCAACCTGCTACCACAGGATGGTAGTACCTGCCTGGGTGGTTGTTTTTCTACCAACCTACTACCACAGGATGGTAGTACCTGCCTGGGTGGTTGTTTGTCTACCAACCTGCTACCACAGGATGGTAGTACCTCCCTGGGCGGTTGTTGTCTACCAACCTACTACCACAGGATGGGAGTACCTCCCTGGCGGTTGTTGTCTACCAACCTACTACCACAGGATGGTAGTACCTCCCTGGGCGGTTGTTGTCTACCAACCTACTACCACAGGATGGTAGTACCTCCTGGGTGGTTGTTGTCTACCAACCTACTACCACAGGGTGGTAGTACCTCCCTGGGCGGTTGTTGTTCTACCAACCTACTACCACAGGATGGTAGTACCTCCCTGGGCGGTTGTTGTCTACCAACCTACTACCACAGGATGGTAGTACTCCCTGGGTGGTTGTTGTCTACCAACCTACTACCACAGGATGGTAGTACCTCCCTGGGCGGTTGTTGTCTACCAACCTACTACCACAGGATGGTAGTACCTCCTGGGCGGTTGTTGTCTACCAACCTACTACCACAGGATGGTAGTACCTCCCTGGGCGGTTGTTGTCTACCAACCTACTACCACAGGATGGTAGTACCTCCCTGGGCGGTTGTTGTCTACCAACCTACTACCACAGGATGGTAGTACCTCCCTGGGCGGTTGTTGTCTACCAACCTACTACCACAGGATGGTAGTACCTCCCTGGGCGGTTGTTGTCTACCAACCTACTACCACAGTATGATAGTACTGTCAGTGGAACGCCTTCCAACTGAACAAAAGAAACTAATGGAAAAATAAATAAATAAAGAAATGACTTAGGAAAAATAAGAATGATGATTTGAGAATTTTACTTAATTTAAATATAATAAAAAAAAATGGCCTTCAGTTCTTGTAGTTGGGCAGGAGTAGGTATGGCCCTGAATAGTTCCTCTGATGTTATTTATGTAGGTTATCCTGGGCAGATGGTAATAATCCGATGTTGTGGAATCTCCTACCACTTGGATGGAGCACCACAAGTAGAATAGGTAAGGGCCGGTAGTAGTAGAATAATGGTAATAAGTATTATTAACACATGTCTTGCTCCTTTATCTGGCGTCTATCCTGGAAGACCACGCCAGGAACAGAGCTGGTAATAAGAAAAAAATAAACTGGTTACCCATAGTCATGATAATATAACATTTAAGAATTGAAAAGAATGATAAATGCCAAAATCATTACTGGTAACCAGCAAACAAAATAAAGAAACAGTGATACTCCTGGTATATCACCCTACCTGATTAGGAAAGAGTGGAGGTGAAGTGACTCTCCAAACTTCAACCCACACCAGGTAAGGTCAATATTACCAGGAGTAGAAACTAACAAATCGGACACCAGGAACTAGTTTCGCCCCAGCCCGCCAGAGGGGGGGTGCCCACGACGTAACTAATGGTTCCTGGTTGCCCGAACAACCTTAACCCCACTTACACCTACTTTTCCCTCACAAGTACCTCCCTGGGTGGTTAACTGTCTACCAACCTTCTACTACAGGACGGTAGTACCTCCCTGGGTGGTTATTGTCTACCAATCTACTACTAGAGGACGGTAGTACCTCCATGGGTGGTTGTCTATCAACCTACTACCACAGGATGGAGTACCACACTGGGTGGTTGCTTGTCTACCAACCAACTACCAAGGATGGTAGTAAACCCCCCTGGTGGTTGTCTACCAACCTACTACCACAGATGGTAGTACCTCCCTGGGGGGTTTTTTGTCTACCAACCTACTACCACAGGATGGTAGTACCTCCCCGGGTGGTATCTGTCTACCAACCTACTACCACAGGATGGTTATTTCCTCCCTGGGTGATTGTCTACCAAACTACTACCACAGGGGGTAGTACCTCCCTGGGTGGTTTTTTGTCTACCAACCTACTACCACAGGATGGTAGTACCCTCCCTGGGTGGTGCTGTCTACCAACCTTCTACCAAAGGACGGTAGTACCTCCCCTGGGGGGTTTTGTCTACCAACCTACTACTACAGGACGGAGTACCTCCCTGGGGGTTGTTTACCAACCTACTTTCCACAGGACGGTATACCTCCCTGGTGGTTGTTGTCTACCAACCCCACTACCACAGGATGGTTGTACCTCCCTGGGTGGTTGCTGTCTACCAACCTACTACCAGAGGATGGTAGTACCTCCCGGGGTGGGTTTCTGTCTACCAACCTACTACCACAGATGGTAGTACCTCCATGGGGTGTTTTTCTACCAACCTACTACCACAGGATGGTATTACCTCCCTGGGTGGTTGGTATCTACCAATCTAATACCAAAGGATTGGTAGTACCCTCCCTGGGGGTTGCTCCCCTACCAATCTACTGCCACAGGACGGTAGTACATCCCTGGGTGGTTGTTGTCTACCAACCTACTACCACAGGATGGAAGTACCTCCCTGGGGGTTTTTTTGTCAACCAACCTAACTACCACAGGGTGGTAGTAACCTCCCTGGGTAGTTTGCTGCCTACCAACCTAAATACCACAGGATGGTAGTACCTTTCCCCGGGTTTGCTGTCTACCAACCTACTACCACAGGGTGGTAGTACCTCCATGGGTGGTTGTTGTCTACCAACCAAATACCACAGGATGGTAGTACCTCCCTGGGTGGTTGTTGTCTACCAACCAACCACACAGGACGGTATAACCTCCCTGTGTGGTTGCTGTCTACCAACCTACCACCACAGGATGGTATACCTGCCTGGGTGGTTGCTGTCTACCAACCTACCACCACAGGACGGTAGTACCTCCCTGGGGGGTTTTTTGTCTATCAACCTTCTATCACAGGGTGGTATACCTCCCTCGGTGGTTGCTGCCTACCAACCTACTACCACAGGGTAATAGTAACCACCCTGTGTGTTTGTTGTCTACCAACCTCAACCCAGAATGGTAGTACCTCCCTGGGGGGTTCTGTCTACCAACCTACTACCACAGGATCGTAGTACCCTCCCTGGGAGGTTGTTGTCTACCAACCTACTACCACAGGAAAGTAGTACCTCCCTGGGAGGTTGTTGTCTACCAACCTACTAAACCCCAGGAAAATATTACCTCCCTGGTAGTTGCTGTCTACCAACCTACTACCACAGGACGGGAGTACCTTCTGGGGGGTTGCTGTCTACCAACCTACTACCACAGGATGGTAAATACCTCCCTGGGTGGTTGCTGTCTACCCCAAACCCAAATACCACAGGACGTAGTACGTCCCTGGTGGTTGTTGTCTACCAACCTACTACCAAAGGATAGTAGTACAAGACACACTACTGTCTTATAAGACACACTACAGTCTTACAAGACACACTACAGTCTTACAAGACACACTACAGTCTTACAAGACACACTACAGTCTTACAAGACACAGTCTAGTCTTACAAGACACACTACAGTCTAACAAAACACACTATAGTCTTACAAGACACACTACAGTCTTACAAGACACACTCTAGTCTTACAAGACACACTACAGTCTTACAAGACACACTACAGTCTTACAAGACACACACTAGTCTTACAAGACACACTACAGTCTTACAAGACACACTACAGTCTTACAAGACACACTACAGTCTTACAAGACACACTACAGTCTTACAAGACACACTACAGTCCTACAAGACAAACTACAGTCTTACAAGACACACTACTGTCTTATAAGACACACTACAGTCTTACAAGACACACTACAGTCTTACAAGACACACTACCTTCTTACAAGACACACTACAGTCTTACAAGACACACTACAGTCTTACAAGACACACTACAACCTCACAAGACACACTACAGTCTTACAAGACACACTACAGTTTTACAAGACACACTACAGTCTTACAAGACACACTACAGTCTTACAAGACGCACTACAGTCTTACAAGACACCCTGCAGTCTTACAAGACACACTACAGTCTTACAAGACACGCTACAGTCTTTCAAGACACGCTACAGTCTTACAAGACACACTACAGTCTTACAAGACACACTACAGTCTTACAAGACACACTACCGTCTTACAAGGCACACTACAGTCTTACAAGGCACACTACAGTCTTACAAGACACACTTCAGTCTTACAAGACACACTACAGTCTTACAAGACACACTAGAGTCTTACAAGGCACACTACAGTCTTACAAGACACACTACAGTCTTACAAGGCACACTACAGTCTTACAAGACACTCTGCAGTCTTGCAAGACACATTACAGTCTTACAAGACACACTACAGTCTTACAAGACACACTACAGTCTTACAAGACACACTCTAGTCTTACAAGACACACTACAGTCTTACAAGACACACTGCAGTCTTACAAGACACACTGCAGTCTTACAAGACACTCAACAGTCTTACAAGACACACTACAGTCTTACAAGACACACTGCAGTCTTACAAGACACTCAACAGTCTTACAAGACACACTACAGTTTTTGAAGACACACTACAGTCTTACAAGACACACAGTAGTCTTACAAGACAAACTACAGTCTTACAAGACACACTGCAGTCTTACAAGACACACTACAGTCTTACAAGACACACTACAGTCTCACAAGATACACTACAGTCTTACAAGACACACTGCAGTCTTACAAGAAACACTACAGTCCTACAAGACACACTACAGTCTTACAAGACACACTACAGTCTTACAAGACACACTACAGTCTTACAAGACACACTACAGTCTTACAAGACACACTACAGTCTTACAAGACACACTACCGTCTAACAAGACACACTATAGTCTTACAAGACACACTACAGTCTAACAAGACACACACTAGTCTTACAAGACACACTACAGTCTTACAAGACACACTACAGTCTTACAAGACACTACAATCTTACAAGACACACTACAGTCTTACAAGACACACTACAGTCTTACAAGACACACTACAGTCTTACAAGACACACTACAGTCTTACAAGACACACTACAGTCTTACACGACACACTACAGTCTTACAAGACACGCTACAGTCTTACAAGGCACACTACAGTCTTACAAGACACACTACAGTCTTACAAGACACACTACAGTCTTACAAGACATACTACTGTCTTAAAAGACACACTACAGTCTTACAAGACACACTACAGTCTTACAAGACACACTACAGTCTTACAAGACACACTACAGTCTTACAAGACACATTACAGTCTTACAAGACACACTACAGTCTTACAAGACACACTACAGTCTTACAAGACACACTACTGTTTTACAAGACAAACTACTGTCTTACAAGACACACTACAGACTTACAAGACACACTACTGTGTTACAAGACACACTACAGTCTTACAAGACACACTACAGTCTTACAAGACACACTACAGTTTTACAAGAAACACTACAGTCTTACAAGACACACTACAGTCTTACAAGACACACTACAGTCTTACAAGACACACTACAGTCTTACAAGTCATACTACAGTCTTACAAGACACACTACAGTCTTACAAGACACACTACAGTCTTACAAGACACAGTCTAGTCTTACAAGACACACTCTAGTCTTACAAGAAACACTACAGTCTTACAAGACACCCTACAGTCTTACAAGACATACTACAGTCTTACAAGACACTCTACAGTATTACAAGACAAACTGCACTCTTGCAAGACTCACTACAGTCTTACAAGACACACTGCAGTCTTACAAGACACACTACAGTCTTACAAGACACACTGCAGTCTTACAAGACACATTACAGTCTTAAGACACACTGCATTCTTACAAGACACCATAGTCTTACAAGACACACTACAGTCTTACAAGACACACTCCAGTCTTAGAAGACTCACTACAGTCTTACAAGACAAACTACAGTCTTACAAGACACACTACAGTCTTACAAGACACACTACAGTCTTACAAGACCCCACTACAATTTTTACAAGACACACTGCAGTCTTACAAGACACACTACAGTCCCTTTCAAGACACCTAACAGTCTTACAAAACACACACAGTCTTACAAGACACACTACAGTCTTACAAGACACACACAGTCTTACAAGAAAACTCAGTCTTACAAGACAAAATACGTCCCCACAAAACACACTACAGTCTTACAAGACCACTCAGTCTTACAAGAAAAACTCAGTCTTACAAGACACACTAAGTCTTAAGACACACTCATCTTACAAGACCCCTAATTTTTACAAGACACACTACAGTCTTACAAGACACACTGCAGTCTACAAGACCACATACAGTCTTACAGACACACTACAGCTTACAAGACACACCCCAGTCTTACAAAACACATACAGTCTTACAAGACAACTACAGTTTTACAAGACAACTACAGTCCTTTCAAACACACTGCAGTCTTACAAGACACACTTAAATCCCTTAAAAACACACTCAGCTTACTAGACACATAAAGTCTTACAAGACAACACTACAGTCTTACAAAACACACTACAGTTTTTACAAGACACACTGCAGTCTTAAAGACACACCAGTCTTCAAAACACACTCAGTCTTACAAAACACACCAGTCTTACAAGACACATTCACTTACAAGACACACCAGTCTTACAAGACACACTACCACAAGCCCT
>NC_069399.1:12924556-12966237 GCF_026875155.1 Cherax quadricarinatus | reverse complement strand
CGACTTTAGGTGCTTGTCCAGTGCCAGCTGAAGACTGCAGGGGTCTGTTGGTAATCCCCCTTATGTATACTGGGAGGCAGTTTGAACATCTCAGGCCCCTGACACTTATTGTATGGTCTCTTAACGTGCTAGTGACACCCCTGCTTTTCATTGGGGGGATGTTGCATCGTCTGCAAGTCTTTTGCTTTCGTAGTGAGTGATTTTCGTGTGCAAGTTCGGTACTAGTCCCTCTAGGATTTTCCAGGTGTATAATCATGTATCTCTCCCGCCTGCGTTCCAGGGAATACAGGTTTAGGAACCTCAAGCGCTCCCAGTAATTGAGGTGTTTTATCTCCGTTATGCGCGCCGTGAAGGTTCTCTGTACATTTTCTAGGTCGGCAATTTCACCTGCCTTGAAAGGTGCTGTTAGTGGGCAGCAATATTCCAGCCTAGATAGAACAAGTGACCTGAAGAGTGTCATCATGGGCTTGGGCCCCTCCCTAGTTTTGAAGTTCTCATTATCCATCCTGTCATTTTTCTAGCAGATGCGATTGATACAATGTTATGGTCCTTGAAGGTGAGATCCTCCGCCATGATCACTCCCAGGTCTTTGACGTTGGTGTTTCGCTCTATTTGTGGCCAGAATTTGTTTTTGTACTCTGATGAAGATTTAATTTCCTCGTGTTTACCATATCTGAGTAATTGAAATTTCTCATCGTTGAACTTCATATTCTTTTCTGCAGCCCACTGAAAGATTCGGTTGATGTCCGCCTGGAGCCTTGCAGTGTCTGCAATGGAAGACACTGTCATGCAGATTCGGGTGTCATCTGCAAAGGAAGACACTGTGCTGTGGCTGACATCCTTGTCTATGTCGGATATGAGGATGAGGAACAAGATGGGAGCGAGTACTGTGCCTTCTGGAACAGAGCTTTTCACCGTAGCTGCCTCGGACTTTACTCTGTTGACGACTACTCTCTGTGTTCTGTTAGTGAGGAAATTATAGATCCATCGACCGACTTTTCCTGTTATCCCTTTAGCACGCATTTTGTGCGCTATTATGCCATGGTCACACTTGTTGAAGGCTTTTTCAAAGTCTGTATATATTACATCTGCATTCTTTTTATCTTCTAGTGCATTTAGGACCTTGTCGTAGTGATCCAATAGTTAAAGAGGGAAACGGACCCCCCCTTTGTTCTAAACCCATGTTCCCCGGGGTTGTGTAAACTAATTGGGTTTTAGATGGGGGGGTTGATTTTTCCTTCTTAGGCCCCTTTTTCAAAGATTTTTATGATATGGGATTTAGTGCTTGGGTCTGTAGTTTTTTGCTGTTGTTTTTACTGCCCCCTTTTTGGAGTGGGACTATGTCTGTTGTTTTTAGTAACTGTGGGCGCCCCCCGGGGTCCATGCTCCCTCCCATGGGATGGAAAAGGGCGTGTGGGGGCTTCTTGCTTTTTCTTGATGAAAAAGGATTCCATGAGTTTTGGGCCCCTGGGGCAAGTGCTTTGGGCATGTTTTTATGCCTTTTCCCAAAAGTCATTTGGCGCCCAAGGATAACATGGGGATTAGGCTTGTGTTAATCAAATTTTGTGGCTCTTTTTATAAAAAATTCGTTTTGATTTTTCGGACTCCAGTCTGGTTAGGGGTTTTGGGCAAAAAACTGAATCATTTTGGGGGCTTGATAGCTCACTCTTTTCCTTGCTTTTCATCTGTGTGGGACCCATCTTGTTTAAGTGGGGGCCCAATCCCGGCGTTTTTTCTCGATTTTTTGTTTTTGGCAAAGGAGAAAAAAAATATTTTGGGGTTTTTTCCCCCGATTTCATTTTTTGGCTTTTAGTTCCCCCGCGTTCCCTTGACTCCTATAAAGTTTCCCTTTAGTTTGATTTTGTTTGCGCCAATTTCTCGGGACCATGTCCCCCTACGTTTTTCAAAATTATATTGACCCCCTTTTAGCCGCTCTTTTTCTTTTCCTTTTCCCCTGAAAAAGGGAGCGCCTGTCCCCTTTTTTTTTTTACATCAAAACCCTCCTTTTTTTTAGGGGAATAAGCCTTGGCATACATCGAGTACCACCAAGTTAATCTGTTCTAGGAAAAAACTTTTGGGGTCCTGGTTGCTTAGTATATTTTCCCAGTTTAAATATGGGTTTAGAATTTGGTTTACTTGGCCCCCATTTTAAAAATGTTTTTTTTAAATTTGAAGTTGAATTTGGTGAATGCCCCCCTCGTGACTAGTCTATTATGTCTGGGGCTCCACCATACAGTCGAACCCCCAATTAGGGTTGTATTTGAGAATATTTTTTTGATATGGTGACATTTCTTTTTCAGATTTCTTTGTTAGTGAAGATGGGGTTTAAATGTTTTTTCCCAGTCTAGTAGGCTTTTTATTTGCGGGTTTTAAATTGAATTTTTTCCCAGAGTTTTAAAAAAGCTCTTGTGGGGTGTGATTTTTAAATCAAGCTGCCCCTCCTGGTTTTTATTACTGCAACAGTATTTTTTGCAAATTTTTCCTCCGTTTTTGGGTGCCTTAAGTTGAAACCCCCCGGGAAAGCAAGATTTTGGGGTGAGGGCGGAAGTTTTTTCCCAGACAGTGGTAAATTTTTTAAACAGCTGTTCCGGAATTGCTGGTTGTTGCCATCTGGAGGCTTGTAAAACAAAACCACAATGACGGGTTTTTTGGTTCTCGACCTTTACTGCTAAAATTCCACTACATCATTTGAGGAATTTAGCATTTCTGTGAAAACAAGTGACTCTGCAATGTAGGGGCCCAAACCCCCCCCCCCTTTTGCCTTTCACTCTGTCACATCTGTTTTTGGGTTTGTAACCGGGGTCCATTTTTTTCGTTGCCCAAAAGGATTCTTTATGCGAGTTCAGTAAAAGCCACGAACTTTGCCTTTCCCTCTGAAGCAGTCCACGGATGAAAAGGTATTTTTTTTTTTTGTTCCCGGGCTTTAGACCCTGTAAAAATTTGCAAAGAAGAATTTTCACCCGGACGGGTGGTATTGTTGGAAACGGGGGGGGGTTTTTTTTTTTTCCGCATTATTTATCTGTATCGGTTGGTTTGGGGGTGGGGGGCCATCGACTGGGGTTTTCCACTCCAAAATTTGACTGGTTTTGGGTTTGTACATTTCTGCCATTTCCTGCCATTTTTTTTCTCCTTCCGGGCACTAAAAAACCTCTCCCTTTGATTTGCTGTGGTCCCCGGTTTTTTCCCCATGGCCGGGATGTTTTTTATTCTTTTTGTACCCTTTAGGGGTGTCCCGGGAAAATTTAAAGGGTTATAGCACAGTTTTTCCCTGACGGAAGAGGAATTTTTCCCAGGGTAAAAAAGCTTAAGGAAGGGAGTTTGGCTTTTTTCCTGTTGTCTTTTTAGGCATGGCATTTTCTAGGGTGGTCATAGTTGCACGTCCCGTTTTTTTTCCCAGTTTTCCCCAAGCCCTGCAGATACCAAGTAAATATTTATGTGCCCCGGGGTTTGGGATTTTCCTTTTTCCCTTTGGGGTTTTCTGTGACTGTATTCCCTGTTGGTGCATTTTTTCCCTGTCTTTTTCCCTGTCCTCTCTAGCACCAAAAATTTGAGTTTTCCCCCCATTTTGTTTTTGGTAAAATATTCCCAAGTAGCTAGTGGAACCCCTTTTTTCCCCTTATTTCCTGGGTTTTTTTCTAGTTTGCAATTTTGGGTTTTATTTTTAAATTTTTGGGACAAAATTTTTTTCCCCAAATAGGGCTCCTTTCCCCTATGAGGTATTTATAGGGTTTTCCCTTTCCCTGCTTTTTAATTTTCCCGATACAGGGAAAAAATCTCCACTTCCCCATTACGTCCCCCGGCCCGCACCCCAGCTTAAACCATTACTGTCCCCAGGACAGAAACCTCCAGCTTAAACCATTACTGTCCCCCGGACAGAAACCTCCAGCTTAAACCCTTTTCTGTTCCCGGGAAACAGCACCTCCACTTCCCCATTACTGTTCCCCAGGACAGTACCTCCACCCTTCCCACCTTTACTGTCTCCCAGGACAGCACTATCACCCCCACATTTATTTACTACCAGGACATCCCCTCCACCTTACAGTTTCTGATAAAAGGGGCCATTTTAAAAGGGGGGAAGTACCATTCACCCCAACTTTTTATGTTCCCATCTGTTTTAGAAAGCTTCCCGGGGGGTCTATGAAAACAGCTTTTATGTTTTTCCTTTTTAATTCCCCTTTTGATTTTAAATCCACAATTTTCCTCATTTGGGCAAAACCCAAAAAAAATTCCCTGTTTTTTAAAAATCGTTGTAGTTTTGTTCTTGGATATCTTTCACAAGGGGCGTGCAAACCCCCTTTCCCCCAAAAATGACAATTTTATCCATGTGGGAAACCCCTTTGTTGGGTTGACTGCAGACTACACACAGCTTCAAAAATGATTTGAGGGCGTTTATTTACTGTAATTTTTTCCCACAAACCCCCTTGAATAAACTATTTAAAAAACCTCCTTTTAAAAGAAGCTCTACCCATTTGAAATTTTTTTTCTAACTAAATTTGGGCAAAACTTACCGTCAATTTTAGGAGGAAAAGGGGTTTACAATAAAAAATTAACATTTGTAGGGCCCCCGCATACTGTAATGTTAATATTTGAAGGACCTTTTTTATCCAAATTTTATTAGAGAAAGGATGCCTGTTGGGACTGTAATATCCCCTTTCCGGGAAAGGAGCCTGTACACTGCAAAAAGTTAAAATTGAAAAAAACTTTTCACTGTTTAAAAATTTAAAATAGAAATTTGACTGTATACCGTAATGTTTTAAAACTGTAGCAACCCCTTTTTTATTTTTTTTATCACACTTGGGGCCCATTCCCACCAAGGGAGGGTTTTCCCGAAAAAAGAAAAACTTTCCCCCACATTCAATCCATCACGTCTTGCCAGAAGGGGGCTTTACACTTTCAGTTTTTTAAAATGCAACATTAACACCCCCCTTCAGAGTGAAAGGGACTGTACCCCTTTCCCCTCCCGGACCAAGTCCGGCCTTTCCCCGGGTTTTCCCCGAACCCCTTCTTTAAAAGTTACTTTGCTCACACTCCAACAGGGCCCTCAAGTATTTAAAAACATTTGTTTCCCTTCACCCTATCAAACACGCTCACGCATGCCTGCTGGAAGTCCCCAAACCCCTCGAAAAAAAAACCTCCTTTTCCTTTTTTTCCCCCCAACCTTTCCAGGCCCACCCCTACCCCACCTTCCTTCCACTACAGACTGATACACTCTTGAAGTCATTCTGTTTCGCTCCATTTCTCTACATGTCCCAACCACCTCAACCAAACCCTTTTCAGCCCTCCCGGACAAAAATTTTGGAATCCCGCACCCCCCCCCCTAACTTCCAAACTACGAATTCTCCCGCCTTATATTCACACCACACATTGCCCCTCAGACTGACATCCCCGGCCCTCCGCCTTCTCCTCGCTGCAAAAAATTTATTTACCCCCCTTTCTTCACACCCATATAAAACCCTTGGGAAAAAATATACTCTCATACATTTTCCCCCCCCTTTTGCCCCCAAAGGGCAAAGTTCTTTGTCCCACAGAAAACCCCAAGTGCCCCCACTCACTCTTTTTTCCCCCCATCAATTTTATGAAAATTAAACCCCATCTTTCTAGACCCATCTGCTGACAAATCCACTCCCAAAATCTGAATTAAAGTTTTTTCCTCCTCCATCTCTCTCCCTCCAATCTGAAATTCAATCTTTCTTACCTAACTTTTTGTTATCCTCATAAAACCCTTTCTCTTTCCCTTTTATTCACCTTTAATTTTCTTCTTTTGCACACCCCCAAACCAAAAAATTTTCCCAATCCTGCAACTTCTCTTTTTAAAACCCCAAGAGCACGTGTCCCTCACAAAGAGCAAATGTGAAAAACTTCCCCCCTTTGTGTGTGATTTTTTATTTTTTTAACTCCACCCTCTTGCCCAAAACCCTGCATTTATTCCTTAAAAACCCCATTATAAATTTTATTTAAAAAACCACGGGGGAAAATCACACATCCTTTTCTAAGGCCTACTTTTACTGGGAAAAAAAAATTTCCCCCTTTCCTAAATACTCTAACTGAGCCTCACTTCCTTTGTAAAAAAATCTTCACTGCTTTTAGTAACCTACCTCCTACACCATTTCACTTGGCAAAAATCGCCCCCAAATTTCCCCCCAAACCACCCTGTCATACGCCTTTTCCAAATCCAAAAATGCCAAAAAGACCCCTTTACCCTTTCAAAAACTGTTCACTTATTTTGTTTCACTGTAAACACCTGGTCCACACAACCCCCCAAACCCTTTCCCCGAAGCCTCCTTTTTTTTCATCTGCTATCTATTCTCCGTCCCTTTCTCTTAAATTTTTTCAAAAATAACTCTACCATAACTTAGCCAGGTATACTTTAACAACTTTTTTCCCCCCATAATTTTTTTCACTCTCTTTTTAAACCCCCACCTATATACTGTAATGTTAATGCAGTAGCTACATCTATACAGTAATATTAATATAGAGGGAGCTGTATACTGTAAGGTTACTACAGAAGGAGCCTGTACACTGTAATTTTAATATAGAATGAGATTGTACACTGTAGTGTTAATATAGAATTAGACTGTACACTGTAATGTTAATACTGTAACTACCTGCATAGTATAATGTTGATACTGTAGCTACCTGTGTACTGTAATGTTAATACTGTAGCTACCTTGATACTGTAATGTTAATACTGTAGCTGCCTGTATAATGCAATGTACACTGTAGCTACCTGTATACTCTAATATTAATACTGTAAATACCTGTATACTGTAGTTAATACTGATGCTACCTCTATACTGTAATATTAATACTGTAGCTAAATGTATATTCTAATGTTAATACTGTAGCAACATGCATATTGCAATGTTAATACTGTAGCTGCCTGTAAACTGTAATGTTAATGTTAATACCTGTCGGTATTAACAGATGACTGTGAAACAGAAACCTGTAACTGTTTTGCATGATGGTAGAATTGCTGGTTTCTTTTTCTATCTCATAAACACGCTAGATAACAGGGATATCTTGCTACTCCTACTTACACTTTGGTCACACTTCACAGACACGCACATGCATATATATATACATACATCTAGGTTTTTCTCCTTTTTCTAAATAGCTCTTGTTCTTCTTTATTTCTTCTATTGTCCATGGGGAAGTGGAAAAGAATTTTTCCTCCGTAAGCCATGCGTGTGGTATGAGGCGACTAAAATGCCAGGAGCAATGGGCTAGTAACCCCTTCTCCTGTAGACATTTACTAAAAAAGAGAAGAAGAAAAACTTTATAAAACTGGAATGCTTAAATGTGCGTGGATGTAGTGCGGATGACAAGAAACAGATGATTGCTGATGTTATGAATGAAAAGAAGTTGGATGTCCTGGCCCTAAGCGAAACAAAGCTGAAGGGGGTAGGGGAGTTTCGGTGTGGGGAAATAAATGGGATTAAATCTGGAGTATCTGAGAGAGTTAGAGCAAAGGAAGGGGTAGCAGTAATGTTGAATGATCAGTTTATGGAAGGAGAAAAGAGAATATGAATGTGTAAATTCAAGAATTATGTGGATTTAAAATAAAGGTTGGATGCGAGAAGTGGGTCATAATAAGCGTGTATGCACCTGGAGAAGAGAGGAATGCAGAGGAGAGAGAGAGATTTTGGGAGATGTTAAGTGAATGTATAGGAGCCTTTGAACCAAGTGAGAGAGTAATTGTGGTAGGGGATCTGAATGCTAAAGTAGGAGAAACTTTTAGAGAGGGTGTGGTAGGTAAGTTTGGGGTGCCAGGTATAAATGATAATGGGAGCCCTTTGATTGAACTTTGTATAGAAAGGGGTTTAGTTATAGGTAATACATATTTTAAGAAAAAGAGGATAAATAAGTATACAAGACATGATGTAGGGCAAAATGACAGTAGTTTGTTGGATTATGTATTGGTAGATAAAAGACTGTTGAGTAAACTTCAGGATGTACATGTTTATAGAGGGGCCACAGATATATCAGATCACTTTCTAGTTGTAGCTACACTGAGAGTAAAAGGTGTATGGGGTGCAAGGAGAATAGAAGCATCAGGGAAGAGAGAGGTGAAGGTTTATAAACTAAAAGAGGAGGCAGTTAGGGTAAGATATAAACAGCTATTGGAGGATAGATGGGCTAATGAGAGCATAGGCAATGGGGTCGAAGAGGTATGGGGTAGGTTTAAAAATGTAGTGTTAGAGTGTTCAGCAGAAGTTTGTGGTTACAGGAAAGTGGGTGCGGGAGGGAAGAGGAGTGATTGGTGGAATGATGATGTGAAGAGAGTAGTAAGGGAGAAAAAGTTAGCATATGAGAAGTTTTTTACAAAGTAGAAGTGATGCAAGGAGGGAAGAGTATATGGAGAAAAAGAGAGAGGCTAAGAGAGTGGTGAAGCAATGTAAAAAGAGAGCAAATGAGAGAGTGGGTGAGATGTTATCAACAAATTTTGTTGAAAATAAGAAAAAGTTTTGGAGTGAGATTAACAAGTTAAGAAAGCCTAAAGAAAAAATGGATTTGTCAGTTAAAAATAGGAGAGGAGAGTTATTAAATGGAGAGTTAGAGGTATTGGGAAGATGGAGGGAATATTTTGAGGAATTGTTAAATGTTGATGAAGATAGGGAAGCTGTGATTTCGTGTATAGGGCAAGGAGGAACAACATCTTGTAGGAGTGAGGAAGAGCCAGTTGTGAGTGTGGGGAAAGTTCGTGAGGCAGTAGGTAAAATGAAAGGGGGTAAGGCAGCAGGGATTGATGGGATAAAGATAGAAATGTTAAAAGCAGGTGGGGATATAGTTTTGGAGTGGTTGGTGCAATTATTTAATAAATGTATGGAAGAGGGTAAGGTACCTAGGGATTGGCAGAGAGCATGCATAGTTCCTTTGTATAAAGGCAAAGGGGATAAAAGAGAGTGCAAAAATTATAGGGGAATAAGTCTGTTGAGTATACCTGGCTAAGTGTATGGTAGAGTTATTATTGAAAGAATTAAGAGCAAGACGGAGAATAGGATAGCAGATGAACAAGGAGGCTTCAGGAAAGGTAGGGGGTGTGTGGACCAGGTGTTTACAGTGAAACATATAAGTGAACAGTATTTAGATAAGGCTAAAGAGGTCTTTGTGGCATTTATGGATTTGGAAAAGGCGTATGACAGGGTGGATAGGGGGGCAATGTGGCAGATGTTGCAAGTGTATGGTGTAGGAGGTAGGTTACTGAAAGCAGTGAAGAGTTTTTACGAGGATAGTGAGGCTCAAGTTAGAGTATGTAGGAAAGAGGGAAATTATTTCCCAGTAAAAGTAGGCCTTAGACAAGGATGTGTGATGTCACCGTGGTTGTTTAATATATTTATAGATGGGGTTGTAAGAGAAGTAAATGCAAGGGTCTGGGCAAGAGGCGTGGAGTAAAAAGATAAAGAATCACACATAAAGTGGGAGTTGTCACAGTTGCTCTTTGCTGATGACACTGTGCTCTTGGGAGATTCTGAAGAGAAGTTGCAGAGATTGGTGGATGAATTTGGTAGGGTGTGCAAAAGAAGAAAATTGAAAGTGAATACAGGAAAGAGTAAGGTTATGAGGATAACAAAAAGATTAGGTGATGAAAGATTGGATATCAGATTGGAGGGAGAGAGTATGGTGGAGGTGAATGTATTCAGATATTTGGGAGTGGACGTGTCAGCGGATGGGTCTATGAAAGATGAGGTGAATCATAGAATTGATCAGGGGAAAAGGGTGAGTGGTGCACTTAGGAGTCTGTGGAGACAAAGAACCTTGTCCTTGGAGGCAAAGAGGGGAATGTATGAGAGTATAGTTTTACCAACACTCTTATATGGTGTGAAGCATGGGTGATGAATGTTGCAGCGAGGAGAAGGCTGGAGGCAGTGGAGATGTCATGTCTGAGAGCAATGTGTGGTGTGAATATAATGCAGAGAATTCGTAGTTTGGAAGTTAGGAGGAGGTGCGGGATTACCAAAACTGTTGTCCAGAGGGCTGAGGAAGGGTTGTTGAGGTGGTTCGGACATGTAGAGAGAATGGAGCAAAACAGAGTGACTTCAAGAGTGTATCAGTCTGTCGTGGAAGGAAGGCGGGGTAGGGGTCGGCCTAGGAAAGGTTGGAGGGAGGGGGTAAAGGAGGTTTTGTGTGCGAGGGGCTTGGACTTCCAGCAGGCATGCGTGAGCGTGTTTGATAGGAGTGAATGGAGACAAATGGTTTTTAATACTTGACGTGCTGTTGGAGTGTGAGCAAAGTAACATTTATGAAGGGGTTCAGGGAAACCGGCAGGCCGGACTTGAGTCCTGGAGATGGGAAGTACAGTGCCTGCACTCTGAAGGAGGGGTGTTAATGTTGCAGTTTAAAAACTGTAGTGTAAAGCACCCTTCTGGCAAGACAGTGAGGGAGTGAATGATGGTGAAAGTTTTTCTTTTTCAGGCCACCCTGCCTTGGTGGGAATCGGCCAGTGTGATAATAATAAAAAAATTTAATGTTCAAATTGTAATGTTAATACTCTGTAGCTGCCTGTATACTGTAGTGTTAATGCAGTGGCTACTTGTATACGGTAATGTTAATGTAGAAGGAACCGGTATACTGTAAGGACTATGTTGTAGCTGCCTGAATATATGTATTCCGTAATGTTATATATGTATGTTATATGTGTAATGTTATATATATATATATATATATATATATATATATATATATATATATATATATATATATATATATATATATATATATATATGTTATATATGTATACTGTAATGTTATACTGTAGCCACCTGTATATTGCAATATTAATACTGTGTACGGTAATGTTGATATAGAAGGAGCATTATACTGTAATAATGATACTATAGCTGCCTGTATACTGAGGTGTTAATACAGTGGCTACCTGTACATGGTAATAAGAACATAAGAAGATAAGAAAGAAGGAACACTGCAACAGGCCTACTGACCCATGCAGAGCAGGTCCATGTCCCCCTCCTGGATTAACCAAATGATCCACCCAGTCTGGTCACCTCCACTCAAGGAAGGAGCATGGCACCAGACACAGCAGCACAAGCTAGTCAGGTCGAACTCACACCCACCCATATCCACTCATGTATTTATCTAACCTATTTTTAAAACTACACAACGTTTTAGCCTGAATAACTGTACTCGGGAGTTTGTTCCACTCATCCACAACTCTATTACCAAACCAGTGCTTTCCTATATCCTTCCTGAATCTGAATTTTTCCAACTTGAAACCATTGTTGCGAGTCCTGTCTTGGCTGGAAATTTTCAGTACACTATTTACATCCCCTTTATTTATTCCTGTTTTCCATTTATACACCTCGGTCATATCCTCCCTAATTCTACGCCTTTCGAGAAAGTGCAGATTCAGGGCCCTCAGTCTATCCTCATAGGGAAGTTTTCCAATACATGGGATCATCTTTGTCATCCTCCTCTGTACGTTTTCCAGAGCATTTATA
Organism: Cherax quadricarinatus; assembly: GCF_026875155.1. Classification (NCBI taxonomy): domain Eukaryota; kingdom Metazoa; phylum Arthropoda; class Malacostraca; order Decapoda; family Parastacidae; genus Cherax; species Cherax quadricarinatus. Next base: position 12,954,784 of record NC_069399.1, on the reverse strand, counting down.
TCCATTCTGTAATACGGTGACCAGAACTGAGCAGCATAGTCTAAATGAAGCCTAACCAAGGATATACAGAGTTGAAGAACAACCTGAGGACTTCTATTATTGTGTTAGCTTTATTGCGAACACTAATGCAGTGATGTCATTGTTATAGATTATTGCTAACCAGAACTCCTAAATCCTTTTCGCAATCAGTAGTATTAAGAACTACATTATTTAATTTATATGTGGCATGGTTATTTAACTGTCCAACATTTAGAACTTTGCATTTGTCAATATTAAACTGCATCTGCCACTTTTCCGACCATTGCATCAGTCTATTCAAATCATCCGGAAGTGCCCTAGTGTCCTCATTAGAATGAATTGGACGGCCTATTATGGTGTCATCAGAAAATTTGCTTATGTCGCTATTTATTCCCTCATCTATGTCATTTATGTAAATTGTGAACAATAACGGGCCCAACACAGACCCCTGAGGAACACCGCTTGTGACGTGCCCCCATTCTGATTTCTCCCCATTTATGTAAACTCTCTGCTGCCTATTTGTCAACCATGCCTCTATCCAGGAAAAAATTTCTCTTCCTATTCTGTGTGCCTTAAGTTTCCTCAATAGCCTCTGGTGTGGAACTCTATCGAAAGCCTTACTGATGTCCATATACACAATATCATATTCATTACCATGATCTACCTCCTCAAACACCTTAGTGAAAAAAGTTAGTAAATTCGTAAGACAGGAACGCCCCTTTGTAAAACCGTGTTGAGATTCATTAATCAATTTGTACCTATCAAGATGGCTACGAATTGCTTCAGCAATTATTCATTCCATAAATTTTCACACTATGGAGCTAAGGCTTATTGGTCTATAGTTCGAATCCAAGGACCTGTCACCTGCCTTGTAAATAGGTATTACCTTTGCCATTTTCCACTTTTCAGGCACTATGCCAGTTTGTAGTGATATGTTAAAAAGATTAGCCAAAGGTGTGCTAATTTCTTCTTTACATTCCTTTAACACCCTTGCAAACAGTTCATAAATAACAGTTTACTGCACTACCTATCAAGGTTTGGGGGCCTGTAAATCACACACAAAATAATTTCTCACGTCCCTCGAGAAACTGTAGCCAAACAGATTCAGTGTTCGATGTTTCTAACCTTATATCATGTCTAAAACAACAATTTAAATTTTCTCTGACATACATCGCCACTCCACCACCCTTCCTGTTGACCCTACGAGTGTTGAATAGTTTATATCCCTGTATGTTGCATTCAGAAGGCATTTCTCTATCTTTCAGGTTGAACCAGGTTTCTGTTATACCAATAATATCTATATTACCTGCACTTGCAAGTAATCTTAGCTCATCTATCTTATTTCTTAGAATCCTACTATTTGTATAGTAAACCTTAAGGGAGCTAGTCACCCGTTGCCCTCTACTATCTCTCTTCCTTGGTTGATCAATTGAATTGCTATTACTAGCAACTTTATTTTGAATATTCTCTTTTAAACATATTCCTGAGATATCCCGGTAATAACTATTGTTTTTAACCCTAATACTGCAGCCTGATTGTTTCCCACAAACACCCATACCTCTACAATCTATCAGTTAAAATTCCTAGACAATTCATCAATTACCTTCTAAATCAAATTGGCTAATGCAACCACTTTAACTGATTATATCCCTTCCCTCTACTAATATAATATTCTTTAATATGCCATTTGGCTACAGAGTCCCACCAAGTTACCAAGGCATTATTCCCAGGTGCTTCAAGTACTAAAAGTTCCCACATTTGCACAAAATACAGACGACTTTCCTCTCCTTGTAGTAACTTTACATTTAATTTCCAATAATTTTTACCCCTATGAGGCACTCCCTCCCAATCTGCATCCATCACTACTCCCCTATGGACTGAAAAAAACACATCCACCACTATCACACTACGCACGTTTACTGCATGGGGCACATACATACGATCCAGTCTCGCCACTTAATCATGTCTAACAAAAGTATGCTCTAGTACCCCCTCCCCGCAAACATCCTTTATTCCCACCCCCGATAATAAATCCTTCAAAATCCCCAAACACCCCACTCCTCTAGGTTTCACATCCTTATGTCATATCACACAATTCCAATCTCCATCAATAATCGCTACATTTGGTAAGGCACGCAAATAATATACTTGGACTTCTAGAACAAATTTAATTTTAGTATGCACATCTCTCTCTGTAGGACCATATACACACACCAAACAGATTTGTGCCCAACCCCATAATCCATCCACTCTAATCACCCTCCCCTACCCCCTTCACAAGGCCTCACTATAAACGGGCTAGTTTCCCTCACCAGAATGGCAGCTCCTCATTTCAACCTTGTTGTATGCTCCATGTACACATTATATCCACTCATTTCCAACTCATATCCTCCTCTGTAATTGTCTTCCTGTATGAACACTACAGCCACACCAAGTCGCACCAAATACTCATTAAACCACTTACACTTTCTCTCAGTTCTCAATCCATTAATATTTATTGTCAGACACTTAAAATCTACAAATGGGTTTTCCTTTTGTCCCCTTTATTGACTTATCTCCAGAACGTTTTGCTACACTCCTTTCCCTCCCCCTCCTTTGGGAACCGCCTTTGCAAACCCCTGATTCTTGGGGTCACTGGACCCTCTCTTCTTGACCTCCATCCAAGACTTTTTCCCAGGGCGCTGGGCAGGAGTGAGCACGTCATCTGAGTTTGATAGCGCAGCAGTGCGCTTTCGTGTCCTACCCTTCACCTGCATTGTAACATCTGTTGCAGCATCCTGGTGCACCTCCACCTCCACTGCCTGCACCATCAAGCCTCACCATCAAGTCTCACTCTGCTGTATTCCTCCTTCGCCCACCGCGCCGTCATTCTCAACTGACCCAATAGCTAAGCCTGGGTTCCCCACATGTCCGATGATCTTCTCATCTAACAAGACGTCTAACGCCTTTACTAATGATGCTTCCACTTCTTCTTCACCCAAGGCCGGTATTTCTTCAAATACCTGATGTATGTCCAACGATGGAGATTCCCCCCATTTTGATACACTTGCTGATTCCATCTCCTCTGCTTTATCCACCTCTTCACCTCTTTCCACACTGTGCTGCAATGTGGTCATATGACCCACACCAGTGACACGTTCGTCGTTGCCCCACGTATGTTACATAAACTTGAGTTCTAAAATCCTGTAACACCACACAAGATGGTATGGGGTGTCGAGTGTCATTTTAACAGAATATGTTCCCTCAAGTATTCCTGCATACGGTCCAGTAGCCCACCGCCCTGCAGTGGTCATGGGTCATGTGAACCATCCCATATTTACTTAGTTCACTGCGGATGTCAAAGCCATTTGCCTCGAAAGACACATTTCTTATTTTGACCCATGTGTAGTACCTAGATACATCATGGAGCCGCACTGACACAGCTGAGTTCACCGTTATCATGTTCTCTTGATACTGCCTCGTAGACATTTGCAGATGTTAATTTCACGAAGATCCTCATTGTTCCATTTAGCGCCACACCACTAATCTCTTCATTTGCAATACCATATGTATCGCTGATGATCGCCAGTAGCAACAAATCCATTGAAGATCCCATAACAGCCCCACGGATAAGCTCAATACAAACAGTATTGATGTGTCGCCGGCTGTTCAGCGCCATGTTGTGAAAATAAAGTTGCCACCAGCCAATGCTAGGGGCAACAGCAGTGCACGTCCACACCACTCAAAGGTTGAGAGACGAATGTCCCTACAGCCCAAAGGATTGGAGTTTGACAGCTCTTTAAGACAATGATTTCGGTGGTTGCTCCAATTCCTTACAAACAATATTAATGATAATAATAATAATAATAATAATAATAATAATAATAATCTTTGTTTCTACAAGTACAATTTATATAGGCCCTAGCTGACATCAGTGACATAATATAGAAACCCCCTTGTCATGTAGAGCATTTCTGGATAATTTGGTAAATTTTGATCAAGGATGCAACCCACATCAGTGCACTAACACCCAGGATGCCACCCCCCACACCAGTGCACTAACACCCAGGATGCCACCCCCCACACCAGTGCACTAACACCCAGGATGCCACCCCATACACCAGTGCACTAACAACCAGGATGCGACCCACACCAGTCCACTAACACCCAGGATGCCACCCCCACACCTTCTTCTTCTTATGACCAGAGCTTTGGTAAGATGGGTAAGGAAGAAGGATGGGTAAGGACAGAAATATTGGAAAAGGGTGGGAGGGGGGAGAGAGGTAGGATATAAAAGGTAAGTGACACAACCACTTCGGTGTAATTTAAAAAGTGTATGGGGAATAATAAAATATTCTTGAAGAGGTACAATACTAACCCATCAGAGTCACATAGATATAACAGATACATAAGTACATGACTCAGAATTGGTAGTAAATATACAAGTTGCAATTACCTTTTTTTTTTTTTTTTTTTTTTTTTTGCGATAGCACAACGGTCTTCAAGACCCCTGAATTTCTTCAAGACTCCTGGATGTCTTCAAGACCAGGGGTCTTGAAGACAGCTAGGGGTCTTGAAGACAGCCAGGGGTCTTGAAAACAGCCAGGTGTCTTGAAGACAATCAGGGGTCTTGAAGACAGCCAGGGGTCTTGAAGACAACCAGGGGTCTTGAACACAGCCAGGGGTCTTGAAGACAACCACCAGGGGTCTTGAACACAGCCAAGGGTCTTGAAGACAACCAGTGGTCTTGAAGACAGCCAAGGGTGTTAAAGACAACCAGGGGTATTGAAGACAGCCAGGGGTCTTGAACACAGCCAAGGGTCTTGAAGACAGCCAGGGGTTTTGAAGACAGCCAGGGGTCTTGAAGACAGCCAGGAGTCTTGAAGACAGCCAGGGGTCTTGACAACCAGGGGTCTTGACGACAGCCAGGGGTCTTGAAGACAACCAGGGATCTTGAACACAGCCAAGGGTCTTGAAGACAGCCAGGGGTCTTGAAGAAAGCCAGGGGTTTTGAAGACAGCCAGGGACCTTGAAGACAGCCAGGGGTCTCGAGGACAGCCAGGGATCTTGAAAACAGACAGGGGTCTTGAAGACATCCAGGAGTCTTGAATAAAGCCAGGAGTCTTCAAGAAAGTCAGGGGTCTTGAAGACAGCCAGGGGCCTTGAAGACAGCCAGGGGTCTTGAAGACAACCAGGGGTCTTGAAGACAGCCAGTGGTATTGAAGACAACCAAGGGTCTTGAATATAGCCAGGGGAATTGAAGACAGCCAGGGGCCTTGAAGACAGCCAGGGGTTTTGAACACAGCCAGGGGTCTTGAAGACAGCCAGGGGTCTTAAACACAGTCAGGAGTCTTGAAGACAACCAGGGGTCTTGAAGATAGCCAGGAGTATTGAAGACAGTCAAGGGTCTTGAAATCAGCCATGGGTATTGAAAACAGCCAGGGGTCTTGAAGACAACCAGGGGTCTTGAAAACAGCCAGAGATATTGAAGACAGCCAAGGGTCTTGAAGACAACCAGGGGCCTTGAAGACAGCCAGGGGTCTTGAACACAGCCAAGGGTCTTGAAGACATCCAGGGGTAATGAAGACAATTAGGGGTCTTGAACACAGCAAAGGGTCTTGAAGACAGCCAGTGGTATTGAAGACAGCCAGGGGCCTTTAAGACAGTCATGGACCTTGAAGACAGCCAGCAGCCTTGAAGACAGCCAGGGGTCTTGAACACAGCCCAGGGTCTTGAAGACAGCCAGGGGCCTATAAGACAGCCATGGGCCTTGAAGACAGCCAGGGGCCTTGAAGACAGAAAGGGGTCTTGAAGACAACCAGGGGTCTTTAAGACAGCCAGGGGTCTTGAAGACAGGCAGGGGTCTTGAAGACAGCCAGGGGTCTTGAAGACAGCCAGGGGTCTTGAAGACAACCAGGGGTCTTGAAGACAGCCAGGGGTCTTGAACACAACCAGGGATCTTGAACACAGCCTAGGGTCTTGAACACAGCCAGTGGTCTTGAAGACAGCCAGGGGTCTTGAAGATAGCCAGGGGTCTTGGAGACAACCAGGGGTTTTTAACACAGCCAGGGGTCTTGAAGACAACCAGGGGTCTTGAATACAGCCAAGGGTCTTGAACACAGCCAGGGGTATTGAAGACAGTCAGGGGTCTTGAAGACAGCCAGGGGTCTTGAAGACAACCAGTGGTCTTGAAGACAGCCAAGGGTCTTGAAGACAACCAGGGGTATTGAAGACAGCCAGGGGTCTTGAACACAGCTAAGGGTGGCAATATAAACACAAATGCAGTATAATGTGATCCTTTATTGACTACGTACGTTTCGCCCACACAGTGGGCTTTTTCAAGTCACAAACAGAACTACCTGGGGTGGAAGGAACGCGAGTATTTATAGTCCGGCTGAGGTCAGGTGAAGAATGCTGCATCTGATGATGTACCGAGTGGGGTTATAGAATCTAAAAACTTGGGTAGCTTGGAAAGGAGATTGGATAAGTTTGTGAGCAGACCTTCTACAGTGTTCTTATGTGGGATAGCGATGAAGAAGTTTCTTGCAAGTGGTTCAGCTATGTTATAGAAGCCACTATTCTGGTTGAAGTTGTCGGATATAGAAATGAGTGATGATTCCAGGATTCTTCGGTATTGAGTGTTGTCTTCTGTGGCGATAAGTCTTGAGTTTCTGTAGTTTATCAAGTGGTTGTGTGAATTACGGTGTTGTACGCAGGCATTCCTTGTGTCGTCAGACCTGCTTGCGTATTGGTGTTCTGAAATACGTGTTTGGAGGTCCCTTGATGTTTCGCCCACGTATAACTTGTTGCAGTCATTACAAGGGATTATGTATACCCCTGCAGAGGATGGAGGCTTGTCCTGCCTACTACTGGTGATGTCCTTGATGGTCGTGGTTGTGGAGGTAGATACTTGGAATGATGTTTTGGCAAAAATGTTGGAAACATGTTTGGCAATGGAGTTGGTGGGAAGGACTATGTATCTCTTCTCGGCAGTGTCTTCTCTGGGTGTGTTGAAGATGTTTAATGCTCGCCGTCTGCAGTCTCTGATGAAGTGACGAGGATAGTGGAGTTTAGAAAATATTTGTTCAATTATAGTGCATTCTTCCTCAAGGAACTCGTTGCTGCAGATTCTGAGTGCACGCAGGAAGAAGCCTATAATTACACCACGTTTGGTTTTGGTGTTCGTGGTGAGAGTAGAAGTGGAGAAGATCGTTTGGTTGGTGGGTTTTCGATAGACTTTATAAAAGAAGTTCGTGGTCAGCTTTGCAGAGCAGGACATCAAGGAAAGGAAGAGTGTTGTCGACTTCTTCTTCAAGTGTGAACTGGATTGAAGGCTCGACCTGGTTGAGCTTGTCTTGGAGAGCTTGAACGTTGAAGCGTTTAGGAGTTATGAGGAGAATGTCGTCAACATAACGGAGCCAGGTGACAGACGAAGGAATAATGGTGGAGAAACGTTCGGCTCTAGATGTTCCATGTATAGGTTCGCCAGGACTGCACTGAGTGGCGAACCCATGGGTAGTCCAAAAGTCTGCTGAAAGAGGTGATTTTCGAAAGAGAAACACGTAAAGCCAACACATAGTTCAACAAGGTCGATGAAATCGCTGGCTGGAATGGGAAGATCAAGTGAATCGTCAATTTTTCTGCGCAAGAGATCGATGGCTTGTGTAGTAGGTACTTTGATCTTCCCATTCCAGCCAGCGATTTCATCGACCTTGTTGAACTATGTGTTGGCTTTACGTGTTTCTCTTTCGAAAATCACCTCTTTCAGCAGACTTTTGGACTACCCATGGGTTCGCCACTCAGTGCAGTCCTGGCGAACCTATACATGGAACATCTAGAAGCCGAACGTTTTCTCCATTATTCCCTTCGTCTGTCACCTGGCTCCGTTATGTTGACGACATTCTCCTCATAACTCCTAAACGCTTCAACGTTCAAGCTCTCCAAGACAAACTCAACCAGGTCGAGCCTTCAATCCAGTTCACACTTGAAGAAGAAGTCGACAACACTCTTCCTTTCCTTGATGTCCTGCTCTGCAAAGCTGACCACGAACTTCGTTTTAAAGTCTATCGAAAACCCACCAACCAAAACGATCTTCTCCACTTCTACTCTCACCACGACACCAAAACCAAACGTGGTGTAATTATAGGGCTTCTTCCTGCGTGCACTCAGAATCTGCAGCAACGAGTTCCTTGAGGAAGAATGCACTATAATTGAACAAATATTTTCTAAACTCCACTATCCTCGTCACTTCATCAGAGACTGCAGACGGCGAGCATTAAACATCTTCAACACACCCAGAGAAGACACTGCCGAGAAGAGATACATAGTCCTTCCCACCAACTCCATTGCCAAACATGTTTCCAACATTTTTGCCAAAACATCATTCCAAGTATCTACCTCCACAACCACGACCATCAAGGACATAACCCAGTAGTAGGCAGGACAAGCCTCCATCCTCTGCAGGGTATACATAATCCCTTGTAATGACTGCAACAAGTTATACGTGGGCGAAACATCAAGGGACCTCCAAACACGTATTTCAGAACACCAATACGCAAGCAGGTCTGACGACACAAGGAATGCCTGCGTACAACACCGTAATTCACACAACCACTTGATAAACTACAGAAACTCAAGACTTATCGCCACAGAAGACAACACTCAATACCGAAGAATCCTGGAATCATCACTCATTTCTATATCCGACAACTTCAACCAGAATAGTGGCTTCTATAACATAGCTGAACCACTTGCCAAGAAACTTCTTCATCGCTATCCCACATAAGAACACTGTAGAAGGTCTGCTCACAAACTTATCCAATCTCCTTTCCAAGCTACCCAAGTTTTTAGACTCTATAACCCCACTCGGTACATCATCAGATGCAGCATTCTTCACCTGACCTCAGCCAGACTATAAATACTCGCGTTCCTTCCACCCCAGGTAGTTCTGTTTGTGACTTGAAAAAGCCCACTGTGTGGGCGAAACGTACGTAGTCAATAAAGGATCACATTATACTGCATTTGTGTTTATATTGCCATTGTGTCGGTATTTTATACCATTTATTTCCACAGCTAAGGGTCTTGAAGACAGCCAGGGGTGTTGAAGGCAACCAGAGGTCTTGAAGACAGCCAGTGGCCTTGAAGACAGCCATGGGCCTTGAAGACAGCCAGGGGCATTGAAGACAGCCAGGGGTCTTGAAGGCAGCCAGGGGTCTTGAAGACAGCCAGGGGTCTTAAAGACAGCCAGGGGTCTTTAAGACAACCAGGGGTCTTGAAGACAGCCAGAGGTCTTGAAGACAACCAGGGATCTTGAACAGAGCCAAGGGTCTTGAAGACAGCCAGGGGTCTTGAAGACAGCCAGTGGTCTTGAAGACAGCCAGGGGTCTTGAAGACAACCAGGGGTCTTGAAGACAGCCAGGGGTCTTGAAGACAACCAGAGGTCTTGAAGACAGCCAAGGGTCTTGAAGACAACCAGGGGTATTTTATACCTTTCTTGCACAACTTGTCAGACACTGCAACATCATGGAATCTTGGTTCAGAGGACATCTACAAGACCTTCTTCACGGCTGCTGCAACTAACCCATCTCTTTGGGAAGGACCTACTTCCACTGGGGAATCCCGCCTACCAGTGACTGCCCTCGTCTGCTGCCCGTCCCTTCCACTGACGCCTATAAAAACGCCAGTCATCTTGCCTTTGCTCCAGACTCTCCTCCACCACGATGCTGTGAACACTAACTCCAAGGCCGAGGGACTGATTACCTCATCTTTTGTATATAGTTCTACTGTCTTCATATTATGTCCTAGAATCTGTATTGATAAAGCCACTGGATGGCGAAACGTCTACAATAAAGATATCCAGATGTTGCACATGTGTCTTAACATTCATATTGTCGGTATTTTATACCTTTCTTGCACAACTTGTCAGACACTGCAACATCATGGAATCTTGGTTCAGAGGACATCTACAAGACCTTCTTCACGGCTGCTGCAACTAACCCATCTCTTTGGGAAGGACCTACTTCCACTGGGGAATCCCGCCTACCAGTGACTGCCCTCGTCTGCTGCCCGTCCCTTCCACTGACGCCTATAAAAACGCCATCATCTTGCTTTGCTCCAGAATCTCTCCTTCCTCCACCACATGCTGGTGAACACTAACTCCAAGGCCGAGGGACTGATTACCTCATCTTTTGTATATAGTTCTACTGTCTTCAGATCAGATAGACTGGTCCGAACCCTTGACTGGTCCGAACATTTGACTGGTCCAACCCTGTACTGGTTTCAAACGGTTTCCGTTTGCACCACCTAGCAGGTTATTAATAGAATATTCAAGAGGTTGCTAGTAGAATTGTCAGTAAATCACCCATTCAAATCATTTATGAAGCTTGGTGGTAGTCTGTGGTCAGTCCAAACCAACGGGCCTTTCCACATGCATCAATTGTCATTTCCTGTGAAATTTGTGTCACGACGCCCCTTGTGCAGGATATCAAGAATCTAGCTACGAAGCAGTATTAAAAACAGGAAGTTGTTTTTGGGTATGCCCAAATGAGAAGTAAAATCTGTGGACTAAAAATCACAAGGGTATTAAAAGAGGTCAACATCAAAGCTGCTTTCCATAGAAAACCTGGGAAGCTTTCCTACAACAGATGGGAACATCAAAAAGTCCGGGCTGAATATGGAAGTACTGTGCCCTTGAGACAGGCCTGTAGATCAAAACTGTAAGGCTGGAGATGAAGTCATGGTAGTCAGTAAAAATGGGGGGCTGATAGTGCTGTCCTGGGAGACAGTAATGGGAAGCTTGGAGTGCGTCCAGGGAGACAGTAATGGTGAAGCTGGGAGGTGCTGTCCTGGGAGACAGTAATGGTGAAGTTGGGAGATGGTGTCCAGGGAGACAGTAATGTGGAAGCGGAGATGCTGTCCCTGGGAACAGTAATGGTGAAGCTGAGATTTTGTCCGGAAGTCGGGAATTATACGCCGGAAGGAATACATATATGAATGACCGCATATGGGACAGGAGCCATAGTAAGGGAAACAAGTGTAGTCAAGAGATAAGATAAAACCAAATATTGCAAACTAGAAATACCGCATGGAAATTAGCAAACAAGAGACCTCCACTAGCAATAGTGATGATATAATTACCAAAACAAATGGGTGGGAGCTCCATTGTTTGGTGCAAGGGAGGATATAAGTAAGACAGGGAAACATGCACCAACAGGGATATACAGTCACAGAAACCCAAGGCAAATGGAACCGAAACCAAGCCTGTGCACATACTATGCCACTCGGTAAACTGCTGGCAAGGGAAATCTGAAAAACAATGGGACGTGGAACTATGACCACCCTAGGAAATGCCATGTGCCCATATGACAACAGGAAAATGCAAACCCCTTCCTGTAAGCTTTTTCAAACACCCTGAACTGTGTACCTCTCAGTACAGGAAAGACTGTGCTAAAACTTAAATTGCCAGGCATACCATCTAAAGGGGACAAAATACAAAAACATCCAGGCCATGGAAAAACCTGGGTACCACAGCCACTCAAGAGGGAAGGTTTTTTAAGTGCCAGGAAGGAAAAAAAACTGGCCAGGAAAATGGCAGAAAATCGTACACCAAATCCAGTCATTCCTGGAGTGGAACCACAGTCGTGGCCCACCACTCCAAACCAACGAGATACAGATACTAATGCCTGAAAAAAATCCCCCCCCAGTACCAACAATACCACCAGTCCGATAACATTCTCTTTGCAAATATACAGGGTCTAAAGCCGACAACAAACAACAAAATAACCTTTCATCCGTGACGCTTGCAGAGGCAAAGCAATGATCGCGCTTTCACTGAGACCCACATAAAAGGGTGATCACGGTTGGACAACGAAATTTGGATCCCAGGTACAACCTATACAGATGGTGACTAGAGTGAACAGGCAAAAGGGGTGGTTGGCCTGTACATTGGCCAGAGTCACATTGTTTGCACAGAACTGCTAAATGCCTCAATGATGTGTGGAAGTTTTAGCAGTAAAGGTCGAGAACCAAAACCTAGTCATTGTTATAGTCTAACAAGCTCCGGATGCAACATCCCACAATTCCAGGAAAGATGTTAAAAATTGACCACTGTCTGAAAACCTTCCAGCTCCTGCACCCAACATCTTGCTCCTGGGGGATTCACAACTTAAGCACCCCTAAAATGGAGGAATATGAAAAGCTAATAATACTGTTGGCAGTAATAACACCAAGGAGGCAGCTCTATGAAAACCACACTCACACGAGCTTTTAAATCCTGCACAAAATTCAATTAAACCACAAATAAGGAGCCAACTAGACTGGGAGAATACGACAACCTCATTCTTCACTAACACTGGAATGATCTGATTAAGAAATATCAACCATATCAAAAACAATATACTCAGATCACAACATATTGAGGTTCAGTCCATGTATGGCGCGGAGAGCCCCAGACCGACTTAAGAATTGTCACGAGGGGCATTCACCAAATTCAACTTCAATACAAAAACATAAAGTGGGACCAGTAAACCAAGTCCTAACCGATATAAGCTGGAAGGATATACCAAGCAACACAGACGCCCAACTTATGCCAGAACAGATTAACTCGGTAGCACTCGATGTATGCACAAGGCTTATTCCTCTAAAAAAAAGGAGGAGTAGATGTAAAAACGAAAGAGACAGCGCGTCCCTTTAACAGGCGACCGGAAAAGAATAACAGAGCGGCTAAAAGGGTCCAATATTATCTGAAATGCGTAGGAGCACTGGTCAGAGAAAATTAGCAAGCATCGAATCTTAGCTAAAAGAATCCTTTAGGAGTCAGGAAATCGCGGGAAGAACTAAAAAGCCAAAAATGAAATCGAAAGAAACCAAAGTATTTCTTCCTCCTATGCCAAATCAAAAGTCGAGAAACAACGTCCAGTATTGGGCCCCTACATAAACAAGATGGGTCCCTACCACAGATGACAACAAGGAAAATGAGGTGAGCACTCAAGTCCAATATGAACTCAGTTTTAAGCAAGCCGCTAACCAGACTAGAGTCGAAGATAAAATGAATTTTTTATGAGAGAGCCACAAAAATTGATTAACACCAGCCTATCGCGAGTTAACTCCTGACGCCAAAATGACATCGACAGGCGATAAATGACAAGCCCATGCACTCTGCCCAGGGCCAAACTTCATGGAACTCTGTGTTCATCAAGGAACTGCAAGAACCCCTATCACGAGAGACCCTTGTCCATCCTATGGGAGGGAGCATGTGACACGGGGGTCCGTCCCACAGTTACTAAAAACAACAGACAAGCCCCACACCACAAAGGGGGCAGTAAAAGCAACAGCAAAGAAACTACAGACCAATAGCACTAACATCCCATATCATAAAAATCTTTTGAAAGGGTCCTAAGAAGCATGATCACCACGCATCTAGAAACCCATCATTTACACAACCCAGGGCAACATGGGGTTAGAACAGGTCGCCTCCTGTCTGTCTCAACTATTGTACCACTGTCTACGACAAAGGTCCTAAATGCACTAGAAGACAAAAAAGAATGCAGATGTAATATATACAGACTTTGCAAAAGCCTTCGACAATGTGACCATGGCGTAATAGCGCACCAAAATGCGTGCTAAAGGGATAACAGGAAAAAGTCGGTCGATGGATCTATAATTTCCTCACTAACAGAACACAGAGAGTAGTCGTCAACATAGTAAAGTCCGAGGCAGCTACGGTGGAAAGCTCTGTTCCACAAGGCACATACCGTCTCCCATCTTGTTTCCAACCCTTTATCCCGACATAGAAAAGGATGTCAGCCACAGCACCGTGTCTTCTTTGCAGATGACACCCGAATCAGCATGACATTGTCCCTTCCATTGCAGACACTGCAAAGCTCCAGCGACATCAAAACCCAGATCCTTTCAGTGGGCTGCAGAAAAACAATATGAAGTTCAACGATGAGAAAATTTCAATTACTCAGATATGGTAAACATGAGGAAATTAAATCACTCACAGAGTACAAAACTAATTCTGGCCATCAAAATAGAGCGACAACACCAACGTCCAAAGACCTGGGGTGAATCATGTCGAGGATCTCACCTTCAAGGACCATAACACTGAATCAATCGCATCTGCTAGAAAATGATGACAGTATGGATAATGAGAACCATCAAAACTAGGGAGGCCAAGCCATGATGACACTCTTCAGGTCAACATGTTCTATCTAGTCTGGAATATTGCTGCACAACTAAACAGCACCTTTCCAAGGCAGGTGAAATTGCCGACCTAGAAAATGTACAGAAACTTTCACTCGCGCATAAAACGGAGATAAAACACCTCAATTATTGGGGAGCCGGCCTTAGGTACCTAAACCTGTATTCCCTGGAACGCGCAGGAGGAGAGATACATGATTATATACACCTGGAAAATCCTAGAGGGACTAGTACCGAACTTGCACACGAAAAGCAAACCCACTAACGAAAGCAAAAGACTTGCAGACGATGCAAACCATCCCCCCAATGAAACGTCAGGGGTGGTCACTAGACACGTTAAGAGACCATACAATAAGTTCAGGGGCCCGAACTGTTCAACTAACTGCCTCCCAGCACACATAAGGGGATTACCAACAACCCCTGGCAGTCTTCAAGCTGGCAACCTAGACAAGCACCTAAAGTCAGTTCCGGATCAGCCGGGCTGTGGCTCGTATGTTGGCTTCCGTCAGCCAGCAGCAACAGCCTGGCTGATCAGGCTCTGATCCACCAGGAGGCCTGGTCTCGACCGGGCCGCGGTGGGGCGTTGACGCCCCCCCCGGGGGTACTCTCTCCCCAGGTAAACTCCAGGTATATATGTCCTAGAATCTTCCTGTATTGATAAAGAGCCACTGGATGGCGAAACGTCTACAATAAAGATATCCAGATGTTGCACATGTGTCTTAACATTCACAACCAGGGGTATTGAAGACAGCCAGGGGTCTTGAACACAGCCAAGGGTCTTGAAGACAGCCAGGGATGTTGAAGGCAACCAATGGTCTTGAAGACAGCCAAGGGCCTTGAAGACAGCCATGGGCCTTGAAGACAGCCAGGGGCATTGAAGACAGCCAGGGGTCTTGAAGACAACCAGGGGTCTTGAAAACAGCCAGGGGTCTTGAAGACAGCCTGGGGTCTTGATGACAACCAGGGATCTATTGGTAATCCCAAGATTAACGTAAGTTGCCCAAAATGCTCTGCATAACCAGCTCATTGTTATACAGCAGTATTAAAATAATGAAGCTAGGTCTGTATTAGTTATATCACGTACTTGTAGAAATAAAGTTTAATATTATTATAGAATTAAAGATTAATATTATTGTTGCTATTACACGAGTTCTTTATATTTAAAAGTGAAAAGAAAATGCAGTTCACTTTACAACAAATATCGCTTTATGGCGGTAGCCTGGAACCTAACCTGCTATATAATCGGGTCCCTCCTGTATGCCCAGTAACACAGCAGGGAGCATACACTCACATCCACATTCCACACTCGTGGAATGGATTAATACTGTAACTTAATGGGACCACTGTACAGATGTTAAGAGTAAGATGAGGGGCTTGTGAACATAAGAACATAAGAATGTAGGAACACTGCAGAAGGCCTACTGGCCCATACGAGGCAGGTCCTTATCAAAACGACATCTACCTAAAGCTACTCAAGAAATAACTCACGTACCCTTGACACCAATCAAACCCAGCCCCTCCCACTCATATTATTTGTCCAGTCTCTACTTAAAGCTACCCAAGTCCCTACATCTATCACCCCTGGGAAAGAACGTTCCACGCATAAGAACATAAAAGGAGGAACACTGCAGCAGGCCTGTTGGCCCATACTAGGCAGGTCCTTTACAATTCATCCCACTAACAAACATTTGACCAACCCAATTTTCAAGCCACCCACCCAAGAAACCAAGCTCCGATTGGATTGTGGCGTTACTGCGCTTGCGATATATCTGCTCTAAGACATATCGTTATGAACAGGTAAGGTGGGAACCAAGTTAGAGTGAGATAGAAAAGCATAATCTATGTCGACCAGGTTTTTTGTGATGTAGTACCAATAATAGAGAAAAGGCACAAAACAAGGTGAGTGAATATTACTTGGTGGAGCAAGATGGTTTTCAAAAAATGGGATTTTGATACTCTGAGTGACAGAATGGGTTAAAATGAAAGTATTAGGTAATAAATTAGGTTAAGAAACAATGTAGAATAGGTTAAGATGAGAGATTTGGGAAGTAGAATGGGTAAAGATACAAGTTTTGGGGATATAGAATGAGTTAAGATACGAGGTTTGGGGTAAGAGAATAGGTTCAGATGTGAGGTTAGAGGCAGCAGAATGGGTTAAGATGTGAGGTTTTGCGTAGTAAAACATATAAGTTGGTATAAACCTTGGTAATAAATACCGACAAGTTGGTTTAGAAAGACACGTAAGCAACACTATAACATATTTATTAGAAAACGTTTCGGTCCTGGGACCTTGATCACTTCTAACATACAGAGGTAGAAAGACATTATATATATAGGCGGAGAGTAGATGTGACGCACGTGGACGCAGAGGTTGTTTTGATAAGGGACCCCTGCCTCGCATGGTCCAGTAGGCCTCTACAGTGTCCTCCATTCTGAGTTCTTATTACATTCCTCATGTCCAGTGCGTCACATCTCACTCTCCGCCTATATATATAATGTCTTTCTACCTCTGTATGTTAGAAGTGATCAAGGTCCCAGGACCGAAACGTTTTCTAATAAATATGTTATAGTGTTTGCTTACGTGTCTTTCTAAACCAACATATTAAGTGAAATCTAGTATGGTTTGGATATCAGGCAGAGATGACTGATGGTAGGATTCTACAGATGTAAGGTAAGTCCTCACTTAACGACATTGATAGCTTCTTGGAAACTGACTTTAAAGCGACGTGATGTATTATGAAATAACACCTCTCTATCATCAAACCTCTTTAAAACTCCTAGTATTCTTTGTAATGTCACATTTCTCTGTTATTTTTTGTGGCCAGACATCAAAGGTGCACAGTGTACCTATAGCACTCATTGCAACTGGCTTAAATCAAGGAATAAACGTTTGCAAAGCAAATATTGTCAAAAACGTTTGAACCACCACGCAGCTCAAAAACAATAACAAATATGGCAGACTTGCTGAGCACTTTCATACCACATCATTTATTGTCATGGATTTTATCGTATACTTTACGAACCTATATTTTACAATAATTTGTATTCGTTGTATTCATTTGATCTTTTTTTCCTCATCAACATTATAATAAAACTACCATTAAATAAACATTATTCAAAAACCGCTTTAAACAACAGTGAAATAATGGAGGTTAAGTAAATGGAAGGTGTGGCATGCATCTTATGTACAGTGCAAATATTACACTGGGTACTTTACTGTAGGTTCTCAAAAGGATTTCCCATGAAGAATGCCATTTATAACTGGGTAATAACATTAGCTACTGTTAGTTCGTGTCCTGAACCTATAATGATTAATGCTTCTCCATTGGTTGGCCAAAACTCGGGCAACTCCCAAGGTTGTCTGGAGAGGAATGATTGACCTATCCTTGGACGAACTCCGATCTCGGAATATCCACGTTTTGTTTTATTAGACACACCGGCCGGAGTCTGTAAATCAAGTGAAACAGACCCCCATCAAGGCCTTCCTATTCCCAGGTTTTGCAGATCTGCCAATGTCTCTGTTTCCATGCCCGAGGGACTGTCCTTTCCAGGAGGAACACGAAAGGACCTTCTTTAAAATTCGCCTTTCAGGCAGCCATGGGTAAATCCTCTTTGGAGGTCATCCAGTCAAGTATGAAGTTAAAAATGATTATTTGGTCCTGCAATGAGACTGGTAATGGAGGATAGAGGCCGCAATTATACGACAGGTTAGTGGTTTCCAACCAAGTATAGACCTCGGATATTAAATATAAGCCATAATACGTCATAGGAGGTCCACCTGGGAATTACAAAAACCTTGTGATAGAATCACAAAAGAATTTTAATTGGCCAAAATTAAAGATAGTATGTGAAAAACATATTAGGTGTTGCCAGAGAATGTCAGCAAGTTGGAAAACCAAGGACATTCCATTAAACCTGCACCTCTCCAACCCAATACCTGCTGTGGAGAACCTTTTCAGATTTAATATAGAATGTGTAGTCCACTACCTAAGTCAAAGTCCTGGAAAACCAGTAATTAATTTACAATTATGGATAAGAACCAGATATCCTGAAGCAATCCCTTATGCGTAGCATCAATACTAAAGCTATTCTCAAAGCTTACACAAAATTCATTTCTTGTTTTGGCATTCCAAAAACTATACAAAGGATCAAGTACTACTTCATCTGCCAAAGCAATTTTTTTTTTTAGGAAGTATTAACTAGGTAGGGATAATTCACAACTTACCACTGCCTATCACGCCTCAGTCCCAAGGCGCCTTGGAAGAATTCCCCAAACATTAAAAACAATGATGAGAAGTTTTTGCATGCATTTTCCGACAGATTGGGATGAATCTCTACCTTTGTTGCTGTTCCTCAGTACGAGAGACGTGCCAAGAGTCTACAGGGTATAGTCCTTTGAGCTGATCTTTGGGCAAATGTACAGGTTCCTCTTCGGTGCACAAAGAAGATTGATGGGAGAAAACGAAGCTCAGCACTCTACAACCCGTCTTCAAGGTTGCAGAGGCAACGTGAGTTAGTCCAAGGCTAAACCTAAAGACAACTCAAAGTAAGATGAAACAGAGGTATGACAGAAGTGCACAATTCCGCTCCTTCATCCCAGAGACAAGGTGTTGGTGCAGGAACGCTATACCTGTCCACACCGTTGAAAGCTAGATTTACGGGACCTATGCAGATTAGTAAGTAGATTATCTGATTTAAATTATGTGGTAGCTCCCATTGATAAACCTCAAAAACAAAAAACTTTACTACCACATTAATCAAATCAAGCCTTTCATAACCACCAGATAAAGTCCCAGTAATGACTCTGTCCTCTAACATCAGAGGACACTCTGACTCTTTTTGCACTCATCTCTGATTTTAATACTAAACTTTCAAAATTCTGGTCTCCTCAAGGATCCTAGCGCCGTTAATGGATGATTATCTGAAATACAAGCAACCAATTTAACTGAGCTTCTACAGGTCCATATCCTAATATTATTTTTTCGGATGTCCGAAAAAAATGTACGTTAGGTTACCATGAATGTAGATGTGGGAAAATCTAACATAATTAAACTCTCCCCTACAGGAGCTAATCCTGAAAAGCAAAGGCTTACTTCAGCAGGAAGTAGACTTCTTGGTTAGAACATGGTTTAGTGGAGGAGTCATCTAGTCCATGGGCTTTCACGTGCATCATAGTTAAAAAAGGCTGATGGGAGGGTTTCGTATCTGCACAGACTACCGTTAAAGTGAACGAGGTCACAATTACAGATGCTTCCCTCTTCCTCGTCTGGATGACGTAATTGACTTTGTGGGGATGGCTACTTTTGGTGTCCGCAAATTAGATCTCCTTAAAGGTTACTTATCAGGTACCTTTGACGGATAAGGCGAAGGAAATCTCTGCCTTCGTAATTCCAGGGAGGTCATTATCTGTATACAGTTACCCCCTTCGGATGAAAAATTCCCCCTCTTCATTCCCAGAAACTCATCCATCAGGTATAAAGGACTTGAAGGCACGGCCACATACCTAGATGATATTGTTGTGGGGTATTATACTGGGATCAACAACCTCTTAGACTTAAAGCTCTGTTTGAGACTTTTAAGAATTCCCATTACAGATTAATTTATCTAAATCTTCCTTGCCAGGCCTACTGTCACTTTTCTAGGCCATGAATTAGGTAGTGTAATGTTGCACCTAAAAATTGCTAACGTTCTTTCGATTAAAGAATATCAGTTCCTCATGATAGGAAATCTCTTTCAAACGTTTCCTAGCATTGATTCGGATTTTACAGAAGATTCTGTAACGAATTTCTCAGATATTGTATGCCCCTCTTTACCTCTCTTACACAGTCATTAAAGTTCCCTTTAATTGGACGTAGATTGTAACACTGCTTTTAATAAAGCAAAAAGAGTATTGTGCTCTGCACCCAATCTCCTGTCTCCAGACTTCTCTCAAAACCTTTTTTCATTACAGGTTGATGCTTGTGTCTGGGGTTGGGGCGGTTACTATTACAAATCGGGAACAAGGAGCTGCAGCCAATCGCATACTTTTCAGCAAGTTCCAGCCACATCAGAGAGCCCCCCTTACGCTACCATTGAAAAGAAGCCTCGCGCCTGTACTGGCTTGGAGCATTTTGATGTTTATGTTGGCCAGACATCGCAGGTGGCACAGTCTACAGTGTTCAAAACCGTTAGTCTATCTGCCAAGCCTTGAAGAATCACAACACAAGGCTTATGTACGTTGGACTCTCAGGCTGCAGCCTACAACATAAAACTTATATATATATTTTTATAAAAAATAGAAAATTTTACCGGCAAAGAAATTGTGTTGGCGACTCTTTGGTCAGAGTTAGATTTAATAATTTTATTTAGGTTAGGATGTATTTGGTTGGTACCCCCTTTCAAGCTCTTTTTTTTTATCCCCTGATGTGGGGTTTTTTTTAGTGATGGGATAGGGCTACCGTCCGCTTGTATCTTGGACTATGTTGGCCTGTCTGACTGCTGTCTCACTCTTTTAGTTTTGGGTTTGGCTTTTGGTCACTAGGGAAAGCAGAGCTCTATTCAAGAGTTGGATGGTGGAGAGGATAGGCGGTCCCATTATTTTGTGTGCCATGCGCACGGTTAACCATGGGAGGTGGCAGCCTAATCCTGAGCCTTTTCGGGGGTGGGGGGAGTGGCATGCAAAGAGTAACGTAAACCTTTATTCGGCCGCATGGACACACCCTCATTTACAGGCTATCCCCCCAACCAGCGAACCAGGTTGCTAAGAGTGTGATGGGGCCCATCGTTCAACTAGTGCCAGGTTCTAGCCAATAAGAAGGTGGGATTGGCAATCGCAGGGGTTATGTGGATACGCTCTTCCTGTTGCCTTGTCATTCCCATTCTAGAGTGGTTGAGCACGGTCTGCTATCTTGTAGGCTTCTAGTTTGTTTGCTTACGTGACGTGCACTATACTTTATTACTGTAAAATATAGTGTACATATTGCTGTTCTAAATTGGTGAAGGATAATATAAGTCTAAACTTTTTCTGCTGTGTTTCTTTTGCTCCCATTACACCTGGGATAACAGGCCATTTGGATCCTAGGTTGTAATAGGTCTAGAAGACAGTCAGGGGTCTAGAAGACAGTCAGGGGTCTAGAAGACAGTCAGGGGTCTAGAAGACAGTCAGGGGTCTAGAAGACAGTCAGGGGTCTAGAAGACAGTCAGGGGTCTAGATAGACAGTCAGGGGTCTAGTAGACATTCAGGGGCTTCTAGAAGACAGTCAGGGGTCTAGAAGACGTCAGGGTCCTAGTAGAAGTCAGGGGTCTAGAAGACAGTCAGGGGTCTAGAAGACAGTCAGGGGTCTAGAAGACAGTCAGGGGTCTAGAAGACAGTCAGGGGTCTAGAAGACAGTCAGGGGTCTATTGGTAATCCCCCTCATATATGCTGGGAGGGAGATGAAGAGTCTGGGTCCCCTGACACTGTCTTGTCTCACAGTAATACAAGTTTCTTATCTCCTGCAAATTTCACTCAGTTTTCAAAATGGTTGGTATATGCAGTCTAATGTAATTTTATATTGACAACGTTTCGACCATACACTGGACGAAACATGCTCAATAAACACTCGAAAAATGAGACACTTGTGCAACATTTTGGAGTCTTTATTGAGGGAACATTTTGTTAGTGGGTGACTGTCTTTAGTACAATATAAACTTGTTCAGTACTATATAAACTTGTTCAGTACAATATAAACTTGTTCAGTACTATATAAACTTGTTCAGTACTATAAACTTGTTCAGTACTATATAAACTTGTTCAGTACTATATAAACTTGTTCAGTACTATATAAACTTGTTCAGTACTATATAAACTTGTTCAGTACAATATAAACTTGTTCAGTACTATATAAACTTGTTCAGTACTATATAAACTTGTTCAGTACTATATAAACTTGTTCAGTACTATATAAACTTGTTCAGTACTATATAAACTTGTTCAGTACAATATAACTTGTTTCAGTTACTATTATAAACTTGTTCAGTACAATATAAACTTGTTCAGTACTATATAAACTTGTTCAGTACTATATAAACTTGTTCAGTACAATATAAACTTGTTCAGTACTATATAAACTTGTTTAGTACAATATAAACTTGTTTAGTACAATATAAACTTGTTTAGTACAATTATAAACTTGTTCAGTTACCTATATAAACTTGATTCGTACTATATAAACTTGATCAGTACTATATATATAACTTGTTCAGTAACTATATAAACTTGTTCAGTACAATAAAAAACTTGATCAGTAACAATATAAACTTGTTCAGTAATATATAAACTTGTTCAGTACAATATAAACTTGTTCAGTACTATATAAACTTGTTCAGTACTATATAAACTTGTTCAGTACTATATAAACTTGTTCAGTACAATATAAAAATTCTTCACGTACTATATAACTTGTTCAGTACTATATAAACTTGTTCAGTACTATATAAACTTGTTTAAGTACAATATAACTTGTTCAGTACTATATAAACTTTGTTCAGTTACTATAAAAACTTGTTCAGTACTATATAATAAACTTGTTCAGTACTAACTATAAACTTGTTTCAGTACAATATAACTTCTTCAGTACTATATAAAACTTCTTCAGTACTATATAAACTTGTTCAGTACTATATAAACTTGTTTAGTACAATATAAACTTGTTCAGTACTATATAAACTTGTTCAGTACTATATAAACTTGTTCAGTACTATATAAACTTGTTCAGTACAATATAAACTTCTTCAGTACTATATAAACTTGTTCAGTACAATATAAACTTCTTCAGTACTATATAAACTTGTTCAGTACTATATAAACTTGTTCAGTACAATATAAACTTCTTCAGTACTATATAAACTTGTTCAGTACTATATAAACAGAAGACCACAGACAGAGTATAGGCTAGGTGGCCAAAGACTGCAAACCTCACTCAAGGAGAAAGATCTTGGGGTGAGTATAACACCGAGCATGTCTCGGAAGCACACATCAATTCAGTAACTGCTTGCAGGCATATGGGCGCCTGGCAACCTGAGAACTGATTCGTTACCTTAGTAAGGAATCATTCATGACATGTCACCGTGTATGTCAGGCCCATACTGGAGTATGCCAGCACCTGTTTGGAACCGCACTTGATAAACCACGTCAAGAAACTAGAGAAAGTACAATGGTTTGGCAACAAGGTTAGTTCCAGAGCTAAGGGGAATGTTCCTAATGAGAAAGATAAGGGAAATCGGCCTGACGACACTGGGAGGACAGGAGGGTCAGGGGAGACATGATAACGACATATTAATACTGCGTGGAATGACACCAGGTGGACAAAGACAGGTGTTCCAGGGAGGGGACACAGGAATTCAAGAGGCCACATTTGGAAGTGGAGACACATATGATTCAGAGAGATACGTAGGAAGTATTTCTTCAGTATAGAGTTGTAAGGCAGTGGAATAGCCCTAGAAAATGACCGTAGTGGGAGGCAGGAACCATACACAGTTTAAGACGAGGTTTTGATAAAGCTCATTGGAGGGGGAGGGAGGGAAATAAATGTTATTAAAATACGACCAGAAGGGAAATTTAAACACTATGCAGTATAATGTGATTCTTTATTGACAACGTTTCGCCAACACAGTGGGCTTTTTCAAGTACCTACTGTTACATATGTGTCTTACCTAACAAGTCACACACGATCTGTTGTGTGACTTGTTAGGTATAGACACATATGCAACAGTTAGGTTATCTTGAAAAAAGCCCACTGTGTGTGCGAACGTGTCAATAAAGGAATTCACATTTTACTGCATATGTGTTTAATTTCCAGGGGGTGGGAGGGAGGGGCCCAGTAGCAACCGTGTTTGAGAGAGGCGAGGCAGGAGCTAAGACTCGCCCCTGCAACTCACAAATACGTATGTACAAATAGGTGAGTACACTCACACCGCACATACTGAGCGCGCACATCAATCCAGATAAGCGCTTCAGAACACGGGCGCCTGACAACCTAAGATTAACGTTCCGATACCTCGGTTTTAGAAATCGCTCAAGACTCCTGCAACACCGTGTACGTCGGCCCAACTGACGTATGAATCACCTCTGGTACACAGGACCTGGTCAAGCCGTCACGAATTAGAGAAAGTGCAAGGTTTGCAACAAAGACTAGTCCCAGAAGATAAGGTATGTCCTACGAAGATAGGTTAAGTGGAAATCAGCCTAACGGGACACCGGAGGACCCAGGAGGGTCAGGTGGAGACTTGATGACGACATAAAATACTGGTAGATTTACCAAGGTGGACAGAGACAGGATGTTCCAGAGATGGGACACAGAAAACAAGGGGTCACATTGGGAGCTGAAGACTCAGATGAGTCATAGGGATGTTAGGAAGTATTTCTCAGTAGAGAGTTGTCAGGAAGTGGTATAATTGGAAAGTGACGTCGTGAAGGCAGGAACCATACATAGTTTTAAGACGAGGTTTGAGAAAGTTCATTGAGCAGGGAGAGAGCAGACCTAGTGCGTTCAGGAAGAGGCGGGGCCAGGAGCTATGATTCGGACCTGTGCGACCACGGAACAGATGAGTACAGTATGTGGAGTTACACACCACAAACAGGTAACTGTACTCTCAGGCATGTGACTTTGACACTTTGGTAGCAAGAACAAATGCTTTAACCAAGATCGTCGTCTGTGGAGCTATATTCTCATACCTGGAGTATACCTGGAGAGGGTTTGGGTAAACGCCTCCCCGCAAGCCGGTATGAGACCAAAGTGATGGCATGCAAAGAGTTACGTAACCTTTATTCGGCGCATGGACACACCTCATTTTACGGTTTATCTCCCCATCCAGCGAACCAGGGGTTGCTAGAGTTGGTCGATGGGGCCCCATCGTTCAACTTAGTGACAGGTTCTAGACAATAAGAAGGTGTGGGATTAAACAATCGCCAGAGGTTATGGTGGATACCGCTCTCTGTCTACCCTTAGTCATTCCCATTCTAGAGCTGGTTGAAGCACGTGCTGCTAATTTGTGGCATTTATTTATGCCTTGCTTAAACGTGGGAGTGCACTATAATTTATCACTGTACATAGTGTACATATTGCTGTTCTAAATTGGTGAAGGATAATATAAGTCTAACTTTTTCTACTGTGTTAATTTGCGCCCCCATTACACTGGGATAACAAGGCCATTTGAAATCCTAGGTTGTAATAATGGGTAGCTGTCGAGAGCTGACTTAGAGAAACGGTTTGAGCTTAGGGTGAAGATTGTAGGCAGGAACATTGGTAGCTTGCTGTTTCGCTTAGCCTTTACAAATTTTGCATGTCAGTTGCTTATTATCAGCCTTGCTATCTGTTGTGATCGTTCACAGCCGCTACTAGCTTGTTCAGGTGTGCTCGTGTCGCTACGGTCTAATCTTGTGTGCAGTCGGCCTTTGTTGTATGCGATTCTGCAATCGTACTGTGCATAGCTAAGCGTGTTTCTTGCAAATTAACGTGTTAGGTGGGGTATCGTATGTGCATAGCGAATAATTATGCCACCTGACGAGTCAGACGCCTGGTGTCGGCATATACTTTGCTAACATGACCTAAATTGTCCCTACAGCGTTGTTGGCAATGCTCGTTCCATTGGCATTCCTATAAAACGCACTCTTACAGCTGCACAACTGCGTTCAATTATTGCTGACATACTTATTGAAGAAGAGATGGCACATCAAACTCCTCCCTCTACGGGAGCTAAGGAAAAAACTCTTATGTTCTGCATGAGGAAGATGATACCCCTAACGGAGCAAAATGGTCAGTAGGGTGGCAGCTGGGTTGTCTCGAGGTGAATCAGCGTCGTTGGCACTTGAGCTGGCAAAAATCACGCGGGAGCAAACAGGGAACAGAGAGCATTCGAAAGGGGAAGAATTTGATAGGGAAAGGAAAAGGAGGCAGTTTTCGCATTCTGTAAACGATTTCAGTTTACAAAAGCAGTACAGCTTGTTCCCGTTTCCCAATGAGGCCGAACCAGAGCAATTTTCGAAAGTTTTCGAAAATCAGGCAAGAGCCTTGAGGTGGCCGGAACAGCACTGGGCAGCGTTTTTTCATACAGGATTAATTGGGTAAGGCACAGGAATTTACGTCGGTATTAACTGACGCAGAATTCTCTGATTATCAAATAGTGAAGACCACATGTTGGGAGCATATACATGTATCCCAGCTAAATATCGAAGACCTTCAAATTGAAAGGCGGCAGCTTGGTCAATCCCTGGTGGACTTGTGAGACAGCAAACCAAAGCTTTTACCAGCGGTATAAAAGCGAGTGGTGTCTCAAACTTTGAGGAGCTGGTCCCAGCTTATTCTGATTGATAACCTGCGGGAGTCTGTGGGACCAGAGGTTCGTGTCTTTCTGCAGGATCGTGACTTAACCACTGCATTGGAGGCGGCCAGGTTGGCTGATACCTTCGAAACGAACCGCTCCTTGTCCGAGCGGTCCCGTCTCTCTTTTCAACAGTCTGGCGTGAGCAGAGATCGACAACATTGGAGAATGAAGTGCCGGGCCGGAGGGAGAGCGTCTACGTATCCAACCAAGTCCCTGGTGAGCCACGCTTCTCAACATTTTGGTCCCCCTGCGGAGAGGCAAACTACTTATGGAGCATCTCGACAACAATATCCAGAGAGGCACAGCCAGAACGACAACACTTGCAACGTCATCAGGGAGTAAAGGGCAAGCCTGTCGTCTGCTTCGGGTGTAATAAAGTAGGTCACATCAGTTCCAACGGGCCCCCAAAAAAACCTCAACCCATCGGGAAAATCTCTAATATCCCTAGTAACATGTCCCCTAGAGAAGTAGAAAAAGGTATGGCCCCTTTATTATTGCGAAAGTCTTATTTCCCTTCAGGAAAAAACTCAGAACCAACTAATGTAAATACCTTTAGAGATACTGGAGCATATTGCTCACTTGTCAGAGAAGGAATATTACCCCTTTCAGAAAATACTTCCTTGAAATTCATCAGTTTTATTGGAAGCCTATGGAGGAGCTATATATTCTGTTCCTTTGCATAAAATTTATGTACAGTGCAAATATTACACTGGGTACTTGACTGTAGGTATCTCAAAAGGATTTCCCATGAAAAATGCCATGTTATTACTGGGTAATAACATTACTACTGTTACTTCGTGTCCTGAACCTATAATGTTTAAATTTGCTTCTCCAGTGTTTGGCCATAACTCGGGCAACATCCCAAGGGTTGTCTGGGGAGAATGTTGACCTATCCTTGGACGACTCCGATCTCGGAAATAGCCCGTTGTTTTATGAGACACACCGGGCCGGAGTCTCGAAAATCAAGTGAACAGACCCCGATCAAGCCTTCCTATTCCCAGGTTGCAGGATTGCCAGATGTCTCTGTTTCCATGCCCGAGGGACTGGTCCTTCCGGGGAGGAACAACGAAAGGACCCTTCTTTAAAATTCGCTTTTGAGGCGGCCATGGGTAAATCCTCTTTGGGTCATCCAGTAAAGTATGAAGTTAAAAAGATTATTTGGTTTGCACTGAGACGGGTAAGGAGATAGAGGGCCGGCAATTATACGACAGGTTAGTGGTTCAACCAAGAAATGACCTCAGATATTAAATATAGCTCATAATACGTCATCAGGAGGTCACTTAGGAATTACAAAAACCTTGTTTTAGAATCACAAAAAGAATTTTATTGGCCAAAAATTTAAAAAAAGATGTGAAGAATCATATTAGGTGTTGCCGAGAATGTCAGCAAGTTGGAAAACCTGGACATTCCATTAAACCTGCACCTCTCCAACCCATACCTGCTGATGGAGAACCTTTTGCAGATTTAATTATAGATTGTGTAGGTCCACTACCTAAGTCAAAGTCTGGAAATCAGTATTTATTTACAATTATGGATAAAGTAACCAGATATCCTGAAGCGATCCCAATGCGTAGTATCAATACTAAAGCTATTCTCAAAGCTTTAACAAAATTCATTTCTTGTTTTGGCATTCCTAAAACTATACAAAGTGATCAAGGATCCTAGCCCGTTAATGGATGGATTATCTGAAATACAAGCAACCAATTTAACTGAGCTTCTACAGTCATATCCTAATATTTTTTCGGATGTGCCGAAAAAATGTACGTTAGGTTATCATGATGTAGATGTGGGAAAATCTAAACCAATTAAACTCTCCCCCTACAGAGCTAATCCTGAAAAGCAAAGGCTACTTCAGCAGGAAGTAGACTTCTTGTTAGAACATGGTTTAGTGGAGGAGTCATCTAGTCCATGGGCTTCACCGTGCATCCTAGTAAAAAAGGCTGATGGAGGGTTTCGTATGTGCACAGACTACCCTAAAGTGAACGAGGGCACAATTACAGATGCTTACCTCTTCCTCGTCTGGATGACGTAATTGACTTTGTGGGTAAGGCTACTTTTGTGTCCAAATTAGATCTCCTTAAAGGTTACTATCAGGGACCTTTGACAGATAAGGCGAAGGAAATCTCTGCCTTCGTAATTCCAGGAGGTCATTATCAGTATACAGTTACCCCCTTCGGAATGAAAAATTCCCCCTCTTCATTCCAGAAACTCGTCCATCAGGCTATTAAAGGACTTGAAGGCACGGCAGCATACCTAGATGATATTGTTGTGGTGCTGATACTTGGGATCAACACCTACTTAGACTTAAAGCTCTGTTTGAGACCTTTAAGAATTCCCAATTAACAGTTAATTTATCTAAATCTTCCTTTGGCCAGGCCACTGTCACTTTTCTAGGCCATGAAGTAGGTAGTGGTAATGTTGCACCTAAACTTGCTAAAGTTCTTTCGATTAAAGAATATCCAGTTCCTCATGATAGGAAATCTCTTTAAACGTTTCCTAGGCATGATAGGATTTTACAGAAGATTCTGTAAGAATTTCTCAGATATTGTAGGCCCCTCTTACCTCTCTTACCAGTCATAAAGTTCCCTTTAATTGGACGTCAGATTGTAACACTGCTTTTAATAAAAACAAAAAGATTATTTTGCTCTGGACCCATTCTCTTGTCTCCAGACTTCTCCAAAAACCCTTTTTCATTACAGGTTGTTAGTCTGGGGTTGGGGCGGTACTATTACAAATCGGGAACAAGGAGCTGCAGCCAATCGCATACTT
The DNA here is from genome assembly GCF_026875155.1 of Cherax quadricarinatus. Classification (NCBI taxonomy): domain Eukaryota; kingdom Metazoa; phylum Arthropoda; class Malacostraca; order Decapoda; family Parastacidae; genus Cherax; species Cherax quadricarinatus. The sequence continues at coordinate 12,925,477 of NC_069399.1, read as the reverse complement.
TTCAGCCAAGTTCCAGCCACATCAGAGAGCTTACTCTACCATTGAAAAAGAAGCCCTCGCGCTGGTAATGGCTTTGGAGCATTTCGATGTTTATGTGGGCCAACATCGCAGGTGGTCAGTCTACAGTGATCACAAAACCCGTTAGTCTATCTCCAAGCCATGAAGAATCACAACACAAGGCTTAAAGCGTTGGACGCTCAGGCCCGCAGCCCTTTTAATATAAAAATTAATTATATTGCCGGCAAAGAAAATGTGTTGGCAGACTCATTGTCAAGAGTCTAGTTTAATATTTTATTTAGGTTAGGATGTATTTGTGGTAACCCCCCCTTTCAAGCTCTTTTTTTTATCCCTGATGTGGGGGTTTTTTTTAGTGAGGGGATACGGGCTACCCTCCGCTTGTATCTTGGACCTATGTTGGCCTATCTGACTGCTGTCTCACTCTGAGTTTAGGGTTTGGCTTTTGGTCACTAGGAAAACTGAGCTCTATCTAAGAGTGGGGTGGTGGAGAGGATAGGCGGTCCCATTATTTTTGTGCCATGGCGGCACGGTTACCACTGGGAGGTGGCAGCCTAACCCGACCCTTTTCCGGGGGGGGGGTGTGGGGATGCAAAGAGTACGTAACCCTTTTTTTTCGGCGAAAGGACCACCCTCATTTACAGCTATCCCCCCAACCAGCGAAAAAGGTTTCTAAGAGTTGGTGATGGGGGGCCCCACGTTTAACTAGTGACCGGTTTAGCCAATAAAAGGTGGGGTTGACAATCGCAGGGTTAGTGGAACCCTCCCCTGTCTACCCTTGCATTCCCATTCTAGAGCTGGTTGAGCACTCTGCATCTTTGGCTTCTATTTCTCCTTTTTTACCGGGAGTGCACTAATTTATCACTTAATAGTGACATATTTTCTGTTTAAATTGGGGGGAAAAAA
>NC_069399.1:12893502-12924056 GCF_026875155.1 Cherax quadricarinatus | reverse complement strand
TGGCTTCTATACTAGTGAACCATTGCAAGAAACTTCTTCATCGCTATCCCACATAAGAACACTGTAGAAGGTTGCTCACAAATTATCCATCTCCTTTCCAAGCTACCCAAGTTTTTAGACTCTATAACCCCACTCGGTACTTCATCGATGCAGCATTTTTCCCACCTGACCTCAGCCGGGACTATAATACTCGCTTTTCTTCCACCCCAGGTGTTCTGTTTGTGACCTTGAAAAAGCCACTGTGTGGGCGGAAACGTAGAATAAAGGAAACACATTTTACTGCATTTGTGAAATATGCCATTGTGTCGGTATTTTATACACTTTGAGTCGTTCAGTGCAACCTGGTTTGTTGGGAAGATTAAAACGTTGTTGGGAGCGGTTTTGTAGTGCGTGGTAGAATTACGATCTGAAGAGCTCTTTCTTAAAAGTCTTTGATGAAAAAAGAAGGAAAATGTAACTCAGTAAATGTTTGGTGAATGTATGTACCATTCCTAGTTCAAGAACTCAGGACTACAAATTCGTATGCTTTAGGAAAACCCGATGATGATGCCTCTTTGGTTTTGGTTCTTGATGGAATGGGAAGTGGGTGAGATCATTTTATTGGGGGTTTCCGGTAAACTGAAAATCTTGGTTTTTGGGTCTACTTTGTGAATGAGGGACGTCGAGGAAAGGTTTAGTTTTCATTTGACTTTTCCAGTTTTAAAAATGATCCCCGGGGTTCTACTGGTTTGGGCCCTTTCCAAAAGATTCCGTACATCAAAACGTTGGGAGTTATTACGAGGAGGGTCGTCCACGTAACGTAACCAAGTGCGCAAGTGGACGTAACCAAGAGGTTAAGAGAGGGGTTTGATGCAATGTAAAAAGAGAGCAAATGAGAGTGAGTGGGTGAGATGTTATCATACAATTTTTGTTGCAAGTAAGAAAAGTTTTGGAGTGAGAATTAACCAAGTTAAGGAAGCCTAGAGAACAAATGGATTTGTCAGTTAAAAATAGGAGAGGAGAGTTATTAAATGGAGTGTTAGAAGTATTGAGAAGATGAGGGGAATATTTTGAGGAATTGTTTAAATGTTGATGAATATAGGGAAGCTGTGATTTCGTGTATAGGGCAAGGAGGAATAACATCTTGTAGGAGTGAGGAAGAGCAGTTGTGAGTGTGGGGGAAGTTCGTGAGGCAGTAGGTTAAAATGAAAGGGGGTAATGCCAGCCGGGATGATGGATAAAGATAGAAATGTTAAAAGCAGGTGGGGATATAGTTTTGGAGTGTTTGGTGCAATTATTTAATAAATGCATGGAAGAAGGTAAGGTACCTAGGATTGGCAGAGAGCATGCATAGTTCCTTTGTATAAAAGGCAAAAGGGACAAAAGAGAGTGCAAAAATTATAGGGGGATAAGTCTGTTGAGTATACCTGGTAAAGTGTATGGTAGAGATATTATTGAAAGAATTAAGAGTAAGACGGAGAATAGGATAGCAGATGAACAAGGAGGCTTTAGGAAAGGTAGGGGGTGTGTGGACCAGGTGTTTACAGTGAAACATATAAGTAAACAGAATTTAGATAAGGCTAAAGAGGTCTTTGTGGCATATATGGATTTGAAAAGGCGTATGACAGGGTGCGGATAGGGGGGCATTGTGGCAGATGTTGCAGGTGTATGGTGTAGGAGGTAGGTTACTGAAAGCAGTGAAGAGTTTTTACGAGGATAGTGAGGTTCAAGTTAGAGTATGTAGGAAAGAGGGAGACTATTTCCCAGTAAAGTAGGCCTTAGACAAGGATATGTGATGTCACTGTGGTTGTTTTAATATATTTTATAGATGGGGTTGTAAGAGAAGTAAATGCGAGGGTCTTGGCAAGAGCGTGGAGTTAAAAGATAAAGAATCACACATAAAGTGGGAGTTGTCATAGTTGCTCTTTGCTGATGACACTGTGCTCTTGGGAGATTCTGAAGAGAAGTTGCAGAGATTGGTGGATGAATTTGGTAGGGTGTGCAAAAGAAGAAAAATTAAAAGTGAATACAGGAAAGAGTAAGGTTATGAGGATAACAAAAAGATTAGGTGATGAAAGATTGGATATCAGATTGGAGGGAGAGAGTATGGAGGAGGTGAATGTATTCAGATATTTGGGAGTGGACGTGTCAGCGGATGGGTCTATGAAAGATGAGGTGAATCATAGAATTGATGAGGGGAAAAGGGTTGAGCGGTGCACTTTAGGAGTCTGTGGAGACAAAGAACTTTGTCCTTGGAGGCAAAGAGGGGAATGTATGAGAGTATAGTTTTATCAACACTCTTATATGGGTGTGAAGCATGGGTGATGAATGTTTGCAGCGAGGAGAAGGCTGGAGGCAGTGGAGATGTCATGTCTGAGGGCAATGTGTGGCGTGAATATAATGCTGAGAATTCGTAGTTTGGAAGTTAGGAGGAGGTGCGGGATTACCAAAAGTGTTGTCCAGAGGCTGAAGAAGGGTTGTTGAGGTGGTTCGGACATATAGAGAGAATGGAGCGAAAACAGAGTGACTTCAAGAGTGTATCAGTCTGTAGTGGAGGGAAGCCGGGGTAGGGGTCGGCCTAGGAAAGGTTGGAGGGAGGGGTAAAGGAGGTTTTGTGTGCGAGGGGCCTGGACTTCCAGCAGGCATGCATGAGCGTGTTTGATAGGAGTGAATGGAGACAAATGTTTTTTATACTTGACGTGCTGTTGGAGTGCGAGCAAAAGTAACATTTATGAAGGGGTTCAGGGAAACCGGCAGGCCGGACTTGAGTCCTGGAGATGGGAAGTACAGTGCCTGCACTCTGAAGGAGGGGTGTTAATGTTGCAGTTTAAAAACTGTAGTGTAAAGCACCCTTCTGGCAAGACAGTGATGGAGTGAATGATGGTGAAAGTTTTTTCTTTTTCAGGCCACCCTGCCTTGGTGGGAATCGGCCAGTGTGATAATAAAAATAATAAATATATATATATATATATATTTATATATATATATATATATATATTATATATATATATATATATATATATATATATATATATATATATATATATATATATATATATATTTAACAAGGCGGCCGTCTTCCCACCGAGGCAGGGTGACCCAAAAAGGAAAGAAAATCCCCAAAAAGAAAATACTTTCATCTCACTCACACATAATCACTGTCTAAGACCTACTATACTGGGAAGTATTCTCCCTCTCTTCTACACACCCTAACCTGAGCCTCATTATCCTCATAAAAAACTGTTAACAGCATTTAGTAACTTACCACCTATTCCATATACTTCCAACAAATACGACATTGCTCCCATTCCACTCTATCATATGCCTATTCTAAATCCTAAATGCAATAAAAACTTCCCTACCTTTATCTAAATACTGTTCACATATATGCTTCAATGTAAACACTGATCTACAATCCCCTACCCACTCTGAAGCCTCCTTGCTCATCCACAATCCTACATTCTGTCTTACTTCTAATTTTTTCAATAATAACCCTACCGTATACTTTTTCTGATATACTCAGTAAACTTATTCCTCTATAATTTTTACAATCTCTTTTGTGCCCCTTCCCATTATAAAAAAGGAGTATACATGCTCTCTGCCAATCCTAGGTACCTTCCCCCTCTTTCATACATTTATTAAACAAAAATACCAACCACTCCAACACTATATCATCCCCTGCTTTTAACATTTCTGTCATGATCCCGTCAGTTCCAGCTGCTTTACCCCGTTTCATTTTACGTAATGCCTCAGCACCTCCCCCACACTCACAATCCTGCTCTTCTTCACTCCTAAAAGATGGTATTACCTCCCTGGCCAGTGCATGAAATTACCGCCTACGTTTCTTCGTCGATATTTAAAAGTTGCTCAAATATTTCGCTATCTACCACATACCTCCATCTCCCATCTACTAACCCCTACTCTGTTTTTAACTGACAAATCCATTCGTTCCCTAGGCTTTCTTAACTTGTTTAACTCACTCCAAATTTTTTTCTTATTGAAAATTATGAACTCTGAAGATTCGATCATTTGGCAAAGAATTTTGGTGGTCGCGCCTGTGGCATGCAAAGAGTACGTAACCTTTGTTCGGCGCTTGTACACACCCTCATTTGCAGGCTCATCCGGTCAAATATAAACTTAAAAACGACTATTTGATCTGCACTTAGACTGGTAAGGAGATAGAGGGCCGACAATTGTCTGACAGGTTAGTAGTTCCAACAAAGCTTAGACCTCAAATATTGAATATAGCTTATAATACTTCATTAGGAGGTCACTTAGGAATTATTAGAACATTACATAGAATCACAAAAGAATTTTATTGGCCAAAATTAAAGCAGGATGTGAAGAATCATATCCGGTGTTGCCGAGAATGTCAGCAAGTAGGGAAACCTGGACATTCCATTAAGCCTGCACCTCTCCAACCTATACCTGCTGATGGAGAACCTTTTGCAGATTTAATTATAGATTGTGTAGGTCCACTACCTAGGTCCAAGTCGGAAAATCAGTAGTTATTTACCATTATGGATAGAGTCTAACAATATTACTATATTTTAATTTTAATTATATATTAGGTTAGGATGTTTTAGGTTACTTGTGGTAACCCCTTCCAAGCTCTTTTTTTTATCCTCTGGTGTGTTTTTTTTTTTTTTTTTTAGTGAGGGGATGTGGGCTACCGTCCGCCCTTGTTTTGGACCTAAGTTAGCCCGACTGTCTGCTGTCTCGCTCTGAGTTTAGGGATTGACTTTTCGTCACGAGAAAAGTTGAGCTCTATCTAAGAGTTGGATGAACATCCAAATGGTATACAATGCCGACAGGTTGGTAGGTAAGACACATAGGCACATAGTCAGCTGAGGGACTGACACATAGTCAGCTGAGGGACTGACACATAGTCAGCTGAGGGACTGACAACCTCAAATTCTACGGCTTCAAGGGAGATGGACTGATTACATCGTCTTCACATCTCTACTGTTCCTGCCTACTTTCTGTATTCGACTGAAGAAGCCTACTGTGTAAGCGAAACGTTTCGGAAATAAGTTGCCTAACTGTTGCCTATGTGTCTTACCTACCAACCTGTCGGTATTGTATACCATTTTGATTTTCATCTTGTCACACACTGCAACACACATGGCATCTTGGTACCCGAAAACACCTTGGACAACTTTTTCAAGTGAGAATTGTTGGATCTGAGAGGGACGTGACCTCTCAGTGGCTGCATTCTCACTACTACTACTCTGCACCTCTCCTTCCGACAGTAATTAGTCTCCGCAGTGTCGCTTGATCTTCAGATAGTTCCTGACTATGGAGCTGAACTTCTCCAGGCTGAGGGACTGACAACCTCAAATTCTACGACTTCAAGGGTGATGGACTGATTACATCGTTCTTCGCATCTCTACTGTTCCTGCCTACTTTCTGTATTTGGACTGAAGAATCCTACTGTGTAGGCGAAACGTTTCGGAATAAAGTTGCCTAACTGTTGTCTATGTGTCTTAACTACCAAGAGTTGGATGGTTGAGGGGAAAGGCAGTCCCATTATTTGTGCCATGGCGCAAGGTTTCCACTGGGAGGTGGGAACCTAATCCTGAGCCTTCTCGGGGTGTGGGTATGGCATGCAAAGGGTACGTAACCTTTTATTCGGCGCATGTACACACCTCAACCAGCGAACCAGGGAACTAAGGGTTGGCGATGGCGCCCGTCGTTCAACCAGTACCCAGGTTCCAGCCAATGAGAAGATGGTTTTGGCAATCGCAGAGGTTATGCAGGTACCACTCTCCTGTCCGCCCTTGTCATTCCAATTCTAGAGTGGGTTGAAGCACGGTCTGCTCTCTAGTGGCTTCTATTCTGCCTTGCTTACCGTGGAGTGCACTAATACCTATTGTAGTACATAGTGTGGTTAGGTAAGACACATATGCAACAGTTAGACAACTTTTTTCCGAAACGTTTCGCCTACACAGTAGGCTTCTTTAGTCGAATACAGAAAGTAGGCAGGAACAGTAGAGATGTGAAGACGATTTAATCAGTCCATCACCCTTGTAGTCGTAGAATTTGAGGTTGTCAGTCCCTCGGCCTGGAGAAGTTCAGTTCCATAGTCAGATAGTTCCTGACTATGGAACTGACTTCTCCAGGCCGAGGACTGACAACCTCAAATTCTACGACTACAAGGGTGATGGACTGATTTAATCGTCTTCACATCTCTACTGTTCCTGCTACTTTCTGTATTCGACTAAAGAAGCCTACTGTGTAGGCGAAACGTTTCGGAAATAAAGTTGTCTAACTGTTGCTATGTGTCTTACCTAACAACCTGTCGGTATTGTATACCATTTTGATGTTCAGTACATAGTGTATATAGTGTACATACTTCTTTTCTAAATTGGTGAAGGATAATACAAGTCAAAAGTTTTTCTGCAGTGTTTATTTTGCTCCCTTTACACCCAGGATAACAGGCCTTTGGGACTCCTGGGTTGTAATACTCCCGCAACCCGGCCAGTACGTCTTTTTAAAAGGGATTACTGGTGTGGATGCTAAACCTCTGGAACTGTACTGGGGACACTCATCCTCAGCGAGAAGAATAAACTTCGGGGAAAACTCAAGGTTCTTCTCGGAGCTGTTTGGTTATTGTCTTCTCCTGCCATCCCCTACATTCCATATTCTAAGCAGACTTTATTTAAAGACAAAATACATTAGCAAAAATACAATAGGGAATAGAACAACATAAATAACATCTCAGAGCCTACATCTCGAACACTTTGTCCAGCTCCCCCGCGGTGGGTCTTATGTCCAAAATGCTACAGGCATTTTCCCTCTGGATCGGAGCACTGAGTCTCTGAAAGAGAAGCTGGCCGTCCTATGATTTTTTGGCTCCTGTGATGAGTTTTTCACCCAGCTCTCTGAGGAACTTTAGAGCACACTTGGTTCATGAGCAAAGGGTCTCCGACCCTACTGGGATGAAGTTATAGTAAGGGGGAAGGCTTTCATATTTGTGGGTTTTCTGGGTCTCCTGTAGCTGGTGGCTCCACCCCCTTCAGCTTCACAGTATGGCAGGAATGTGTCTGTCAATGTGGCAGCAGAAGTGTAGTCCCAGACATCTGCTTACTATCCTTCCAGGGTAGGCATAATGGCTCCATCAGGGACGCTTTTGACTTCCATCAGACCTCTGTACTTTGGATTCCAGTTGAGATGGGCAATGGGCTGTGGCGAGGTTTCTCTTATGATGTCGTTGACCTCTTCATGTCTAGCATACTTCACTTCTGATGTGTGACACACGAGACCATGAAGTCCAAATTGATCAGCCGTCGCCCTGCCGCAAATACACCTACTTTCGGTGAGTATGCGGGCAGCTAGGCGAAGAGCAAACACCAATCAAATGGCCTGTGGGTTGAGTCGAGTGCCCCAGAGAGGAATTGAGAACAGCTAGAAGGAAATCTCCTGTATGTGGTGCCTTCACTGCTAGGAGACGAGCTTTGTTCTTTCCTTAGTTGTTGGTAAGTACTGTGTTCGCTATATTTTCCACGATCGGTTTGTCCCAGGGGACTGTTGTGATCTTAGGGATTAGCTGGTCTACTGGAGGAGTCTGTAAGTGTGTCCACCGCACGGCTGCTTCAATGAACCTGAGATCTTGAGCTACTACCACACCTCTCAGGCGTTCGTGGACAATCTCCTTCATTAATACACTGGAAGCCAAACACGAGGAGAGAAATACAAGTAAAGTTACCTGCGTTGCCTTACACACGCCTATACCTCCCAGTCGCACTAGGACAGTGTCTTGATCCCAGTGCTGATCTTCCAGGACAGATTCAGTGTCTTAAAGACTTATCTCAGGAGTGAGTCATATTCGTTGAGTGTTGGGTTGCCAAAAGAGGATGTGCACCTCAGGAAGTGAGTGAGTCTTAGCAGAGTAAAACATCTTGTGAGGAGATAGGGGCATCTTGGGCATCAAGATCTCTTATTCTCTCCTCCATTCTCTTCAGGTCATTCAGTATGTCCATGAGGACTGTGTAGATGGCTTGATGACCCAGTAGTACTCCCAAGAGGGTACTCTTGGATGGAGTGGTAGTAGACTTCAGGAAGGATTGTTCGCCACAGCTTTAATTATTTCCTGGTTCGTTGTGATGATTGCACATTTGGAGGGATTGAGGATGAGTCCCAAGGATTCTCCATGTGTCTTCACCAATTTTAGGTCCTGTAGCAAGGACTCTTCAGTACTGCCAGAGTGCCATCAACCAGGTACCAGATGTTGAGTTCACTGTGCAGGCTGGAAGTTAGTTCTCTTACTGCCAAGCAGAAGAGAAGCGGAGCGAGTGGGTCACCCTGCTGAACACACTTTGATGAGGAAATTTCATGTTTGCCAATCAAAACAATTGAGGGTATACTGTAGGCAGCTGAAATGAAGGGAAAAAGACTGGGGAAACCGATACCAAATGGCTGGCAAGACCACATCTCTTTCCAACATATTAAAACATTTCTAAAGTCAAGTTTGACTACGGGCTTCTCTTCTGGTAAGTCCCTGATGTAGGTCCTTGCTGCATGCATTGCCGCTGTAACTGCCTTGAGAGACACCAAAGCCCAGTTGGTGTGGCTGGAGTAAACTGGCAGCTTCTAGGCGAATGTCTCTTACTGCTGCTTTGGCAACGAGACGGCGAAAGAGTGTTACCAACGCAATGGGTCTGATTCCCCCATCCTTCTTCTTTCAAACCACATAGTGAGGCTGAAAAAAAGAAAGGTTTAATTTCTTCAGGAATCCGCCTAGCCAGGCAGTTGTTGACGAAGGTTGTTAACTCGGTGAGAAGAATTGATGCAGATGTGCTAAGTACTGGATTTAACCATCTCTTTGAAGTGTTGTGATCGAATGCCAGTGTAACCTCTTGGAGATCCTACTGGAAATGACACTATCGCCTTATAGACTTTTGATTCTGGCAAAATTAATTGTCAGTGATGAGGTCTTCCTAGGTTGTTAACGACTATGGTGTCCCTTATTTGGTGCTTGTTTCTTAGTGCTTGGGCTTAGGCCTCATGTTTGGGAGCAACAGTGTCATCACTTGTAATTATTCTGATTGCTCCCACTGTGTTACCTTCGATTTTTTGCTAACCTGTGCGAAGATTTTCTCGCTTTCGGTGGAATTTTTCTTGGGTCTATCTCTGTGATTCCTACAATGATGGGGGAGAGGGACACAATTATCTGTTCTTGGGTAGTTGCACACTGTCTTGATGACTGATGTGGCTAGCAGTTTGCTGCGTCTTTCAGAACTGCAAGACAGGCATTGCCGAACAGGAGTAAGTTGCGCCAAGCCTTAATGGTGCCCTGGGGTTCTAAGTTGGTGGAACCTCCATTCACCTGCTTAAGGTCTCTGAATTTCCCTGCTGCTTATGGATGAGTCTCCTTAGAAATGTGAGACAGGTTACTGCTAGCAGTGGATTGAATGGCTATCAGAGATCTTTGCAACTGAAGTGATACCATTGGAACTTTCTTCTGCCTGTGGAGGCAGTGTGGGCTGCTCTATGCTGGACCAATATGTGATCCAGACAGCCATTATTGTGCAGGTATAAGGCAATTCTGTTGAGTACGATACGCTACACACACCTGTGTTAGGTGCATGTTTCCTTGGCTTTGTGGCTGGCTAGCTGCGTCATTTGCCATACTCAATCTGTGTTTTTATGGTAAGCTTGGGCTGAAGAGAGATGGCACGTGTGGATGGAGGCACATAACTGGGTTGTTCATGGTGGGAATGTAGAGGGGTGGAGGAGGCCTAGGCCTAGATCTGGTTGGCGGTCTCAAGTCCCCGATGGAAGGAGGGAAGGGAGGAGGAGGAGGTGGTTCTGAAGAGGAGTTGAGGGGAGGGAGTAGCTGCATCCAAACGAGGCAGGGTGGTCCAAAACGAAACACGAAAGTTTCTCTAGGAGAAGGGTGTTACCAGCCCTTGCTCCCGACATTCTAGTCGCCTTTTACGACACACATGGCCTTATGGATGGAAAAATTCTGTTTCATTTCTTCATAGAGAATACATATGTATATATATATATATATATATATATATATATATATTATATATATATTATATATATATATATATATATATATTATAATATTATAGTATTTTTTAATATATATTTATTTATATACATATATTTTATATATTTATTATATATTTATATTATATATATATATATATTATATATTATTATATTATTGTAACACGGAACGAGTGGTATTGTTCAATAACAACACTGCGGCTAGCCAAGGAACCCGAACCCATGTTGTACTGCTGCCAATGGTGAGCAAGAACCACATGATGCCTTAAACCATGAACAACCCAATCCTATCAGAGCCATGACGCAGAAAAGAGCTATTGTTTTTTGCCTTGGTCTGAAGGACATACGAAGCAGTGGGAGTTTTCAGGCTAATTTCATTCTCATCCATGTTAGGTTGTACTAGCCCTCCACGAGTAGCATTTATATATTATTGTTACCACAAACAAGTGGAATGATCAATAACACTGCCTAGCCAAGGACCCGAAATCTGCTGTACTGGCCTGCAATGTGAGCGGAGAAACCCCCTTGACACTTTCAAAACCACAGGGCACAGACCTGAGGTTTAATTAAAGTTAGGCGGGAACGGGCCCATCATGAATCCTTGCTGAGTGTAATTAATCTAATTATGCTTAGCAAAATGATTTCTTTATTTTATCAGCTATAATTGACTCTAATAATTTGCTACAACTGAGATTAGGCTTATTGGGCTGGTATATGGTTAACCTTTACCAGGCCATGCCTCATATTTGAGCAGATGCAACAATTGCAAAACCAATATTGTGATAGTTTATGCAATTCTAGACATATTTATTTGTGTTCATTTTTTGAGTTTATTTATTTTTGGGCCATATAATGGGCCTTTTTTTGGCCGCATCAATTATGAGGCACTCCTCGACAATGGTTTTAACTGTAGGTGGACAGGATCAGGCATCAAATTTGATGCAAGCTGACAAGGCGATTTGTCTAAAAGGAATCATAAAGCTGTTATACCTGATATTAAGGCATAACTATACATTTAAGGTTTATTCATAAACAACTTGGGGTAAATCAAAAGGCACAGAAACTTGATTTCAATCTAAATTTAACACATTTTTAAATAATTGACATTTATAAAAAATTGAAATTTTTTTGACAAAATATTATCATTATCAGAGGATTTAACGGGGGGGGGGGCCATGTTGTTGCTTATGGAATTCCAGGAAACAATTCCTCATGAATTCAGGGACATAAATTAAACTAGAGAAGGAAAAGCAAAGGAAGAGTAGGTTCTCTTGTTCTTGGTGTTGCAAGGTTTACATGAAAGCCTCTTTGCAGAAACTGGCCAGCGTGTTTGTGTTTCATCAATTATTGTATCATGAGGCCTGTTTTCTATGCTGATTGGGAATGTCATCAATGAAGAAGACCTTGAAGAGACCGTGAAGTTGAAACAACTTGGAGATCTCAGGACTATTTGGGATTCCATTGGTTGACTTCGTGGAGAAGAATGGGAGATGGAAAACCGAAATTCCTTGAGGTTCATGGTATTTCTCTTTCAAATCACCACAGTCAGCTGTACAAACAACCAGCCATTGACACAACAAAGATCAATGAGATATCCAAGAGCCTCATGTACCAGCATTTTGTTTGAGTGGAGGAGGACTTGTAGTGATGCATCACATATTATTCTTATCTATGCCCCCCACATGGGCATTAATTTTCTTTGTCACTGCAGGACAGTCAACTTCCACCTTTTGTTTGCTCTCCTTGCTGTTACTCTTTATCTTTGTCACTGGGTTGATGCAATATCATTAGCATGTAACAAACCTTACTGTCTTTCCAACGTACAGCAGGGACACCATCCAATGAACAGAAATCCATAGACACTCCGTTTTCACCTTTGTTTTTTCCTTGTCATTGACAGACATAAGTGGTGGTTTTCCAATTTCTGCTTGTCCCTTGCTAGTGAGCCTTGTTGTACCTGCAATGGAATGTAGCATGCAGATATTTCACTAGAGGCAAACTGGTGTAAAGATGTTATCTGCATAAATTGCACTGGTCTTTGTGTGGTCCACTCAGTCTTTGCAAGGCAAATAACAACCTTGGAGCTTATAGGCATTTTCTTCTCCTCCTCTGTAGGCTACACTGTGATAATCAAGTTTTTGACCTTGGATACATCATTATGTCATGTATAAATCCATCATCGCTGGCCGGCAAAAAAGTTTAAATCCCCATTTATCAGGCTTGCCGTCCTGATTTTATTGCCTTAGATTTCCTGCTCTTGTTCCCTTATATCCCCCCCCCCCCAAACCATTACCTCATCAAAACTGATTGATTTGGTGTACCTGGAACTGTCAGGCATTGCTTTTCTTATGACTTAAAACAGTGGTCTTACTTCTATGGAACCTGTGCTGGTTGCTTTGGTATTATCATTTATATGATTAGCTGTCCTTAGTAACCTTAAACCTTTTAGATGACATAACAGTTGTAAATATCAGGATGACAATGGTAATGGGACCAGAATTCTCAAAAGAGGGCCAGGGTTTGTCCATTACTCATGAATATCTGAATTCCAAACAAATTGCATTAATCTGTTCCACTAGTGGTGTTGAAGTTAGTATTAACATCTTTCTGTGTTATTGCATAAAGTTAGTGTTAAATACAAGACTTTTCTAAATTTCTGCAGTAAATATTTCACAAAAATATTGAAATGGTTCCTTGTTATGTGTTGCGTACCCTCATGTTTGTAGTAAGGTAATGGGAGCATTGTTAAGTCAAGTTTGCTCCAGGTGGCAATTAGTGTTGTTGACAGTTGTTTCATCTACCTCAACCTCGTCATCTGTAACTGTTTGTTTTTGTACCATTTCATCGTTTTACATTAACTTGCCCAATTCTCTTAGACAAATCGTCAGTTTTCATCTCACTTGAAGAAGAAGCTTCTACCTGTGGTCATAATCATCTCCAGTATCCACTTCCTTCATTAGGGTCACTGTCATTCATGTAATTATGGCACGATGTATAATCCTTTCTTTTTTGAAGCCCTTGATCATAAAATAATTTGTGTTTCAACTGAAATGACAGGGAAAACACAAAATGAGCATTCCATATGAGCATAATTTACAAATTTACAAGGTAAAATTACTTCATTTATTAAATGAATTTGATTCAGTATGCATTGTTCAGCTATCAGTGACAAAGACGGTCTAATTATGAATCTGTTAATCCATGGATATATGATACTTCATTGGCACATTTGTTCTCATCACCATTGTCAGGCCGGGCCTCAATATTGATACAAAAAATGGTAAGTGATAATCTACCATTGCCTGGCGGCCTCAATATTGATACAAAAACGGTAGTGATAAATCTGGCAATTGTCAGGCCGGGCCTCAATGTTTGATACCTAAAAGGTGAACAAAACTTTCAAGTGCATTTTTATTTGGTACTTCTCAATGCCTCAGGCAATTCATTTACATCTCTAATGAGGGTTCAAACATTCAATAATGCACTGGTAAACACATTCAGAAAATTACCGACATTCTGGAGTGGTGTAAATTGGTGAAATATCAGAGAAATGAGTGGTCAAATTGCTGCACCTTCAACAAGTCAAGCTGTTACCTGAACAGTTCAAGGAGCTCCCAGCTATGCAGAGGACAATACCCAAGTGAAGCCACCTTCAAGCTCCGTGCAGAAGGTGTCTGTGATTGGCTGGATTGAGGCGAGAAGTCTCTGGGATGCATTTGCTTTGTGTCTATGGCACCATGAAAACAATGCTTTTGGTGCCTCAGTATTGAGGCACCGCAAGGAAATGTGGTTGTCGCTCACAATGACGGGCCACTACAACATGGGTTTGGGTCCTTGGCTAGCACAGTGTTGCGTTGATATACGATGTATTATATATATATATTATATATATATATATATATTATATAGATATATATATATTATATATATTAATATATATTATATAATATATATATAAATATGTCATGCCGAATATGCCAAAAACTGGTCAATTAGTAAAGAAACTCATTTAAAATTAAGTCCTTTCTTAAAAATTTCTTATCATTTAAAGATATATTTTTTTAATTAATGTTAATGTAAAAAATTATAATTTTGCACCAAAAGAAATCTTAGAAAACTTACCTAAACCTTATTATAAAACAAGAACAATATTTTTTTAGCCTAACCCAATTATATATTTTAGGATTTGTTTACAATATTTAATACATAACAAACACAGTGAAATATATTTTTTTTCGTTAGGTTCAGAATGATTTTGCGAAAATTATTGCAGTAAACAAATTTTTGCTTGTCTTATTCGGCAAGATGAGCATTGCTATTTAAGCAAGATCGCAAGTTCTGCCTATTCGGCACGACATAATTTATATATATATATATTATTTATATATATATATATATATAGTATATATATATTATATATATATATATAATATATTTCAAATATGTTTGATTTAAAGACCAAAATACATTGGCCAAAAAACATTCACAAAAATACAACAGAGCTCGTCGAAATACAACAGAAGTAAAACAACATAGAACTCAGAGCTACATCTCGAATACTTCGTCCAGCTCCCCTGGGTGGGGCCCATGCCCAGAATGCTGCAGGCATTCCTCTCTTGATCGCACACTGAGTCTCTGAAAGAGGAAGCTGGGCGCCTTGTGGTCCTGTTTCTATGATGTGCTTTTCACCCAGCTCTTTGAGAATTTAGAGGCACACTTGCCCCATGCTTCAAGGGGTTCCGACCCTATTGGAATGGAAGTTATAGCAAGGAGAAGGTCTTCATATTTTCGGATCTTCTGGGGTCTCCCTGTGGTGGCAGCTCACCCCCCTTCACTAAGAGTATGGCAAGTAGGTGCTGCCAATGTGGTGGCCACAGGTTGTAGTCCCTGGCAATCTCGCTTTATCCTTCCAGGGTAGGCATATAGTGTGCCCCATCAGGGGCCATTGGGGTTCCCGTTGAGCTGGGCAACGGGCTGTGGCGGATGCTTCTCTTTATTTGTCATTGATCTCCTCATGTCTGGCATAACTTCCCTTTGCTGTGTGGCACACGAGACCATTGATGTCCGAATTGACCAGCTGTCGCCCTGCGCCAAATACACCTATGTTCGGTGAGGAATGGGGGCGGCTAGGCGAAGAGCAACACCATCAGATGCCCTGTGCGGTCGAGAAGGGTGCCCAGGGAGGAATGGGAACAGCTCAACAGGAAATCTCCAGAGTGTGTGCCTTTCACTGCCAGAGAGACGAGCTTTGTTCTTTCCTGAAGCATTGGGTGAGCATGTGTTGGCTCTGATTTTTTCCATGATCGGTTTTGTCCCAGTGGGGACTGTTTGTGTTTTGGAGGAGTGGTCTACTGGAGGAGTCAGTAAGGGTTTTGTCCCACTGAATCGCTGCTTCAGTAAACATGGGGTCTTGAGCTCCTACCAAGTTTCTCTCAAGCGTTCGGGCTCTACTTCTGACTCTAATTCACTGGAGCCAAACACGAGAAGGACAGAAAAGCAGGTACCCTATACCTCCCAGTTGCACTGGGAGGGTTGCCTGATCCCATTGCTCATCCTCTAGTGACAGGTTCAGGTGCCTTCTGTAAAAGTTGATCTCAGGTGTGCGTTCATATTCATACGAGTGTTGGGTTGTCAAAAGAGGGGTTTTTGCACACCTCAAGAAGTAAGTGAGGTTCTTGGCATAGTAAGACACCTTATGTGAGGAAGATACAGAGGCATCATGGGCATCCTCCTCCATCTCATCAGGTCATTCAATTTGTCCCTGAGGGACTGTTTCCCATGGCCTGGTGACCAAGCGGTTTGCCCCCAAGAGGGTATGTTGGAAGGAGTTGTAGTTGAGGACTTCTGGGAGGATTCTTCGCACAGCATTGATTATTTTCTGGTTCGCTTGTGATGATTTCACCACTTGGAGGATTTAAGGCTGAGTCCCAAGTCTTCTCCCTGTGTTTTCACCTGTTGATAGGTCCCCCACGAGGGACTCTTCAGATCCTGCCAGAGTGCCGTCCATCCAGTTACCAGTATTGAGCTCACTGTGTAGGCTGGGAAGTTAGTTCTCATACTTGCCAGTGGAGCGCAGAGGGGTCACCCTGTGAACACCCTCAGATGATTGAATTTCATGTTCTCCAAACAAAAAGAGTTGAGGGTTTGCTGTAGCCGGTGAAAATGAAGGGAAAGAGACTGGGGAACCGAACCCGAACAGCAAGCCAAAAAACAGCATCTCTCTTCACCATTTAAAGGCATTTCTAAAATCAAGTTATGACTACGGCCTTGTCTTCTGGTAGGTCCTGATGTAGGCCCTTGCCGCAGAGCTGCAGCTTCACTGCCTGAGAGACCCCAAAGCCCAGTTGTGGTGGCTGGAGTAAAGTGGCAGCTTCAGGCGAATGTTTCTCACTGCTGCTTTGGCAACGAGACGGCCAAAGAGATGATTTCCAACTGCAATGGGTTCTGAATTTCCCCCATCCCTATTCTTCAAAGCACATAGTGAATTCTCCAAAAAAGAAAGGTGTTAATTTCTTTGGGATTCGCCCAGCCAGGCAATGTTGGCGAAAGTTGTTAACTCCCCCCCCCCGGTGTGAAGAATGATGCAGATTCACCGAGTACTGGATTTACCATCTCTTTGAGGTGCTGAGGTCGAATTCCAGTGTAAAACCTCCTGCAGATCCTGCTGGAAATGACACGATCGCTTATAGATTCCGATTTCTGGCAAAATTATTGTTCAGTGATGGGGTCTTCCTCAGGGTTGTCGTTGATGGCTATGGTGTCCCTGTTGGATGCTTGTCTCTTAGTGCTTGGGCACGTGTGGTCTCATCCTGTGGGATACAGTGTTCGTCACTTGTAATTATTCTTATGCTCCCACTGTGTTCCTTCTTTCAATTTTTTTTGCTAACCTGTGTGCAAATTTTTCTCGTTTTCAGTGGGACTTTTCTTGGGTCTAGCTCTTTGATTCCTGCGTGATGGGGCAGAGGGACACAGTATCTGTTCTGGGTTGTTGCTCACTGCCTTGATAACTGACGTTGGTGTAGCAGTTTGCCTCGTCTTTCAGGAACTGCAAGACAGACATTGCCAAACAAGAGTAGTTTTGCGCCATGCATGGGATGGTTGCCTCGGGCATCTAAGTTGGTGGAGCCTCCATTCAACCCGCTTAAGTAGGTCTGTGAATTTCCCTGCTTGTATAATGGGCGAGACGCTTTAGGGATGTGGGATTGTGTACGCTAGCATGGATTTGATGCCAACAGAAGGTTTTATCGCAAGTGGACGAGTGTTGCCATTGGAATTGTCATCTGCCTGCGGAGGCTGTGGGCCTGCTCTTGCTGCAGGGGCAATATGAGATCCTGGCACACCCATTGTGTGCACGAAATGCGGGGCTCGTCTGTTGCGTGCTCGAAACTCTCCACACTCTGACATGTGCCTCTTCTTTCATTGTTGGGGCATTGTTTCCCTGGCTTTGTGGCTGGCTGGCTTCATTATCTGCCATACCCTTCGACTGTGTCGGTATAAGCCCAGGGCAAAAGGGGAAAATGGCGCATGGCACATACTGCATGTGGTTCATGGTCGGTGGTGTTGGGGGAGGGAGAGGGCCGTGTCCAGTCATTTGTGGTGGGCGGTGGAAGAAAAGGGAGGAGGGAAGATGTGTGCTTGAGGCGGAGTTAGGGCACTCACTCCCTCCCAGGACAAGTCACTATACACCACAATGCTCTGATGAACATGTTACTATACCCATCTATTGCTCAGTGCACAGCCCCCACTATCAATCGACACACAACTATACACTTCAACTTGCTATGAGCATACCATGAAATACTATGCATGTACACTATAGGACTATATTCACTTTACACACGGTGAAACAAGCACTACATTGTTGTAACACGAGCACACGGTGTATGCGCGCCTTGTTTGGGGAAGGGGAGGGGGGGACAGTTTTACCCCTCCAACTCCGCCTCCTCCTCCCTCCATGAGCCTCCCTCACCCATCCTCTCCTACCCATAGGTGGACCGTTTTGTTCCCTCACTGTGAATTCACATACACGAACTTTTCTTGATTCTGACGGAATAGACGAAATGCGGAGTCTTCTGGCCCTTTCCAACACGACCAACAGATATTCACACACCAGCCTGTTGATGATAATCCTGGTAGGTGTTCTTGATTGGACGATATTGTGCCAAAATCACAGAGCGGGATGCCCACAGCCTCTCTCTGGCAGAGGTGCCAGATATATATATATATATATATATATATATATATATATATATATATATATATATTATATATATATATATATATATATATATATATATATATATATATATTGGTGGAATGATAATGTAAAGAGAGTAGTAAGGGAGAAAAAGTTAGCATATGAGAAGTTTTTACAAAGTAGAAGTGATGCCAGGAGGGAAGAGTATATGGAGAAAAAGAGAGAGGTTAAGAGAGTGGTGAAGCAATGTAAAAAGAGAGCAAATGAGAGAGTGGGTGAGATGTTATCAACAAATTTTGTTGAAAATAAGAAAAAGTTTTGGAGTGAAATTAACAAGTTAAGGAAGCCTAGAGAACAAATGGATATGTCAGTTAAAACAGGAGAGAAGAGTTATTAAATAGAGAGTTCGAGGTATTGGGAAGATGGAGGGAATATTTTGAGGAATTGTTAAATGTTGATGAAGATAGGGAAGCTGTGATTTCGTGTATAGGGCAAGGAGGAATAACATCTTGTAGGTGTGAGGAAGAGCCAGTTGTGAGTGTGGGGAAGTTCGTGAGGCAGTAGGTAAAATGAAAGGGGGTAAGGCAGCCGGGATTGATGGGATAAAGATAGAAATGTTAAAAGCAGGTGGGATATTGTTTTGGAGTGGTTGGTGCAATTATTTAATAAATGTATGGAAGAGGGTAAGGTACCTAGGGATTGGCAGAGAGCATGCATAGTTCCTTTGTATAAAGGCAAAGGGGCAAAAGAGTGTAAAAATTATAGAGGGATAAGTCTGTTGAGTATACCTGGTAAAGTGTATGGTAGAGTTATTATTGAAAGACTTAAGAGTAAGACGGAGAATAGGATAGCAGATTGTGAAGGCTTACTCAGCTCTGTAATAACTTCAGACAGTATTACCAAAGCTGGCTCCTCCTCACAAAAATTAATGAATAGAAAACGAAATAATAATTAACAAAGATAAACACTTTATTATTTATTAAAGCAAACATAAAACAATAAAACATGACAGCTACATCCTATTTGAAAAAAAAAAGAAAAATAAATTGAATAAAAAAACCCATTTGAACTCAACCTAAAAATATATGGGGGTTCTGGTTTTGGGTTGACACTTCGGGGTTGTTGAAATCTTAGCCGTTGCTGATGTGGGGAGGGGGGGGGGTGGGGGCGGGTGTTGGTGACCACCACCGCAATTTTTTCCCACAGAGTATCGCCGTGAGTTTTCCCTTCCCGATGACAGGAAAGCGGTTTCTTTACCGCCCCAATGTTTGGGGGGTTAGGGTCCCTGCAATTTAAATGCGGGTGAAACGGGAAATTTAAAAATCCAAAATGGGGAAGTCCTGGACTTTTAAAGCCCCCCCTTCTCCATCATTTCTTCTCGTTTGATTGCCCGGGGTAAACCCTCTCTGTCACCAAGCTGAAAAAAAAAGGGACAGGTTACCCACGTTTAAAATTAATCCTCCCCAGTTTAAGTAAAATTTACCTAAAAGTTTGTGGTGTTTATTACAACAGCCAACTTAGAGCAAGGCGAAAAACTAATTTTTATTTTTGGTAAAAATGAAGTTTTAAACCCAAATAAATCCCACTAGAATACAAAGGCAGGCATGTACTTCAGAGTTTTTGGGAGCTGTAAAGTCTAGTGATTACTTTTTTGACCAGAGCCCCCCACTCACCTTTCCGGGGGGGGGGTTTAAAGGGGGAAGAAGGAGGGGAAGGGGTAGAGGGAAACTAGACTGACCCCCCACCTTAACAAGCGGGCCCGGGAGTCAAACCCACACTTTCGGGGGGGGGGAAAAAAAAGCCGGACTTGACTTACCCTAACCCTTTAAAAAATACCGGGAAAGAAAAAAATCACTTTTAGGAAGGGGAAAAAAAAGGGGGGAATAGCGGGGGGCTTTACTTTTCCCTAAACCCTTTAAAAATACCGGGAATGAAACAAATTTTTAATATATACTCCCCCCTCCTCCTAAACTATTGAAATTTTCCCCCCAAAAACAGAAAAAGGGGGAAAAAGGATTTTTAGGAAAGGTAAGGGAGGTTTTGGAAACCCGGGGTTTTTCAATAAACATATAATGAACATTTTTTAGATAAGGCAAAAAAGGTTTTTTTTGGCATTTTTGGATTTTGGGAAAAAACGTATGACGGGGGGATAAGGGGGGGAATGTGGCAATGTTTCAGGTGTATGGGGTAGGGGGTAGGGTTTCTGAAAGCAGTAAAAAGTTTTTCGAGGAAAGAAGGGTCAAGTTTAAATAAATTTGGAAAAAGGGAAAATTTTTTTCCCCGTAAAAGTAAGCCTTAACAAGAATGGTTGAGTCCCCTGGGTTGTTTAAATAAATTTATAGATGGGGTTGTAAAAGAATTAAAAAGCGAGGGTCTTGGGCAAGAGGCCCCCGGGGTTTAAAAAATAAAGAATCACACAAAATGGAGTTTTCACAGTTTCTCTTTTTCTGTGACACTGTGCCTTGGGAGATTCTGAAGGGGAAGTTTTCAGGGGGTTGGTGGATGAATTTGGTAGGGTATGCAAAAGAAGAAAATTAAAAGTGAATACAGGAAAGAGTAAGGTTATGAGGATAACAAAAAGATTAGGTGATGAAAGATTGGATATCAGATTGGAGGAGAGAGTATGGAGGAGGTGAATGTATTCAGATATTTGGGAGTGGACGTGTCAGCAGATGGGTCTATGAAAGATGAGGTGAATCATAGAATTGATGAGGGGAAAAGGGTGAGCGGTGCACTTAGGAGTCTGTGGAGACAAAGAACTTTGTCCTTGGAGGCAAAGAGGGGAATGTATGAGAGTATAGTTTACCAATGCTCTTATAGGTGGTGAAGCATGGGTGATGAATGTTGCAGCGAGGAGAAGGCTGGAGACAGTGGAGATGTCATGTCTGAGGGCAATGTGTGGTGAGAATATAATGCAGAGAATTCGTAGTTTGGAAGTTAGGAGGAGGTGCGGGATTACCAAAACTGTTGTCCAGAGGGCTGAGGAAGGGTTGTTGAGGTGGTTCGGACATGTAGAGAGAATGGAGCGAAACAGAATGACTTCAAGAGTGTATCAGTCTGTAGTGGAAGGAAGGCGGGGTAGGGGTCGGCCTAGGAAAGGTTGGAGGGAAGGGGTAAAGGAAGTTTTGTGTGCGAGAGGGCTTGTACTTCCAGCGGGCATGCGTGAGCGTGTTTGATAGGAGTGAATGGAGACAAATGGTTTTTAATACTTGACGTGCTGTTGGAGTGTGAGCAAAGTAACATTTATGAAGGGATTCAGGGAAACCGGCAGGCCGGACTTGAGTCCTGGAGATGGGAAATACAGTGCCTGCACTCTGAAGGAGGGGTGTTAATGTTGCAGTTTAAAAACTGTAGTGTAAAGCACCCTTCTGGCAAGACAGTGATGGAGTGAATGATGGTGAAAGTTTTTCTTTTTCGGGCCACCCTGCCTTGGTGGGAATCGGCCAGAGTGTTAATAAAAAAAATAATAGTAGTAGTAGTAGGTTGGTAGACAGCAACCACCCAGGGAAGTACTACCGTCCTGCCAGATGACTGTGAAACAAAAACCTGTAACTGTTTTGCATGATGGTAGGATTGCTGGTTTCTTTTTCTGTCTCATAAACACGCTAAGATAACAGGGATATCTTGCTACTCCTACTTACACTTTGGTCACACTTCACAGACACGCACATGCATATATATATATACATACATCTAGGTTTTTCTCCTTTTTCTAAATAGCTCTTGTTCTTTTTTATTTCTTCTATTGTCCATGGGGAAGTGGAAAAGAATCTTTCCTCCGTAAGCCATGCGTGTCGTATGAGGCGACTAAAATGCCGGGAGCATGGGCTAGTAACCCCTTCTCCTGTATACCAATTACTAAAAAAGGGAAGAAACTTTTTTAAACTTTTTGCTTAAATGTGCGGGGATGTAGTGCGGATGACAAGAAACAGATGATTGCTGATGTTATGAATAAAAAGAAGTTGGATGTCCTGCCTTAAGAAACAAAGCTGAAGGGGGTAGGAGAGTTTCAGTGGGGGGAAATAAATGGATTAAATCTGGAGTATCTGAGAGATTTTAGAGAAAAGGGAAAGGGGGTTTAGCAGAAATTTGTTAAATGATCAGTTATGGAAGGAGAAAAGAGAATATGAATGTGTAAATTCAAGAATTATGTGGATTAAAGTAAAGGTTGGATGCGAGAAGGGGTCATAATAAGCGTGTATGCCCCTGGAGAAGAGAGGAAAAGCAGAGGAGAAGAGAGAGATTTTGGGAGATGTTAAGTGAATGTATAGAGCCTTTGAACCAAGTGGAGAGTAATTGTGGTAGGGGACTTGAATGCTAAAGTAGGAGAAACTTTTAGAGAGGGTGTGGTAGGTAAGTTTGGGGTGCCAGGTGTAAATGATAATGGGAGCCCTTTGATTGAACTTTGTATGAAAGGGGTTTAGTTTAGGTAATACATATTTTAAGAAAAAGAGGATAAATAAGTATACACGAATGATGTAGGGCGAAATGACAGTAGTTTGTTGGTTATGTATTTGGGAATAAAAGACTGTTGAGTAAAACTTCAGGATGTACATGTTTATAGAGGGGCCACAGATATATCAGATCACTTTCTAGTTGTAGCTACACTGAGAGTAAAAGGTAGATGGGATACAAGGAGAATAGAAGCATCAGGGAAGAGAGAGGTAAGGGTTTTTAAACTAAAAGAGGAGGCAGTTTTGGGTAAGATATAAACAGCTATTGGAGGGTAGATGGGCTAATGAGGCATAGGCAATGGGGGCGAAGAGGTATGGGGTAGGTTTAAAAATGTAGTGTTAGAGTGTTCAGCAGAAGTTTTGGTTACAGGAAAGTGGGTGCAGGAGGGAAGAGGAGCGATTGGTGGAATGATGATGTAAAGAGAGTAGTAAGGGAGAAAAAGTTAGCATATGAGAATTTTTACAAAGTAGAAGTGATGCAAGGAGGGAAGAGTATAGGGGAGAAAAAGAGAGAAGTTAAGAGAGGGGTGAAGCAATGTAAAAAGAGAGCAAATGAAGAGTGGGTGAGATGTTCAACAAATTTTGTTGAAAATAAGAAAAAGTTTTGGAGTGAGATTAACAAGTTAAGAAGCCTAGAGAACAAATGGATTTGTCAGTTAAAAATAGGAGAGGAGAGTTATTAAATGGAGAGTTAGAGGTATTGGGAAGATGGAGGGAATATTTTGAGGAATTGTTAAATGTTGATGAAGATAGGGAAGCTGTGATTTCGTGTATGGCAAGGAGGAATAACATCTTGTAGAGTGAGGAAGAGCCAGTTGTGAGTGTGGGGAAGTTCGTGAGGCAGTAGGTAAAATGAAAAAGGGGGGAAGGCAGCGGGATTGATGGGATAAAGATAGAAATGTTAAAAGCAGGTGTGGATATAGTTTTGGGGTGGTTGGTGCAAATTATTTAAAAATGTATGGAAGAGGGTAGGTACCCAGGGATTGGGACGAGAGCATGCATAGTTCCATTGTATAAAGGCCAAAGGGGATAAAAGAGGTGCAAAAATTATAGGGGGATAAGTCTGTTGAGTGTACCTGGTAAAGTGTATGGTAGAGTTATAATTGAAAAAATTAAGAGTAAGACGGAGAAAAGGATAGCGATGAACAAGGAGGCTTTAGGAAAGGGAGGGGGTGTGTGGACCAGGTGTTTACAGTGAAACATATAAGTGAACAGTATTTAGATAAGGCTAAAGAGGTCTTTTTGGCATTTATGGATTTGGAAAAGGGTATGACAGGGTGGATAGGGGGGCAATGTGGCAGATGTTGCAAGTGTATGGTGTAGGAGGTAGGTTACTGAAAGCAGTGAAGAGTTTTTACGAGGATAGTGAGGCTCAAGTTAGAGTATGTAGGAAAGAGGGAAATTTTTTCCCAGTAAAAGTAGGCCTTAGACAAGGATGTGTGATGTCACCGTGGTTGTTTAATATATTTATAGATGGGGTTGTAAGAGAAGTAAGTGCGAGGGTCTTGGCAAGAGGCGTGGAGTTAAAAGATAAAGAATCACACACAAAGTGGGAGTTGTCACAGCTGCTCTTTGCTGATGACACTGTGCTCTTGGGAGATTCTGAAGAGAAGTTGCAGAGATTGGTGGATGAATTTGGTAGGGTGTGCAAAAGAAGAAAATTAAAGGTGAATACAGGAAAGAGTAAGGTTATGAGGATAACAAAAGATTAGGTGATGAAAGATTGAATATCAGATTGGAGGGAGAGAGTATGGAGGAGGTGAACGTATTCAGATATTTGGGAGTGGACGTGTCAGCGGATGGGTCTATGAAAGATGAGGTGAATCATAGAATTGATGAGGGAAAAAAGTGAGTGGTGCACTTAGGAGTCTGTGGAGACAAAGAACTTTGTCCTTGGAGGCAAAGAGGGGAATGTATGAGAGTATAGTTTTACCAACGCTCTTATATGGGTGTGAAGCGTGGGTGATGAATGTTGCAGCGAGAAGAAGGCTGGAGGCAGTGGAGATGTCATGTCTGAGGGCAATGTGTGGTGTGAATATAATGCAGAGAATTCGTAGTTTGGAAGTTAGGAGGAGGTGCGGGATTACCAAAACTGTTGTCCAGAGGGCTGAGGAAGGGTTGTTGAGGTGGTTCGGACATGTAGAGAGAATGGAGCGAAACAGAATGACTTCAAGAGTGTATCAGTCTGTAGTGGAAGGAAGGCGGGGTAGGGGTCGGCCTAGGAAGGGTTGGAGGGAGGGGTAAAAGGAGGTTTTGTGTGCGAGGGGCTTGGACTTCCAGCAGGCATGCATGAGCGTGTTTGATAGGAGTGAATGGAGACAAATGGTTTATAATACTTGACGTGCTGTTGGAGTGTGAGCAAAGTAACATTTATGAAGGGATTCAGGGAAACCGGCAGGCCGGACTTGCGTCCTGGAGATGGGAAGTACAGTGCCTGCACTCTGAAGGAGGGGTGTTAATGTTGCAGTTTAAAAACTGTAGTGTAAAGCACCCTTCTGGCAAGACAGTGATGGAGTGAATGATGTGAAAATTTTTTTTTTTCGGGGGACCCTGCCTTGGGGGGAATCGGGCCCGTGTGTAATAAAAAAGTATAATATAAATTTTATATAAAATATATATATATATATATATTAATTTTAAAATTTTAAAAAGATAAATATATTAAAATATTTATATATATATATATATATTATATATATATATATATATATAAATGAAACCACGAAACAATGGTTTTGAATCATTTCCAAACTTCGGAAGGCCGGTTTGACCCACGACGCAATGTCCTGCCTCAGGAGAGAACACAAGTACATGTCACCTTATTTTACTCAGATGTCGATCTTAACCCAATTAACACCCGGCAGAGCTAGGTGTCGTTTTGGATCCGAGGGGCACTCGTGGTAGGGTATTGAAGAATTAATTTTCAAACCTCCTCCTGTTTTAAAAACCGCCTCAACAATCATCTATATAGCAATGAAAACCCCTAATAATGGTTTTGAATCAATTTCCCAAAAGCGCAGGCCAGGTTCGACTCCACGAACTTTTTCATTGAATGTCAACACACCTTTGGCAAGACAAAAATGGAGTGGTGATGAGGGGTTTCTTCTTTTTTTAGGTCACCCTGCCTCGGGAGGGAAAATTTTGGGTGTCGACACTCAAGTCCGGCTAATGGTTTCCTTAAATTTTTCCTTCATAAAAATTCCCTTGCTCACACTCCAACATACATCAAGAAAAAACAAATACCTTCTCTCGCTCCTAACACGCTCATGCTTGCTGGATATTTAAGCCACTCACACACAAAACTTCCATTACCCTCACCCTTCAAATTTTCTAGGACGACCCTTACCCTGCCTTCATTCTAATACAAATTTATATACTTCCAAGTCATTCTATTTTGTTCCATCCTTTCTAAGTGTCCGAACCACATCAACAACCCCTCATCAACCCTCTGGATAACACTTTTAGTAACTCTGCACCTCTTTCTAATTTCCAAGCTAAGGATTCTGTGCATAATATTCACACCATGCACTGCCATCGGACACGACATCTCCACTGCTTCTCCTTGTTGCAACTTTCACTACCCATGCTTCACATCGATGTAAGAGCATTGGTACCATTATACTCTCACACATTTCCCCATTTTCTTCCATGGATAACGTCTTCTCCACAGACTTCTCAGTACACCACTCACCCTTTTCCCCTTGTCAGTTCTGTGGTTCGCCTCGTCCTTCATAAACCCATCTACTGACAAGTCTATTAACAAATATCTGAAAACATTAACCTCCTCCATACTCCCTCCCTCTAACCTGATACCCAGTCTTCCATTTTCTATTTTTTATTATCCTCATCATTTTATTCTTTCCTTTGTTAATTTTTAACTTTCTTCTTTCATATACTTTCCCAAATTCATCCACTATCCTCTGCAAATTCTTTTCAGAATCTCCCAAAAGCACACACAGTATTATAAGTGTTATATTCTTCATCTTTTAATCCCCCACTTCTTGTAAACACCCAATCATTTACTTCTGTTACAATCCCATATATAAATATATTTAACAACCACGGTAACATCACGCATCCCTGTTCTAGGCCTACTTTTACCGGGAAATAATCTCCCTGTATTCTATATAGTACCTGAGTCTAACTATCCTCGCAAAAACTCTTAACTGTTTTCACTAATGTCAGTGCTCATTTAGCCACTATTACACTAACCATAAAGCAAGAGTTTAACGGAATGTGGTTCTCACTATGTTTCTGGGAGCTTACCTAGCGTGCACCCAAAGTTTCTTAATGAGAAAATTAAGAAAATATTTCATGTTTCTACAAAACTATGTTAACCTGAGGAGTTTATAAAAACTCTGTTGGCAGCTAGGAAAACTTATCATAGGACTGACCCTAGAATAATACCTCAGATCCGGAATGTTCTGGTTTTCTCAATGAATAAGAATTAATTTGTCCTGCCAAATTCCCTAAAAAGATTCAACATACAAGCTGTTCTTAACAATTCACGGATGGTTATAAGCATTTTGATGAAGAATTCTCCTCAACATTGTGTTGGAAGTGTTTACAGGATCAGCTGTAATGGCTGCATCTTACCTTACATGGGAAAGACTGGCAAACTTCTAGATGATTGGTTTACCCAAAACCGATACTCAATAAGAGCTGCTCAGGAATCAAATGTAATTTTTCAGTCACACTAACGTATGTAATAACTACGAATTGGTCAGAAGCTTTGGTTCTATGCTCTTCTTTGTAAAAAATGCTGTAGAATCAGCATTTTTAGCAAAGATATAGCAAAAATATATATTATATAATAATAGTTTCAGCACTTTCACACTCGATTTCTTTGTAATTGAGGGCATTATACATAATCTGAATCCGGATTCTTTGGAATGTCGTAAATGTGATTCTACACTGATAAATTGAATTTCTGCTTCTCTTGCCAACTTTTATGTTAAACCAGCTTTTGCCTAACAGCCAGTGTGAGTGTCCTGGTACCTGTTGCTTTAATTGCTTCCGAGATATTATCTGTTAAGATGAGATCTGTTGGAGTGGGTTCAGGTGCCTGAGGTGGCTCTGGATCATCACTTTCCACAGGAGGATATCCTGAACCTGGGCAACTACCGTGTTTGCGGAGGAAGCCATTAGAGTTGAGACATCGAAGCTGTAAACACGACCGACAGTTCCTGCTCGCTTCCTCCTGACTGGCATTCCTCTGGTTAGCTAGAATGTCGGAGTGGAGTACGACATACTGGGTGGGTATGGTGCATGGAAGGCAGTGAACTAGACTATGGCGGGGGTTGAGGGGCTGGTGAGAGGCTGCGAGGGGTAAACTGCCTTCCTCAGTGTGGGTGCCCCTGGGAGTTAGGTGGAGGGGGCACAGGTTGTTAGGTTGGGGAGGAGCAGGTAGTTGGGTGGGGGAGGCGCAGGTTGTTGGGTCGGGGGTAGCCCAGGGAGAGGGGTGAGGGGAGTACAAAACTGTCTTACAATACACACAACATTATTTGTTTCCCATGTACATCATGAAATATGTGGGTATGTGCACTGCTGAGCCCCAGTGTGTTCTCTCACCACCGCGCCTCTTCTCCCTCCCCTGCGGCATGGGGGAGGCGGCACTGACTGGTCACATTGTTTTTCCATAACATATGCCTCTAATTATTCCATGTTTCGACACGTAATCATTTCTAAGTTAACTGTAAGAATGGCGCATGGTTCTGGAGGTAGGTGTTTTTTGAGAGCTTTTCAATGTTTGTATATACGATAATCTTGGCCGGCACTCACACACAGTGTTGGCCCTATTCTCCCCACCCTCACTGGCCATCTTCCCTACTATCACCACTCATAAAATTTCACAAACTGAACAACACTTCCACTATTTACGTTGAAATGGTGCACTGAATGTCTTCTCGCTGCATTGGAATCTTCCCGAGCATTCACACTGAGCCCTGTTCAGTCTCGACCTGGTAAGTGTCTTTGATCGGGAGTTATAATTGAAAATCCCGCAGCTAGCCCGCCACACACGTCTTGCCATGGGCATGGCATATAATATATATATATATATATATATAATATATATATATATATATATAATATATAATATATATATATATATATATATGCAAAACAACCACTCTGAAAGAATAGAGAAATTCCAAGCGCTTTCGTGACTACTCACATTATCAAGGAACTATGAAGTGAAGCATCCAAGGAAGCTATATAAGGGGTCCGGCCAGCACCTCACTATCAGATCCCACAACGGTCAAAACACGTGACGCCGGCGAGCCAACTTGGATAGGTCCTTTGCACAACTCACCCCCAAGCTATTCTACCCAAGAAAATTTAAAAATTATTTGTCCAGTGTATTATTAAATTCTTCCCAAATTCTATTAATTATAAATGGATCTAATTTATATAAACCAAAGGGAAATATTCATATTATTGTCAAAACTGCTTTTTATGAAACAAATTCAATTATATTCCTGTCGACCATGGACTTGCTTGATACTACTTTCTCAACTTTTGAAAATCAATTGGATGGTTAAAATCTCTTACATGAATAAATAGAGCATTGGAATCTTGTCCAGTTCTAATGCTATATTTATGTTGTTTTAATCTTAGTTCGAGATTTTTACCAGTTTGACCGTAATAAACTTTATCGCAAATTTTACAAGGAATCTTATAGACACATCCATCAGCATTTTGAGGGGAATTCTTTATCAAAAGTTTTTTTACTGTATCAAGATTTTTGAATACAACTTTAATATTAAAAGTCTTAAGAAGAGAAGGCATATCAACCAAGTTTTCATGGTAAGGGAGAACCAACATATTTTTAGTTGAATAAGGCTGGTTGCCCCTTTTTGGATTATAAAAAGTGTTTCTAGCAACTTTAAAAGATTTATCAATTACATTTCTTGGGTATTTTAAATCATTACCTATTTCATAAATTTTTTATATTTCCTCATCTATGAACTCAGGACTACAAATTCGTAAAGCTCTCAAAAACATTGATGAGAAAACAGACAGTTTGACTCTATCTTGATGCGAGGAATAATTGTGGAGAAATTTTCTCCAGGAGGGGGGTATCAGCCCCCTTTCAGCCCCCTTCAGCCCCTTTCAGCCCTGAGGGGCCAAGCCCTCTCAGAAGGGGCGAGCGTCTTGTTTACTGCTAGTGTGAGTAATTGATCACAGATGCTATGCCAAGTGACCTCTGCTCCTTGCAGCGGTGTTGCAAGGTGTATTTTTATGAGAGACAATATATTCTTACTTAGCAGGACAATTAAGGAAAATCCTGCTCCCACTTTATTACCAAATTAAAAATATTGTTGTCTATGCTTAGGACAGCAAGAAACAAACTTTCTGCTTTGCTTCATCGAGGAGGTGACAAGGATGCAAGGTACTAGGTCAGCGTTTTTTTTTTGTGCTGGGGGCAGTGACGGCATGGAGCGCAGTAGCAAAGCCAGATTACTTTTGACTCTAGAGAGAGTCAGACTGATGCCAGGATAACCAGCAAAGGACACTGATCTGTGCGTTAGTGTGAATAAAGTGTCTCACAAAACACAATAAACTCTTAAGAGAAGTGTGATCAGCTTCTCTTGTGATACATTGTGAACAATAAAGACAAATCTTGTAGAACATAGTGTACCAGTGTGCGTTTCCTAGACAATGGAAGACGTGGACATCCAAGGACACTTCAGCTTCTATCAAGTCACCGATACCTGTCGAAGGTGTTGAGAACACCATAGCTCAGGTTACAAAGAGCAAGGTATGTTACGAATTTCTTGTAGATCGGGGGATTGCGCAATTCTTGAGTCACAAGGAGTTTGTAATCAACCTATACATCGGCAGTAAGGTGTGGACTTTTGAGTCCAAACAAGTAGGTTTTCGCGCCATTCGAATAAAAT
>NC_069399.1:12857792-12893002 GCF_026875155.1 Cherax quadricarinatus | reverse complement strand
AGTAAAAGTAGGCTTAGAAAAGGGGTGTGTGAGCACCGTGGTTTTTAATATATTTTAGATGGGGTTGTAAGAGAAGTAAATGCGAGGGTCTTGGCAAGAGGTGGAGTTAAAAGATAAAGAATCACACATAAAGTGAGAGTTGTCACAGTTGCTCTTTGCTGATGACACTGTGCTCTTGGGAGATTCTGAAGAGAAGTTGCAGAGGTTGGTGGATGAATTTGGTAGGTATGCAAAGAAGAAAATTAAAATGAATACAGGAAAGAGTAAGGTTATGAGGATAACAAAAAGATTAGGTGATGAAAGATTGGATATCAGATTGGAGGGAGAGAGTATGGAGGAGGTGAATGTATTCAGATATTTGGGAGTGGACGTGTCAGCAGATGGGTCTATGAAAGATGAGGTGAATCATAGAATTGATGAGGGGAAAAGGGTGAGCGGTGCGCTTAGGAGTCTGTGGAGACAAAGAACTTTGTCCTTGGAGGCAAAGAGGGGAATGTATGAGAGTATAGTTTTACCAATGCTCTTATATGGGTGTGAAGCATGGGTGATGAATGTTGCAGCGAGGAGAAGGCTGGAGGCAGTGGAGATGTCATGTCTGAGGGCAATGTGTGGTGAGAATATAATGCAGAGAATTCGTAGTTTGGAAGTTAGGAGGAGGTGCGGGATTACCAAAACTGTTGTCCAGAGGGCTGAGGAAGGGTTGTTGAGGTGGTTCGGACATGTAGAGAGAATGGAGCGAAACAGAATGACTTCAAGAGTGTATCAGTCTGTAGTGGAAGGAAGGCGGGGTAGGGGTCGGCCTAGGAAAGGTTGGAGGGAAGGGGTAAAGGAAGTTTTGTGTGCGAGAGGGCTTGTACTTCCAGCGGGCATGCGTGAGCGTGTTTGATAGGAGTGAATGGAGACAAATGGTTTTTAATACTTGACGTGCTGTTGGAGTGTGAGCAAAGTAACATTTATGAAGGGATTCAGGGAAACCGGCAGGCCGGACTTGAGTCCTGGAGATGGGAAGTACAGTGCCTGCACTCTGAAGGAGGGGTGTTAATGTTGCAGTTTAAAAACTGTAGTGTAAAGCCACCCTTCTGGCAAGACAGTGATGGAGTGAATGATGGTGAAAGTTTTTCTTTTTCGGGCCACCCTGCCTTGGTGGGAATCGGCCAGAGTGTTAATAAAAAAAATAATATATATAATGTATATTAATATATATATATATATATATATATATATATATATTATATATATATAATATTATATATATATATTATATATATATATATATTATATATATATATGAAACCACGAAACAAGTGGTTTTGAATCATTTACCAAACTTCGGAAGGCCAGGATTCGACCCCACGACGCAATGTCCTGCCTCAGGAGAGAACACAATGTACATGTCACCTTATTCACTCAGATGTCGATCTTACAAAGATTACACACCCGGCAGAGCTAGGTGTCGTTCGTGATCCGAGGACACTCGTGGTAGTGGTATGCTGAAGAATTAATTTCAGCCTCCTCCTGTTTAAATAACCGCCTCAACAATCAGTCTATATAGCAATGAAACCACATAATAAGTGGTTTTGAATCAATTACCAAACTGCCGCAGGCCAGAGTTCGACTCCACGACACGTTGTCATTGAATGTCAACACACCTTTGGCAAGACAAACATGGAGTGAGTGATGATGAAGGTGTTTCTTCTTTTTTTAGGTCACCCTGCCTCGGTAGGAAACTTAGGTGTGTCGACACTCAAGTCCGGCTAACTGGTTTCCTTAAATTCCTTCATAAATATTCCCTTGCTCACACTCCAACAGTACATCAAGAAAAAACAAAATACCTTCTCCGCTCCTAACACGCTCATGCTTGCTGATATTTAAGCCACTCACACACAAAACTTCCATTACCCTCACCTTCAAATTTTCTAGGAAGCCCCTTACCCTGCCTTCATTCCAATACAATTTTATATACTTCCAAGTCATTCTATTTGTTCCATCCTTTCTAAGTGTCCGAACCAAAATCAACAACCCCTCATCAACCCTCTGGATAACACTTTTAGTAACTCTGCACCCCCTTTCTAATTTCCAAGCTAAGGATTCTGTGCATAATTTCACACCATGCACTGCCATCGGAACGACATCTCCACTGCTTCTCCTTGTTGCAACTTTCACTACCCAGCTTCACATCGATGTAAGACCCATTGGTACCATTATACTCTCACACATTTCCCCTTTTCTTCCATGGATAACGTCTTCTCCACAGACTTCTCAGTACACCACTCACCCTTTCCCCTTGTCAGTTCTGTGGTTCGCCTCTCCTTCATAAACCCATCTACTGACAAAGTCTATTAACAATATCTGAAAACATTAACCTCCTCCATACTCCCTCCCTCTAACTGATACCCAGTCTTCCATTTTCTATTTTTTTATTACCCTCATCATTTTTTCTTTCCTTTGTTAATTTTTTACTTTCTTCTTTCATATATTTTTCCCAAATTCATCCACTATCCTCTGCAATTCTTTTCAGATCTCCCAAAAGCACACACATTTATTATAAGTGTTATTATTCTTCATCTTTTAATCCCCCACTTCTTGTAAACAAACCCCAATCATTTACTTCTGTTACAATCCATCTATAAATATATTTTAACAACCACGGTAAAATCAAAGCATCCCCGTTCTAGGCCCTTACTTTTACCGGGAAATAATCTCCCTGTATTCTATATAGTACCGAGTCTAACTACCTGCAAAAACTCTTAACTGTTTTCACTAATGTCAGTGCTCATTTAGCCACTATTACACTAACCATAAAGCAAGAGTTTAACGGAATGTGGTTCTCACTATGTTTCTGGGAGCTTACCTAGCGTGCACCCAAAGTTTCTTAATGAGAAAATTAAGAAAATATTTCATGTTTCTACAAAACTATGTTAACCTGAGGAGTTTATAAAAACTATTTGTACTCACCTATTTGTGGTTGCAGGGGTCGAGTCACAGCTCCTGGCCCCGCCTCTTCGCTGATTGTTACTAGGTCCTCTCTCTCCCTGCCCCATGAGCTCTATCATACCTCGCCTTAAAACTATGTATGGTTCCTGCCTCCACCACATCACTTTCTAGGCTATTCCATGGCCTGACTACTCTATGACTGAAGAAATACTTCCTAACATCCCTTTGATTCATCTGAGTCTTCAACTTCCAATTGTGACCTCTTGTGTCTGTGTCCCATTTCTGGAACATTTCCCCTCTTTGTCCACCTCGTCTATTCCGCGCAGTATTTTATATGTCGTTTTTCATGTCTCCCCTGAACCCTCCTGTCCTCCAGTGTCGTCAGGCCGATTTTCCCTCAACCTTTCTTTTATAGGACAATCCCCGTAGCTCTGGGACTAGTCTTGTTTGCAAACCTTGGCACTTTCTCTAATTTCTTGACTTGCTTGACTAGTTGTGGATTCCAAACTGGTGCTGCATACTCCAGTATGGGCCTGGGCGTACATGGTGTACAGAGTCTTAAAACGAATCCTTACTGAGGTATCGGAACGCTATCCGTTTGGTTTGCCAGGCGCCCGTATGCTGCAGCACTTATTGATTGATATGCGCCTCAGGAGATATGCTCGGTTTTATACTCACCCCCAGATCTTTTTCCTTTAGTTGAGGTTTGCAGTCTTTGGCCATCTAAAAATATATTGTGTCTGCGGTTTCTTTGCCCCTTCCCCATCTTTATGACTTTGATTTGGCAGGGTTAAATTCAAGGGGCCAGTTGCTGGACCAGGCTTGTAGCCTGTCCAGATCTCTTTGTAGTCCTGCCCGAAACCTCGTCCGATTCGACTTTCTCATTAACTTCACATCGTCTGCAAACAAGGGGCACTTCTGAGGTCTATCCCTTCCGTTATGTCGTTCAGTATACCAAGAACAGCACAGGTCCTAGGGCTGACCCCTGTGGAACCCCGCTTGTCACAGACGCCCACTCTGACACCTCGTCGCGTACCATGACTCGTTGTTGCCTCCTGTCAGATATTCTCTGATCCATTGCAGTGCCTTTCTGTTATGTGTGCCTGGTCCTCTAGCTTTTGCAGTAACCTCTTGTGAGGAACTGTGTCGAAAGCCTTCTTGCAGTCCAAAAATACGCAGTCGATCCACCCTCTCTCTCTTGTTTACCTCTGTCACCTTGTCATAAAACTCTAGTAGGTTTGTGGGCACAGGATTTTCCTTCCCTGAAACCGTGCTGGTTGTCAATTTCACTTTTTTCTTTCCAGGTGCCCCACCACTCTCCTCCCGATGATCTTCTCCATGACCTTGCATACTATACACGTTAGTGATACAGGTCTGTAGTTTAGTGCCTCATGTCTGTCTCCTTTTTAAAATTTGGGACTAAAATTTGCCATTTTCCATACCTAAGGGAGTTTCCCAGTTTCAAATGTGTGTTGAAGAATCTTTGTTAAATGGCTCACACAATTTCTCTGTCCTCTTTAAGGACCCATGGAGAGATGTTGTCTGGTCCCACCGCCTTTGAGGTGTCAAGTTCGCATAGCGCTTCTTCACCTCCTCCTTGGTTATATGTACCTCATCCAGCACTTGCTGGTGTGCCCCCTGTTCTGATTTCTGGAGTCCTACTGGATTTCAACATGTAAATACCTCTTTAAATCTTGTGTTGTGCTCCTGACATCCTCTCCGGTCGATTCTTGTGGAATTCCCCATCCCCCTTCCTCTGTCTGGATTACCTGGTCCTTAAACTGTTGTTTTCATCCTGATGTGCTGTACAACAGCTTCGGGTTCAGTCTTTACTTTGATGCTCTGTCATTTTCATTTGTCTCTGGAGCCCCCTTCTTATCTGTGCATATTCGTTCTGGTCTTCGGCTGATTTGTCTTTATTTTCCTGAGTTATCCTGTCTTCTGTACCTTTTCCATTCTCTAAGTACACCTAGTTTGGCCTCCCTACACCTTTGGGTGAACCAAGGACTCGTTCTGTTCTTCCCATTATTTTGTTTCCCTTGGAACAAAACCTCTCTCTGCCTCCTTGCATTTTGTTGCTACCATTCCAGCATTTCTTGTACTGGTTTTCCTGTCAGTTACCCCTCTCCCACTGAATTGTCTTGAAGGAAGTTCTACCATGCCTGAGTAGTTCCCCCCTTTGTAGTTGGTTTTTTCCCACGCCTATTCTGCCTACTCTCTCCACTTGGAGCTCAACTATTGTAGTGAAGCACAGAACCACATGATCACTAGCTCCCAGGGCTTTCATACATTGATACACCTCGATGTCCGGAAACTACTCATGGTGAATACAAGGTCCAGTCTTGTGGGTTCATCCTCTCCCTTCTCTCTGGTTAGTGTCTCTAACATGTTTGTGTGTGTGTGTTGTGTGTGTAGTGTGTGTGTGTGTGTGTGTGTTGTGTGTGTGTCTGTTGTGTGTTGTGTGTGTGTGTATGTGTGTGTGTGTGGTGTGTGTGTGTGTGTGTGTGTGTGTGTGTGTGTGTGTGTGTGTGTGTGTGTGTGTGTGTGTGTTGTGCACATTCATGTGTTTATGTCTGTGTATGATTTTCTAATCATACACAGTCTGATTCAAGTGCTACACAATAACAAACACCTAATATCTTTGTTTAGTTGATTGTAGCATGGAAATTTGGATCAAATTTTCTTGAACACCATTTACTTTTATTCGTGAGATAGATGTGACTTCATATTCACGCACACTGGTCAACTCTGAGCGCTAATACTTTACACTGCAATACGAAGGAGTAATTCACAGGCTTCTGAAAAGAGGCATGATCACTGTTTATATTTCTAATATTGTAAGGAAGACATTACTGAATGCAAGTGACTGGGCTAAGAATTTCCCCTGTTATTTAATTAAGGCTCAAGAATTCCTTACGTTCCTTTCTTTCAATTCCGTTTCTGATGATCCATCAGCACGTTTGTTAATTAGCTGTTCTTTACCGCTGTAATTTCATCCAAATTTAGAACAAAAATTACTGATAAACCGTGATTGAATGTCAAGCAGTTGGTTTTTATTTACACTTCACACTCCTGAGTAAAATGAAATAGCGCCTTTGTTACAAATTTATAAATAATGGAAAGTTTATATTAGTTTTACTCTATAAAATTATTGATCAGTCTTTAATCTTGACTAAATTTCCATTGTTTCTTTAGATTTTTTCATGGAGAAGCAATGACTTTTTTATATTTAGTATATACGAGAATAAGGAAATTCACTTTTCATTTACGAAAATTAACATCTAAAACAACATATGTATCCCTGACTGAATATTTTTGGTTTTATTTTTCAGTTGAAAACTTGTTGCAGTAATCGCTCCACGGGAGGCCCATCACTATTTCATGTACGATAAACACTCGTGATCAGACATCAATTGCTTTGGTCGTTGATCAGGTTGTCAACAAACTCCTCAGCATCATCAACACCTTCATGGAGTTTTCAGCTTATTCACGATCCCCAAACTTTTAATTAAAAAATTATTTTGATGAATATCATTTTAACATAATAATACTACGAATAATAATATATGTAAAATTAATAAGCATAATGATTACTTCATAATAAACATGCAATATATATTTAAAATATATGTATTTAACATTCCCTTTTGTGCTGAAATTGATGATATTAATGGGAAGGAAGTGATAATGAGCATCAACAAGGACACTGATATGTTGGCTAGAGTTTAGATTGAATTTTTAATTGTTAGTCACCAGGCTCTTCCAGGTATACTCTGTTACTCGGCTTACTTTAAACTGCATTTTCATGCCAGGACATGTTCGTGTACATGTTATACTGTAGATGGTCACAGATTACACGATGCTAAGCACGTCCCCAGACATTTACTGCGCCCTCTTTTGACTCACAGCTTGATCGATCCTTCAATTGTGCCCTCGACCCTTATGTGTAGATATTGACATTATGATCACTTTTGTTGAACAAACCACTAGTTCACTAGTTTGAGACCCACTAATTTTTATTAATTCAACCTATTGTTAGTATAG
Organism: Cherax quadricarinatus; assembly: GCF_026875155.1. Taxonomy (NCBI): domain Eukaryota; kingdom Metazoa; phylum Arthropoda; class Malacostraca; order Decapoda; family Parastacidae; genus Cherax; species Cherax quadricarinatus. The sequence goes on along the minus strand of NC_069399.1, from coordinate 12,886,024 downwards.
ATTCAAAACATTACACAGATTTATGAGATGAATCATGCACTGAACGTGTTTTCACAAATTCCAACTTCTGCCAACAATGCTGTCTATATACCACTGCCATGCATATTGATAATATAATTTTTTACTTTCATTAAAACCCTTTACGTTATTAATATTGTGTATACACGACCTTGCTTTGGAATCGGTTTATTGAAAGAGAATATCGTCACTAATTGTGGTTACTACTAATACTCATAAATCCATAACTAACCATAGTTTGTGTATATGTATAATTCATCAGTTGAGTTATAAATGTGTTACTACTAATTATCTCTGGTAATTATTTCAGGATCTTGCAAATTTATTCATCTTGGAAAAATTTGCGCAAACTTTAATGATAGCTGACAGCACGAGTGACTGAAAATTGTATCACTTTTTTATATTAATCGTTAAGAAAAGCAGTTTCTGAAAGATGCTTTTAGTGTTGTATCCATTATGTATAGAATGTGTCACATAAATCGTTGAACTTATTTTGTCATCATTCTTTGCAAAAAAATACTAAAGTTTTCTTTTTATTCAACCATACCGAGTTTTCAAAAATTTATCTGTGAAACATGTCTTGACTGAATACATGAAGCAAGACTGCCAAGACAGGTATCAAACAGCGACAACAAGAGGGAAAGTTAAGACACTTGTGCAACATCTTTGTCGGTATTGTCACCTTATCTTGCACAAACTTGTCAGGCACTCGGGGGCCATGGATCTCCGACTCGACCCCTGCCTACCTCAACTAGGTGAGTACTGCGCATCATGGAATTCTTGGTTCGAGGACATCTAAATTGATCTTCACGGCTACTACAACTTACCCATCAAATTGTGGAAGGATTACTTCCACTGGGGGAATCCTGCTACCGTGAATCAGCACTAATCACTGTTTGAATACAATTAAAAAAAACAACGGCAGCTTCACCTCTCGAGTCTTAGCAAGATCCTCCTGAAAAACGTAAACCTGCCATCACATAGGCTCTCTGTTATACTACACAAAGCACATTAAAAAACAGAGAGTGAACAAATGAAAAAAGTCCTTCTCTTATCCAGTCTGTATTTGTCTCTAACATTATTTTTATGTTACCCAAGTAATAGCGTTTATATCATTTTACTCATGTACGAGTTAATTGCTCTACCATATTGTATTACTACTACTACTACAACTTGTCATACTACTTCTACCCCACTAGTATTGCACCTCACTCTGAGCCTATATATACCCTCTGTGTCCATGTTACTGTTTGTATTGGCGTGGATAAAGCTCCTGGAGAGCGAAACGTTGCCACAATAAAAATGCACATTAGTTGCCGTGTGTCCTTTTACTTTACAATATAGTGTGGATGTTGGTTATAGTGTTGTCCAGAGGGTTAATTTCAACTATAACATCCACACACTTCTAGCAAAATACTTATTAAGTGAGTGATGATGTATGTGTTGCTCCTTAGTCACCGTACTACGTGGGGGCGAGGGGGGGGAGGGGGGAGGGAGAGGGGGGGAGGTCACAACAGCTCATGAAAAAATATAGTAATTGTCCCTAATCTAATGATGAAAACTGTAAGCCAGTGATTATCAGTCTCCACCAGAAACCCCTTATATTGAATGGGCCCATTACCAGGTTTAACCCTTTATGGAGAAAAAATTCTCCAAATCCCCAACAAAGGGTCCATAACAGGCAGATATGATTATATATATTTTTGAGTATTAATAAGAGATAAAACAATCTTATCATGAATCCTCTGGTTTCATGATTTAATTTAATAAAGTACGAGCAGAAAACCCCACTTCTACTATGTGAATTACTATAAAAAAAAAATTCTTTTTAGGAGTCACCCTGCCTTGATGGGATATGGCCAGTTTATAACAAAACAGTACGAGAGATAATGAGTATTAGGAGAGGGCAAATTTATGTGTGGAAACTGTAACAACAAAGCACTAAAAGTCACAAATCGCCATTGGCAACTGTTGCATTTATAGATAACGTTACTAGAACCAAGCCAAACTGAAAAGGAAGCTGGGATGTTGTAGCTGCTTCAAACATATTTCACATTGCTCTTGTCTTTTGATTCCAATTTTGAAAATACAGACGAACCCCTCCTCTTTACAGCACTTTAATTAAACGTATTAACTTATGTTAGCTGTTTTTACTTATACCATGCTTCATTTATTCAGACTACTACTTCTTATTCTTCACAGACCGGGCTGTATCCCGCCAAGGCAGGGTGGCCCAAAGGAAAAACAGAAGCTTCCATTTTAAATTTAGTATACTACAGGAGAAGGGGGTACTTAGCTTCCTTGCTCCGGCATTTTGGTCGCCTTACGACATGCATGGCTTACGGGAGGAAAGGAATTTCTGTTCCACTTCCTCATGGAGATTTTATTCAGACTTCCTACAATAGATATATTCACAACTCACTATAAGCTAAGGATAAAAATATTTTAAAGGTAAGTAATGATGTGTACTCGTGTATGATTTTAGGCCCCTAGCTTTACTGTTCACTTATATATGGGAGCTTATGGTAAAACATGTTACTGGGTTTTTATATGCTTTAAAAGTGAAAATAGTGCTCACTTCACATAAATTTTGACTTTGCAAGCAGTAGCCAGGAAGGCTAACCTGCTGCAGGGGCCCTACTGTATAAAATAAATTAAATAACACATGTGTTCTATTATTTTGTCTTTAAGTAAAAATAATTACGTTACCTATTGTAAACAGCATTTTTATTATTTAAATTTAAGTACAAAAGACACAAGTGTAATCAACTTTAAATTATTTTATTTGGTATGAGTGATGACGTATTTTGTGTGTGCTTGCTCCCAAGTGTTAGAACCTGATTACCATGTTAGAAGAACCTGATCACAATGTTAGAAACCTGATTACCATGTAGACCTGATCACATGTTAGAACCTGATTTACCATGTATGAACTGATCACAATGTTAGAACCTGATTACCATGAAGAACTGATCACAATGTCTGAACCCTGGATTACCATGTAGAACCTGATCACAATGTCTGAACCTGATTACAATGTTAGAATTGGTTATGCCTCTTGATTGCAATGGAATAAATATGATTTTTTATAATTGAATAAGCATGCCATGAAAGATTAAGAAACTTAACATCCAGATCAGTCCTTGACTAGCAAAATATAAAACTAGATCACCCAATAATAAGACAGAATAACTTTACCTCTCATTTACCATGAAAATAGTGGTGACTGTGATATGGTATTATGGCGGGTGAATTTCTTCATTAATCTTCACTGCATAATGTGTAAGCTGAACTTCAGTAGTGCCATCGATGCCGCAGTATGCCTTCAGAACTACAATAATGGCTGCCAATTTTAATGTTCAGTGTAATGGGGAGTCCGTCACTTTGGTTTCATCAGTAAAATATCTGGGAATCCCCTTTGACCCATGCATGTCAGGAGAATTGATAGGGAACAGTTGAGTAAAGAAAGCGAATGCCAGGCTGAAGTTCCTGTATAGACAAGCACAGTGTCTACCTACTGAGGCTCGCAGGACCCTATGTCTAGCCCTTATACAATGCCATATGGATTACGCTTGCTCTTCTTGGTACTCTGCCTTGACAAAAAAACTGAAAGATAGACTGCAAATCACCAGGAACAAAATCGTAAGATTCATCCTGGGGCTGGGACAAGAGAACATGTAGGCCAGGCATGAATTACAGCAGTGGATATGCTAATGTTGAGACAGAGTAAAAAAACTGAGCTATATATCATGTTTATAAAATTGCTCACAAACAGTGTCAGGAATATCTTGCTGTCATTTTTGTCAAGGCTGGGAACAAAGCATCATAGTACTAGGGGGAGAGAGAGCACAACTTTGTAGTACCCAGTCAGTGCCAGGCTTCAAACACCTTTTATTGTTACAGGCAATAAAGGAATGGAACTGACTGCCCGCACATGTCAAAAGCCAGCCATAGCATGAACCAGTTCAAGAAGGGGCCAAAAGGTGTTGACCGGGAGTTTACCTGGAGAGAGTTCTGGGGGTCAACGCCCCCGCGGCCCGGTCTGTGACAGGCCTTGGTGGATCAGAGCTGATCACCAGGGGGGGGGGGCTGTTGCTGACTGGCTGCACGGCAAACCAACGTACGAGCCACAGGCCGGTGAATCAGGTGTCTGAGGAATGTTAGCTACAGAAAGGGAGGGGAATGATTTTCTATTTTTTAGCTAAATACGTGTAAATTTTACCATTATTCTAGTAATGGACCCTCGTTATTGTTAGTAGTCTAAATGACCCTTCGTTGTAGTAGATAGTCTTAATGGACCTCGTGTTGTATATAGTCTTAATGACCCTCGTGTAGTAGATAGTCTTAATGACCCTGGTGTAGTAGATAGTCTTAATGACCCTCGTGTAGTAGATTGTCTTAATGACCCTCGTGTAGTAGATAGTCTTAATGACCCTCGTGTAGTAGATAGTCTTAATGACCCTCGTGTAGTAGATAGTCTTAATGACCCTCGTGTAGTAGTCTTAATGACCCTGTGTTGTAGATAGTCTTATTTGACCCTCGTATTGTAGATAGTCTTAGACTCCCTCGTGTAGTAGTTAGTCTTAATGACCCTCGTGTAGTAGTCTTAATGACCCTCGTGTAGTAGATAGTCTTAATGACCCTCGTGTAGTAGATAGTCTTAATGACCCTCGTGTAGTAGATAGTCTTAATGACCCTCGTGTAGTAGATAGTCTTAATGACCCTCGGTAGTAGATGTCTTAATTGACCCTCGTGTAGTAGATAGTCTTAATGACCCTGTGTAGTAGTAGTCTAATGACCCTCGTGTATGTAGATAGTCTTAATGACCATCGTGTTAGTAGATAGTCTTAATGAACCCTCGTGTAGTAGATAGTCTTAATGACCCTCGTGTTGTCTAGCTAGATAGTTTAATTGGGGACCCTGGTTGTAGTAGATAGTCTTAATGACCCTCGTATTGTTAGATAGTCTTAATGACCCTCGTGTAGTAGATAGTCTTAATGACCCTCGTGTAGTAGATAGTCTTTATGACCCTCGTGTAGTAGATAGTCTTAATGACCCTCGTGTAGTAGATAGTCTTAATGACCCTCGTGTAGTAGATAGTCTTAATGGACCCTTTGTAGTAGATAGTCTTTAAATGACCCTGGTGTAGTAGTTAGTCTTAAGACCCTCGTTGTAGTGAGATAGTCTTTAATGACCCTCGTGTAAGTAGATAGTCTTATGCCCTCGATGTAGTAGATGTCTTAATGACTCGTGTAGTTGATAGTCTTAATGCCTCGTGTAGTAGATTGTTCTTATAATGACCCTCCGTTGTAGTAGATAGTTCTTAATGACCCTCGTGTAAGTAGATAGTCTTAATGACCCTCGTGTAGAAGTAGTCTTAATGACCCTGTGTAGTAGATAGTCTTAATGGACCCTCGTGTAGTAGATAGGTATTAATGACCTCGTGTAGTAGATAGTCTTAATGACCCTCGTGTAGTAGATAGTCTTAATGACCCTGGTGTAGTAGATAGTCTTTTTAGTATGATAATAAGATGTTATCTTCATTGTAGAATAATAAGAAAATATTATAACCTTTATATTATAATAATAAGGTAAAAGGACCCCAATGGAAATAAGTCACTCTGTCTGACTTTTTTGGGTTATCCCAGGTTATCCCAGGTTATCCCAGGTTATCCCAGGTTATCTACACATATGCTGCTATGTATGATAATTCTATGTAACTGTATTTGTGTATACCTGAATAAAGTTACTAATTACAAGTAGCACCAGCCCTCATATAGCACCAGCCCTATGTAGCACCACCAGCCCTCGTCGCCCCCCCCCCCCCCCCCACCCCCCCCCCCCCCCCATCGCAAACTATCCTTCACTTGTAGCACCGCCAGCTATGTAGCACCACCAGCCCTCGTAGCACAACTATCCCTCACTTGTAGCACCGCCAGCTATGTAGCACCACTAGCCCTCGTAGCACAACTATCCCTCACTTGTAGCACCGCCAGCTATGAGGCACCCACTAGCCTCGTTAGCAAACTATCCCTCACTTGTACCCGCCTGCTAGTGTAGCACCACTAGCCATCGTAGCACGCAAACTACCCTCCACTTGTAGCACCGCCAGCTATGTAGCACCACTAGCCCTCGTAGCACAACTACCCTTACTTGTAGCACCGCCAGCTATGTAGCACCACTAGCCCTCGTAGCACAAAATACCCTTCACTTGTAGACCGACCAGACTATGTAGCACCACTAGCCGCGTTTAGCACACTTCCCTTTCACTTGTAGCACCCGCCAGCTATGTGGCACCACAAGCCCTCGTAGCACACACTATCCCTCACTTGTAGCACTGCCAGCTATGTAGCACCACTAGCCCTCGTAGCACAACTACCCTTCACTTGTCAGCACCGACAGCTATGTAGCACCACTAGCCTCGCAGCACAACTACTTCACTTGTAGCACCGCCAGCTATGTAGCACCACCAGCCCTCGTAGCACAACTATCCCTCACTTGTAGCACCGCCAGCTATGTAGCACCACCAGCCCTCGTAGCACAACTATCCCTCACTTGTAGCACCGCCAGCTATGTTGCCCCACTAGCCTCATAGCACAACTACCCTCATTGTAGCACGCCAGCTATGTAGCACCACTAGCCTCGTAGCACAACTATCCTCACTTGTAGCACAGCCAAGGCTATGTACCACCACTAGCCCTCGTAGCACAACCTATCCCTCACTTGTAGCACCGCCAGCTATGTTGGCACCACTAGCCTGTAGCACAACTATCCCTACTTGTAGCACTGCAGATATGTAGCACCACTAGCCTCGTAGTGCAAATATCCCTCACATGTAGCACCGCCAGCTATGTAGCACCACTAGCCTTTTTTTCGTTGCACAACTATCCCTCACTTGTAGCACCTGCCAGCTATGTGCACATAGCCCTCGTAGCAAATAATCACTCACTTGTTCGCACCGCAGCTATGTAGCACACTAGCCCTCGTAGCACAATACCCCTCATTGTAGCACGCAGCTATGTAGCACCACTAGCCTCGTAGCACAACTATCCCTCACTTGTAGCCACCGCCAGCTATGTAGCACCACTAGCCCTCGTAGCACAACTACCCGTCACTTGTAGCACGCCAGCTATGTAGCACACTAGCCCTGTAGCACAACTACCCTTCACTTGTAGCACCGCCCCAGCTATGTGCACCATAGCCCTGTTGCAACAACTATCCCTCACTTGTAGACCGCCAGCTATGTAGCACCACTAGCCCTCGTAGCACAACTATCCCTCACTTGTAGCACCGCCAGCTATGTAGCACCACTAGCCCTCGTAGCACAACTATCCCTCACTTGTAGCAACCGCAGCTTTTGGTAGCACACTAGCCTCGTAGCACATTATTCCCTCCACTTGTAGTACCGCAGCTATGTTGCACCACTAGCCCTCGTAGCAAACTATCCTCACTTGTGCACCGGCCAGCTATGTAGCAACCACTAGCCCTCGTAGCACAACTATCCCTCACTTGTAGCACCGCCAGCTATGTAGCACCACTAGCCCTCGTAGCACAACTATCCCTCACTTGTAGCACCGCCAGCTATGTAGCACCACCAGCCCTCATATGTAGCACCACCAGCCCTCATATGTAGCACCACCAGCCCTCAATGGAAATAAGTCACTCTGTCTGACTTTTTTGGGTTATCCCAGGTTCTCTACACATATGGTGTTATGTATGATAATTCTATGTAACTGTATTTGTGTATACCTGAATAAACTTACTAACTTACTTACTTACTTACTGGCTACACGCTGGTATAATTATTATCCTTGTACGATGTTTCTAAAAGGAATTACAGCCATTTATAACAGGCATGGTGACAGAGTGGGCGGAGCTAATATGGTCAAGGAACCAATCAGGAACCCCGGGGAATATATGCACAAAATGGGCCGGACACTCCAGCCACAAAATATTCCATTAAAAGGAATTACAGCCATTTATAACAGGCATGGTGACAGAGTGGGCGGAGCTAATATGGTCAAGGAACCAATCAGGAACCCCGGGGAATAGTGCACAAAATGGCCGACACCTCCAGCCAACAAAATATTCCATAAAAGGAATTACAGCCATTTATAACAGGCATGGTGACAGAGTGGGCGGAGCTAATATGGTCAAGGAACCAATCAGGAACCCCTGGGAATAGTGCACAAAATGGCCGACACCTCCAGCGAGATAATATGATCAAGGAACCAATCAGGAACCCCGGGAAACAGTGAACAAAAGGCGACAGTACAGCGAGATAATATGGTCAAGGAACCAATCAGGAACCCCGGGGAATAGTGAACAAAATGGCCGACACCTCCAGCGAGATAATATGGTCAAGGAACCAATCAGGAACCCCGGGGAATAGTGCACAAAATGGCCGACACCTCCAGCGAGATAATATGGTCAAGGAACCAATCAGGAACCCGGGGAATTAGTGAACAAAATGGCCGACACCTCCAGCGAGATAATTGGTCAAAAAAAATGGAACCAATCAGGAACCCCGGGGAAATTAGTGAACAAAATGGCCGACACTCCTAGCGTAGATAATATGATCAAGGAACCAATCAGGAACCCCGGGAAATAGTGAACAAAATGGCCGACACCTCCAGCGAGATAATATGGTCAAGGAACCAATCAGGAACCCCGGGGAATAGTGAACAAAATGGCCGACACCTCCAGCCAACAAAATATTCCATAAAAGGAATTACAGCCATTAATAACAGGCATGGTGACAGCGCTTTGCGTCATATTGCGTAACAACGCTGACGCCGCATTGTTTATGTTTTTCCCCCGTGTTATTTTTATCCTTTTCTTATATCTTTATGTCTAATATAATACAAATTACCATCTGAGATCATGCCAGAGTGGGCGGAGCTAATATGGTCAAGGAACCAATCAGGAACCCCGGGGAATAGTGAACAAAATGGCCGACACCTCCAGCCAACAAAATATTCCATAAAAGGAATTACAGCCATTTTATAACAGCATGGTGACAGAGTGGGGCGGAGCTATATGTTCAAGGAACCATTCAGGAACCTGGGAAATAGTGAACAAAAATGGCCCCGGACAACCTCTACAGCGAGATAATATGGTCAAGGAACCAATCAATTAAGTTTATATAGAACTGAACAGTTTATTATAGTCTAAAGACAGTTCACCCACTAATACAATTTTCTCCACAATAAAAGACTCCAAAATGTTGCAAAACGTGTTCGCATTTTTCGAGTGTTTTATTGACCATGTTCGTCCAGGTATGGTCGAAACGTTTGTCAATATAAAATTACATTAGACTGCATATACCAACCATTTTGAAAAGTGAGTGAAATTTGCAGGAGATAAGAAACTTGTGTTACTGTGAGACAAGACAGTGTCAGGGGACCCAGACTCTTCATCTCCCTCCCAGCATATATGAGGGGGATTACCAATAGTCCCCTGACTGTCTTCTAGACCCCTCGCTGTCTTCTAGACCCCTGGCTGTCTTCTAGACCCCTTGTACTGTCTTCTAGACCCCTGATGTCTTCTAGACCCTGACTGTTTTCTTAGGACCCTGACTGTCTTTAGACCCCTCCGCTGTCTTCTAGACCCCTGGCTGTCTTCTAGACCCCTGACTGTCTTCTAGACCCCTGACTGTCTTCTAGACCCCTGACTGTCTTCTAGACCCCTGACTGTCTTCTAGACCCCTCGCTGTTTTAGACCTGGTGTCTTCTAGACCCTGATGTCTTCTTAGACCCTGACTGTCTTTCTAGACCCCTCACTGTCTTCTAGACCCTTGGCTGTCTTCTAGAACCCTCGCTGTCTTCTAGACCCCTAGCTGTCTTCTAGACCCCTGACTGTCTTCTAGACCCCTCGTGTCTTCTAGACCCCTGGTCTGTTTTTCACTTTTTTTTTTTCTTCTAGACCCCTGACTGTCTTCTAGACCCCTCGCTGTCTTCTAGACCCCTGACTGTCTTCTAGACCCCTGACTGTCTTCTAGACCCCTGACTGTCTTCTAGACCCTTGACTGTCTTCTAGACCCCTGACTGTCTTCTAGACCCCTGACTGTCTTCTAGACCCCTGACTGTCTTCTAGACCCCTGACTGTCTTCTAGACCCCTCGCTGTCTTCTAGACCCCTGGCTGTCTTCTAGACCCCTGACTGTCTTCTAGACCCCTGACTGTCTTCTAGACCCCTGACTGTCTTCTAGACCCCTGACTGTCTTCTAGACCCCTGACTGTCTTCTAGACCCCTGACTGTTCTTCTAGAACTGATGTCTTCTAGACCCTGAATGTCTTCTAGACCCTTGGCTGTCTTCTAGACCCCTGGACGGTCTTCAAGTACACTGACTGTCTTCTAGACCCCTGACTGTCTTCTAGACCCCTGACTGTCTTCTAGACCCCTGACTGTCTTCAAGACCCCTGACTGTCTTCTAGACCCTGACTGTCTTCTAGACCCCTGACTGCCTTCTAGACCCTGACTGTCTTCTAGACCCCTGACTGTCTACTAGACCCTGACTGTTCTTCTAGACCCTGACTGTCTTCTTGACCACTGACTGTCTTTCTAGACCCTGACTGTTTCTAGTCCTGACTGTCTTCAAGACCCCTGATGTCTTCTAGACCCCTGGACTGTCTTCTGAGACCTGACTGTCTTCTAGACCCTGACTGACCTTCTAGACCCTGACTTGTCTTCTGAACCCATGACTTGTTACCAATACACCCCTGACTGTCTTCTAGACCCCTGACTGTCTTCTAGACCCCTGACTGTCTTCTAGACCCCTGACTGTCTTCTAGACCCCTGACTGTCTTCTAGACCCCTGACTGTCTTCTAGACCCCTGGCTGTCTTCTAGACCCCTGACTGTTTCTAAACCCTGACGTCTTCTAGACCCCTGACTGTCTTCTGACCCCTGACTGTCTACTAAATTTGCCAGGAGATAAGAACAGGATGAAAGACTTGACTTACACGACTATCTTAAGTTATTGTGTTTACTGTGAGACAACACAGTGTCAGGGGGAACCCAGACTCTTCATCTCCCTCCAGCATATATGCGGGGGAATTACCAATAGTCCCTAGACTGTCTTCTAGAACCCCTCGCTGTCTTCTAGACCCCTGGCTGTCTTCTAGACCCCTTGACGGTCTTCTGACCCCTGACTGGCTTCTAGACCCATGGACTGTCTTCTGACCCTGACTGTCTTCTAGACCCCTCGCTGTCTTCTAGACCCCTGGCTGTCTTCTAGACCCCTGACTGTCTTCTAGACCCCTGACTGTCTTCTAGACCCCTGACTGTCTTCTAGACCCTTGACTGTCTTCTAGACCCCTCGCTGTCTTCTAGACCCCTGGCTGTCTTCTAGACCCCTGACTGTCTTCTAGACCCCTGACTGTCTTCTTCTACCCCTACTGTTCTTCTAGACCCTGAACTGTCTTCGAGGACCCCTCGCTGGCTTCTAGGACCCCTGGCTGTCTTCTAGACCCCTGGATGTCTTCTGACCCCTCGCTGTCTTCTAGACCCTGGCTGTCTTTAGACCCTGACTGTCTTCTAGACCCCTCGTGTCTTCTAGACCCCTTGACTGTTTCTAGGACCCCTGGACTGTCTTCTAGACCCTCTGACGGTCTTCTAGACCCCTGACTGTCTTCTAGACCCCTGACTGTCTTCTAGACCCCTGACTGTCTTCTAGACCCCTGACTGTCTTCTAGACCCCTGACTGTCTTCTAGACCCCTCGCTGTCTTCTAGACCCCTGGCTGTCTTCTAGACCCCTGACTGTCTTCTAGACCCCTGACTGTCTTTCTAGACCCCGGACTGTCTTCTGGGACCCCTGACTGTCTTCTAGGACCCCTGACTGTATTCTAGACCCCTGGGACTGTCTTCAGACCCCTGAATGTCTTCTAGACCCTTGGCTGTCTTCTAGACCCCTGACTGTCTTCTAGACCCCTGACTGTCTTCTAGACCCCTGACTGTCTTCTAGACCCCTGACTGTCTTCTAGACCCCTGACTGTCTTCAAGACCCCCTGCTGGACTGTCTTCTAGACCCCTGATGTCTTCTAGACCCCTGCTGCCTTCTAGACCCTGATGTCTTCTAGGACCCATGACTGTCTTACTAGGACCCCTGACTTTCTTCATGACCCCTGACTGTCGTCTAGGGGACCCTGACCTGTCTCTAGCCCTGACTGTCTTCTAGACCCTGAACTGTCTTCAAGACCCTGACTGTCTTCTAGACCCCTGACTGTCCTCTGACCCTGCTGTTCTTCTAGTCCCCTGAATCCTTCTGACCTCTGGACTGTCTTCTAGACCCCTGACTGTTACTAGACCCCTGCTGTCCTTCTAGGCCCCTGCTGTCTTCTAGACCCCTGACTGTCTTCTAGACCCCTGACTGTCTTCTAGACCCCTGACTGTCTTCTAGACCCCTGACTGTCTTCTAGACCCCTGCGCTGTCTTCTCGACCCCTGGACTGTCTTTAAACCCCTGACTGTCTTCTAGAACCCCTGCACTGTCTTCTAGACCCTGACTGTCTACTAAATTTGCAGGAGTTAAGAAACTGGATGAAAGACTTGACTTACAACGACCTATCTTAAGTTACTTGTGTTACTGTGAGACAACACAGTGTCAGGGGACCCAGACTCTTCATCTCCCTCCCAGCATATATGAGGGGATTACCAATAGACCCCTGATGTCTTCTACCCACTGGACCCCTGATGTCTTCTTGACCCTCGCTTGTCTTCTTGACGCCTGGCTGTCTTCTAGACCCCCTGACTGGATCTTCTGGACCCTTGGATGTCTTCTAGACCCCTGACTGTCTTTTCTAGACCCCTGACTGTCTTCTAGACCCCTGACTGCCTTTCTAGACCCTGACTGTCTTCTTGACCCCTGACTGTCTTCTAGACCAATGGACTGTCTTCTAGACCCAGGCTGTCTTCTAACCCGACTGTCATTCTAGACCCCTGACTGTTCGCTTCTAGCCCCTGGACTGTCTTCTAGGGACCCCTGACTGTCTTCTAGACCACCAGACTGTCTTCTAGACCCTGACTGTCTTCTAGACCCCTGACTGTATTCTAGACCCCTGTATTGTTTCATAGGACCCCTGACTGTCTTCTAGACCCCTGACTGTCTTTAGGACCCCTGGACTGTCTTTAGACCCCTGACAGTCTTCTAGACCCCTGACTGTTCTTCTAGACCCTGGACTGTCTTCTAGACCCCTGACTGTCTTCTTGACCCTGGCTGTCTTCTAGACCCATGAATGTCTTTCTAGACCCCTGACTGTTTCTAAACCCTGACTGTCTTCTAGGCCCCCCCATGACTGTCTTCTAGACCCTGACTGTACTGCTAGACCCTGACTGTCTTCTAGGACCCCTGACTGATACTAAATTTGGCTGGAGATAAGAAACAGGATGAAAGACTTGGACGTACAACGACCTATTGTGTCGAAAAAGCCTTCTTGCATGTCCAAAAATACGCAGTCGATCACCCTTCTCTCTCATGTCTTACCTCTGTCACCTTGTCAATACAAACTCTAGTAGGTTTGTGACACAGGATTTTCCTTCCCTGAAACCGTGCTGGTTGTCAATTATACCACTGTTTCTTTCCAGGTGCCCCACACTCTCTCTGATGATTTCTCCCAATGACCTTGCATACTATACACGTTAGTGATACAGGTCTGGAGTTTGTGCCTCATGTCTGTCTACCTTTCTTAAAATTGGGACTACATTTGCCATTTTCCATTACCTAAGGGAGTGCCCGTTTCAAATGAATGTGTTGACGATCTTTGTTAATGCTACACAATTTCTCTGCTTCCATCTTTAAGGACCATGGAGAGATGTTGTATGGTCCACCGCCTTTGAGGTGTTCAAGTTTCGCATAAGCAGCTTCTTCACCTCCTCCTTGGTTATATGTACCTCTTCCAGCACTTGCTGGTGTGCCCCCTGTTCTGATTTCTGGAGTCCTACTGGATTTCAACATGTAAATACCTCTTTAAATCTTGTGTTGTGCTCCTGACATCCTCTCCGGTCGATTCTTGTGGAATTCCCCATCCCCCTTCCTCTGTCTGGATTACCTGGTCCTTAAACTGTTGTTTTCATCCTGATGTGCTGTACAACAGCTTCGGGTTCAGTCTTTACTTTGATGCTCTGTCATTTTCATTTGTCTCTGGAGCCCCCTTCTTATCTGTGCATATTCGTTCTGGTCTTCGGCTGATTTGTCTTTATTTTCCTGAGTTATCCTGTCTTCTGTACCTTTTCCATTCTCTAAGTACACCTAGTTTGGCCTCCCTACACCTTTGGGTGAACCAAGGACTCGTTCTGTTCTTCCCATTATTTTGTTTCCCTTGGAACAAAACCTCTCTCTGCCTCCTTGCATTTTGTTGCTACCATTCCAGCATTTCTTGTACTGGTTTTCCTGTCAGTTACCCCTCTCCCACTGAATTGTCTTGAAGGAAGTTCTACCATGCCTGAGTAGTTCCCCCCTTTGTAGTTGGTTTTTTCCCACGCCTATTCTGCCTACTCTCTCCACTTGGAGCTCAACTATTGTAGTGAAGCACAGAACCACATGATCACTAGCTCCCAGGGCTTTCATACATTGATACACCTCGATGTCCGGAAACTACTCATGGTGAATACAAGGTCCAGTCTTGTGGGTTCATCCTCTCCCTTCTCTCTGGTTAGTGTCTCTAACATGTTTGTGTGTGTGTGTTGTGTGTGTAGTGTGTGTGTGTGTGTGTGTGTTGTGTGTGTGTCTGTTGTGTGTTGTGTGTGTGTGTATGTGTGTGTGTGTGGTGTGTGTGTGTGTGTTGTGTGTGTGTGTGTGTGTGTGTATGTGTGTTGTGTGTGTGTGTATTGTGCACTCATGTGTTTATGTCTGTGTATGATTTTCTAATCATACACAGTCTGATTCAAGTGCTACACAATAACAAACACCTAATATCTTTGTTTAGTTGATTGTAGCATGGAAATTTGGATCAAATTTTCTTGAACACCATTTACTTTTATTCGTGAGATAGATGTGACTTCATATTCACGCACACTGGTCAACTCTGAGCGCTAATACTTTACACTGCAATACGAAGGAGTAATTCACAGGCTTCTGAAAAGAGGCATGATCACTGCTTTATATTTTAATATTGTAAGGAAGACATTACTGAATGCAAGTGACTGGGCTAAGAATTTCCCCTGTTATTTAATTAAGGCTCAAGAATTCCTTACGTTCCTTTCTTTCAATTCCGTTTCTGATGATCCATCAGCACGTTTGTTAATTAGCTGTTCTTTACCGCTGTAATTTCATCCAAATTTAGAACAAAAATTACTGATAAACCGTGATTGAATGTCAAGCAGTTGGTTTTTATTTACACTTCACACTCCTGAGTAAAATGAAATAGCGCCTTTGTTACAAATTTATAAATAATGGAAAGTTTATATTAGTTTTACTCTATAAAATTATTGATCAGTCTTTAATCTTGACTAAATTTCCATTGTTTCTTTAGATTTTTTCATGGAGAAGCAATGACTTTTTTATATTTAGTATATACGAGAATAAGGAAATTCACTTTTCATTTACGAAAATTAACATCTAAAACAACATATGTATCCCTGACTGAATATTTTTGGTTTTATTTTTCAGTTGAAAAACTTGTTGCAGTAATCGTCCACGGGAGGACCATCAATATTTCATGTACGATAAACACTCGTGATCAGACATCAATTGCTTTGGTCGTTGATCAGGTTGTCAACAAACTCCTCAGCATCATCAACACCTTCATGGAGTTTTCAGCTTATTCACGATCCCCAAACTTTTAATTAAAAAATTATTTTGATGAATATCATTTTAACATAATAATACTACGAATAATAATATATGTAAAATTAATAAGCATAATGATTACTTCATAATAAACATGCAATATATATTTAAAATATATGTATTTAACATTCCCTTTTGTGCTGAAATTGATGATATTAATGGGAAGGAAGTGATAATGAGCATCAACAAGGACACTGATATGTTGGCTAGAGTTTAGATTGAATTTTTAATTGTTAGTCACCAGGCTCTTCCAGGTATACTCTGTTACTCGGCTTACTTTAAACTGCATTTTCATGCCAGGACATGTTCGTGTACATGTTATACTGTAGATGGTCACAGATTACACGATGCTAAGCACGTCCCCAGACATTTACTGCGCCCTCTTTTGACTCACAGCTTGATCGATCCTTCAATTGTGCCCTCGACCCTTATGTGTAGATATTGACATTATGATCACTTTTGTTGAACAAACCACTAGTTCACTAGTTTGAGACCCACTAATTTTTATTAATTCAACCTATTGTTAGTATAGATTCAAAACATTACACAGATTTATGAGATGAATCATGCACTGAACGTGTTTTCACAAATTCCAACTTCTGCCAACAATGCTGTCTATATACCACTGCCATGCATATTGATAATATAATTTTTTACTTTCATTAAAACCCTTTACGTTATTAATATTGTGTATACACGACCTTGCTTTGGAATCGGTTTATTGAAAGAGAATATCGTCACTAATTGTGGTTACTACTAATACTCATAAATCCATAACTAACCATAGTTTGTGTATATGTATAATTCATCAGTTGAGTTATAAATGTGTTACTACTAATTATCTCTGGTAATTATTTCAGGATCTTGCAAATTTATTCATCTTGGAAAAATTTGCGCAAACTTTAATGATAGCTGACAGCACGAGTGACTGAAAATTGTATCACTTTTTTATATTAATCGTTAAGAAAAGCAGTTTCTGAAAGATGCTTTTAGTGTTGTATCCATTATGTATAGAATGTGTCACATAAATCGTTGAACTTATTTTGTCATCATTCTTTGCAAAAAAATACTAAAGTTTTCTTTTTATTCAACCATACCGAGTTTTCAAAAATTTATCTGTGAAACATGTCTTGACTGAATACATGAAGCAAGACTGCCAAGACAGGTATCAAACAGCGACAACAAGAGGGAAAGTTAAGACACTTGTGCAACATCTTTGTCGGTATTGTCACCTTATCTTGCACAAACTTGTCAGGCACTCGGGGGCCATGGATCTCCGACTCGACCCCTGCCTACCTCAACTAGGTGAGTACTGCGCATCATGGAATTCTTGGTTCGAGGACATCTAAATTGATCTTCACGGCTACTACAACTTACCCATCAAATTGTGGAAGGATTACTTCCACTGGGGGAATCCTGCTACCGTGAATCAGCACTAATCACTGTTTGAATACAATTAACCCCGCTGTCTTCAACCCCTGACTGTCTTCTAGCCCCCGACTTTTCAGACCCCTGACTTTTTTAAAATTTAAATTAAAACTTCTCCTAGGGTTTTCTGGGCTTTTGTTTCAAACAAATTTTAAAAGCCCGGGTTAGGGGGGGATTTTACTCCCTCAATTTTTTTTGGGGGTCAAAAAGGTTTTAAATGTTTTTAGGATTTGGGACTGTTTATAGCCCGACGCCTTCTGGGGCCCCTTTTCTTTTTTTAGACCCCTGACTGTCTACTAAATTTGCAGGAGATAAGAAACTGGATGAAAGACTTGACTTACAACGACCTATCTTAAGTTACTTGTGTTACTGTGAGACAACACAGTGTCAGGGGACCCAGACTCTTCATCTCCCTCCCAGCATATATGAGGGGGATTACCAATAGACCCCTGACTGTCTTCTAGACCCCTGACTGTCTTCTAGACCCCTGACTGTCTTCTAGACCCCTGACTGTCTTCTAGACCCCTGACTGTCTTCTAGACCCCTCGTGGTCTTCTAGACCCTTGGCTGTCTCTCAGTAGTAGTAACCAGTTACCAGTCTCAGTACTGGTAACTGGTTACTGAGACTGGTAACTGGTTACTACTACTGAGGCTTCACATGTCTCTGACATAGATGATTTTGGGGATGAAGTAGAACAAGTCTCTGATGACACTCCACCTTTTTGTTTGCACATAACTTCCAATGCAACCATAGGCCCTATAGTGCAAGCATCTGTTTATAATGCGCCCGTTCAATTGTTCATGGACTCTGGTGCGCAAATCAATATTATTAGGTCTAGTTTTTTAAGGATAAGAAGTTACGACATGTCCTTCTCGTAGAACCGACTCCTGTGTCCTCCCTTAGTGGAGTATCTGGTTCTCACCTGCGTGTCCGAGGTCGGACTTCCCTAACCTTTTCTATCCAAGGTAGAGACTTCACTGTTTCCTTCTTTGTTGTCGACCAGATTACTTTCCCTGGTGACCTTCTACTGGGATTTGCTTCCATGCGAGACTTACGCATTGTGCTCGACCCTTATCGATGGCATGCACAAATTGACGACTTGATCGTTCCATTCTGGGGTTACCAGCTTGGATCCGAAATCTGTTATACTGCTGCAGAGTATGATGTACGGATTAAGTCCTTACAAGCTAATGCATTCTCCAGTAGCGTACCCAAGCGGTCAGGCACTGGTAATTCTGTCACTCCCATCAGTGTTCCACCTATACCTTCAGAATTGCAGGATAGTCCGATGCCTCAAGTGTCCGAGGACGCTCAGATTGCCTTGAGTGCACAACCTATCCCTGCAATGCCTGCTAGTTCGAGTAGTAGTTTCTCCACAGGGGACGCCTTGTCGGAAAACGATTACTTGCAACTAGTAATGCCATCTCTTGTTGATGTCACATGCCGTCTGCAGAAAGACGTTTCTGTTGCGGCTAGTGCTCTCACTAAGTGTCTGTAGTTGTTCCTAGTGTTCCAGATGGTGATAACGTCCTAGTTGACAGTGATTCCTGCAAAGTAAAAGGTCTATTTGTTGAACCATCCTTACATGTTGTAAGAGATAGTAAGATCCATTTCTACCTGGCCAACACTTCTGGTCACAGTGTTCGCCTTAGAGCAAATACCAATCTTGTTGACCTTGTTCACTATCCTTACCCTGTTCAGGTAGAGGATGAGTTGTCACCTGACCAGTGGGTCGGTGCTATTTCTACCGGGGAGACCTCATCCACCTCACTGGATCAATCTGTTCCACCAGTTGAGGAGAAAGACTTAGCTCCCACTGACTTCCCAGATGAAGTCAAGCGTTTGTTGACTCTGTTGAACAAACGTCGTAAAGCCATTGCTTTACCAGGTGAGAAGATGGGTATAACGAACTTATTGTCCCATCGTATTCCACTTGAACCTGGTACTAGACCTATCTACATACCTGCGTACAGAATGCCTCATTCACAAGTTGCTGTCGCAGAAGAATTGATCAATCAAATGCTTGATGATGGAGTTATTGCACCTAGCAATTCACCTTGGAATGCACCCTTGATACTAGTACCTAAGAAGGATGGTACTTGGCGTCCAGTAATTGACTTTAGGAAGTTAAACGCGAAAACCATTCCAGATCGCTTTCCACTCCCTGTACTGGGTGATCTTTTACGTAATATTGGAGATAATACAGCCGAGTTGGGTACTCCTAGCAGAAGAGTATACCAGTTAGTAATTCCACAGTCACTAGTGAATGTAGCCTTACAGCTAGTTCACGATGTACCAGGGTGTTGCACACCCTGGTATGGATCGTTCAGTAAAACAAGCCAGATTGAAATACTTTTGGCCTCGTATGGCAACTGATATTTCTGAGTATGTTAAGAAATGTAGTGTCTGCATGCAACATAAAGGCAATGCTAATGGTCCTAATCCAATCCAAGTGTATCCAACTACTAGCGAACCTTGGGAAAGAGTTGCGCTAGATTTGTTAACTAATTTCCAATGTTCCCTCCAAGGTAATAAACATCTGTGTGTTATGGTAGACCATTTCACCAGATTGCGGTTATTCCATTGCAGATAAGACTGCCGAGACAGTAGCTAAAGCTTTAAAGAACGCATTATCTCGGCAACCACTCTAAGTCCCTAGAACAGATAATGGAGGGAATTCTGTAATGAAATTCTGAAAATTTGTGTACCTTGTACAAGATCACTAAATCCACCATTTTTCCTTCATCACCTGCCAGAAAAGGTTGGGGGAACGAACCAAAAAAGTACTGATGCTTGAAGCCACTTTAAAATCCCAACAGGAAATTTGGGATAAAATTATACCTGATTGCAGTTGCTAAAAAACCCTGCTTACAATGTTTTCTATGGGGTAACACCCACATTATCATTGTAGGGTGAAATAAACGTTCCCTTTTTTAAGTTTTATATTCAATCCAAAACCCAAATTACAACCCGATGTTTTTAAGCAACTCGTACCATTTAGCTCAAAGTGTTTTTAAAGAATCCTGAAACACTTCAAAAACAACAGCTGAATTCACAAGAGTCGAAAAATACCGAGTAAAGCCATCCAAAATAAAAGTAGGTTCGAGAGTTATGCTGATTAACTTTAACAAAACGTCTGCAATGCCAAAGCTTATCAAAAGTTTGTTGGTCCTTATCGGTATTGAACATACACGGGTAAAAATAAAAGGGTTTTAGAGAGATTATACTGGTCATAAAAGAATCGCTTTTGGATCATATGAATTAGTATTTGATGAAATGATTTTCCAACCAACTTGTGACAACTCTGACAATCCTCCTGACCCGTCTCCTTCCTCTGATACCATCGATGATCAACCGAATTCGTTTTTTCCCTACGTACACACGGGTTTGGAAATCCTCAAGTATCATTTGTAACTTCCAATTCAGAATTGCCCCAAATCACAGTTTTTAGCCAGCTACAGAGTTTGATCCTCCCAAGATGCACCCATTCTGCATAATCAATCTTACCCTAGAAATTTTGGGTTAAATGTAAATAACCTTTATAGTGAAAAATTACAGTATCAACTTATCATATTCAAGAATTTTTTTTTGGGTTTTTCATGTTCTCTCCGCATTCTGAGAGTTAACATCTAATTTGCGTGCACCGAACTGCCTTTCCCGTTAAACACTCTTTTTTTAAAAAAATTCCTTCCCAGAATCCGTAGATCACACGAAAACAATCGACGATCAAAAAATTTTTTGTTTTTTTATCACTTTTAACTCAACGTAGAGTTCGTTGTTCATTTGTTTGGTTTTTAAATTGAACATAGTATACCCTTTTATTTCATTTCAGTTAGTTACGTAACTTTCATCCAATTTCTATTTATGATAATAAGTTTTCTGTTGTTACTTTTCATTTTTTAAAAACAGCCCCCAAACCGTACCTCCCCCTCAGTTGATTGTTGTATGTCGGGGCACATCGTTAGCGTCGCCCAGCTCTCATATAGAACCAGTTTACCAGTCTCAGTATAGTAACCAGTTTCAGTAACCGTCCGTTGACTAACGACCAACCGCTCTGCCCATCACTACGAAACATATTGTGCTGACCCAGCATATCAAAGCCCCCCCACATAGGGGCGCAACCGAAGTTATGTTACGATGGAACAAGGAGGCAAGGACCGGCAAGGGCCCCCACATACTGTAAAAATACGTAATAACGCCTACTGAGTATTTCTTCCTAACCACGATTTTGAAATCCCACATGTACATGACCACCCCTGCAATCACAACAGGTGAGTCACATACACACACAAAATACCCTACGATCGGGAAAGGCGGGGGAGAGCAGCTCACCATGCTATCACAACTGGGAGTATACACACACACACACACAAACCGAGTAGCGATCGGTGAAGAGGCGGGGCTAGGGGCATACCGACCACTGCTATCACAAAATAGTAGTATCACCACCACACACACACACAGGACCTATAGCATCATGAAGAGGCGCCTAGGAAGCAAAGACTCACCCCGCAAAAACAAATAGGTTAGTACACACACCACACAGGACCAGTAGCAATCAGTGAAAAGGCGGGGCTAAGCATACCGACCCCCGCATCCAAAGAGGGAAAACACACACACACACACACGCCTATTTGCGTCGTGAAGAGCGGGGCCAGGGGCTATGCCGACCCCGGGATCAAAACTAGGTGAGACACACACACACACACAGGGCCTAGTACGTCAGTGAAGAGGCGGGGTAGGGCATGACTCGACCCCCGCTTCACAACAGGGAGAACACACACACTCAAACAGGACCTAGTACAACATGAAGAGGCGGGCTAGGGCATGACTCGACCCCGCTTCACAACAGGTGAGTAAAACACACACACCACAACCTATAGCGAATGAAGAGGGGGGCTTGGAGCTTGACTCGACCCCCCGCTTCACAACTAGGGAGTACACACACACACTCAAACGGGGACCTAGTGCAACAGTGAAGAGGCGGGGCAGGGCTTGACTCGACCCCCATCACAACTGGGTGAGTACACACACACACCACGGGACCTATAGCGATCATGAAGAGGCGGTTTGGCTATGACTCGCCCCCTCTATCCAATAGGTGATACACACACACACACACAGACAACCAGGGGCAGGAGCATGACTCGACCCCTCTTCACAATGGGTGAGTACCACACACACAACGGGACAGGCAGGGGGGGCCAGGAGCTATGCCTCGACCCCTGTTTTCAAACAGTGAGTACCACCCACCACAGGACCTAGAAGCACCCGTGAAGAGGGGGGGTAGGGCTAGCCGCCCCTCTATCAAACTATAGTACCCACAACACACAGGACCGAGCATCGTGAAGGGGGGCGGGCTAGGAGCTATGACTCGACCCCCATCACAACTGGGTGAGTACACACACACCACAGGCCCTTAGTAGCATCAGTGAAGAGGGGGGGCTAGGAGCTATGACTCGCCCCCTTGCATCCAATGGTGATAACCACACACACAACCTATAGCGACAGGAAGAGGGGGGCAGGACTATGACCGACCTGCTTCACAACATGATACACACCAACACCGGCCCTAGTAGCGACAGTGAAGAGGCGGGCTAGGAGAAAACTCGACCCTGCATCACAATAGGGAGTAACACAACAAAACCAAAAAAAATCATTGAAGGGGCGGGCGGACTATGACCGACCTGCTATCACAACAGGTGAGTACACACACAAAACACAAACCTAGTGCGATCTGAAAAGGCGGGGCGGGAGCTATGACTCGCCCCCTGCTATCACAACAGGTGAGTACACACACACCCCCCAGGGACCTAGTAGCGACAGTGAAGAGGCGGGGCAGGGCTATACTCGCCCCCCGCTACCCAAAATTAGGTGGGACACACACATACACAACATTTCTCCCCTTATCTCTCCCCCCCCCTTTTTTCCCTCCTCCCCCTCCCCCCCCCTAGCCCTCTCCCCTCTCCTCTTCATCTCCCCCCCTTTCCCCCTTTCCCCCTATTGCCTTTCCCCTTTTCTCCCTCCCCCCTCCCCCCTCCCTCCCTCCCTCTCTCTCTCTCTTCTCTCTCTCTCCCCTCTCTCTTCTCTCTCTCTTTTTCTCTCTCCTCTCCCCCGCTCTTTCTTGCTCCTCTCTCCTCTCTCTTGCTCTCCTCTTGCTCTCTCTCTTCTCTCTCTCTTCTCCCCTCTCTTTTGCTCTCTCTCTCTCTTTGCCCTCTCTTCTCTCTCTCTTGCTCTCTCTCTTTTCTCTCCTCTCTTCTCCTCTCCTCTCTGCTCTCTCTTCTCTTTGCTCTCTTCTCTCTTGTTTCTCCCCCTTCTCTTGCTCTCTCTCTCTCTCTTTGCTCTCTCCCCTTGTCTCTCTCTCTCTTGCTCTCTCTCTCCTTCTCTCTCCCCTCCTTTCTTCCCCCTTCCTTGCTCTCCCCTTCTCTTGCTCTCTCTTCTCTTTCTCCTCTCTCTCTTGCTCTCTCTTCTTTTTGCTCTCTCTCTCTCTTTGCTCCCCCTTTCCTCCTTCTCTCTCTCTTGCTCTCTCTCTCTCTTGCTCTCCCCCCTCTCTCTTCTCTCTCCTCTCTTTTGCTCTCTCTCTCTCTTTGCTCTCTCTTCTCTTCTCTCTCTCGCTCTCTTGCTCTCTCTCTCTCTTTGCCTCTCTCCTCTTCTCTCTCTCTCTCTTGCCCCTCTCTCTTGCTCTCTCCTCTCTCTTGTTTCTCTCTCTTGTTTCTCTCTCTCCTCTTGCTCTCTCTCTTGCTCTCTCCCCCTCTCTCTTGCTCTCTCTCTTGCTCTCTCTCTCCCCTCTCTCTCCTCTTTTGCTCTCCCCCTCTTGCTCCTCTCTCTCTCTTGCTCTCTCTCTCTTTGCTCTCTCTTTTTGCTCTCTCTTTTGCTCTCTTCTTCTCTCTCTCTCTTGCTCTCTCTCTCTTGCTCTCTCTCTCTCTCTTGCTCTCTCTCTCCCCTTGCTCCTCTCTCCTTGCTCTCCTTTTTGCCCCTTTCTCTCCTCCTTGCTCCTCTCTTGCTTCTCTCTCTCTTGCTCTCTTCTCTCTTCCCTCTCTCTCTTGCTCTCTCTCTTTTTCTCTCTCCTCTCTCTTGCTCTCTCTTCTCTTGCTCTCTTCTCTCTCTTGCTCTCCCTCTCTCTTGCTCTCTCTCTTGCTCTCTCTCTCTTTTTCTCTCTCTCTTTGCTTTTTTCTCTCTTGCTCTCTCTCTCCTTGCTCCCCTTCCTCTCTTGCTCTCTTCTCTCCTTGTCCTCTCCCTCTTGCTCTCTCTCTTCTCTCTCTCTCTCTTTTGCTCTCTCTCTCTTGCTCCTCTCTTGCTCCTCCTCTCTCTTCCCTCTCTCTCTTGCTCTCTCCTCCCCTGTCCCTCTCTCTCTCTTTGCTCTCTTCTCTCTTGCTCTCTCTCTCTTTTGCTTCTCTTCCCATTTTTCCTTTTCTAACTCCCCCCTCTCCACTCTTAAAAAAAAAAAAAAAAAAAAAAAAAGGGTGGGACTGAGGACCCAAGGATCAGATGAGAAGGTTCGGGTGGGGGAGGAGGGGAGGGAGGGCGGGGAAAAAGGGAGGAACAAGAGTGGGAGAGAAAATTAGGAGAGCTTTCTGAAAAAATGGAGAAAGTCTCTGGAAATTGGAAAGGTGGTTGGAGAAGGAGACAAAGAATTGGAGGAAAGTCGAAACTGAATAGCCAAAATAAGGGCCTAGAAGTTTAGATAAATAGCTGGAGCGAGTTACAGGGGAGGACCAGAGAAGACACAGCTTTGAAGTGCGAGGTGAACAGGAAGGAAGGAAATTAAATTATGCTAAAAGGGAATAATTGCCAAGGG
The DNA here is from genome assembly GCF_026875155.1 of Cherax quadricarinatus. Lineage (NCBI taxonomy): Eukaryota > Metazoa > Arthropoda > Malacostraca > Decapoda > Parastacidae > Cherax > Cherax quadricarinatus. The sequence continues at coordinate 12,860,994 of NC_069399.1, read as the reverse complement.
GGACCAAGGAGTAAAGGGAAGATCAACTGGTTGCAGATGGGGGAGGGTGATAGGGCGAATGCGAGGCACAACAAGGCTATCAAGACCCCTGGAAAAATCAAGGAGAAATGACCAAATACAGGCAGGATCCCGATCACAGAGGGGAGGCAATGCGAGGAAGAAGGGCAAAAAAATGTTTTTTCCATGGGCTTCGGGGAAAGAGGAAAGGAACACACTGAAAGGGAAACAGGGGAAAAAGGGAAAAGTGAAAAATCATCACAGAAATAGGGGAAAAGAGGGACGGATTGTAAATTTTAGAGAAAGGGGGGTCTCGAAGGAGAAAACCGACCAATCAAACTGATCTCAGGACGGAAACAGTGCGGAAAAGGGGTCCTCCAAGAGAAACCACGATTTTAAAACTCGAAGAGTACAAGAGGGTGTTCCTGACAGAGACAGAACAAAAAAAGAACACAGCCTGAGGGGAGAGGACAAAAAAACGAAAGGAGTAGGGAAAAAGACAAGGAAGGAACCGCAGAGGCAGTCAGAGCAGGGCAAACAGCAAGGGCAAGCACACACAAACTACTCTCAGAACCATACAAACCTTTTACACCCTCCCAACACACACTACAATCCAAAACCCCAAACCTCCACCCAACACCAAAAAATAGAATCCCCAGTATGCCACCAGGGCTCCCCCCCTCCAGGCCCCCCAAACCCCAAATGTTGGAAAGGAAATGAATGGTATGGGGCACAAAAAGCGATGGGGAAAAAACAAATAAGTGGGAGGATGGCAAAAAGAGTCAAAAAACATCCCGGGCTCAAGCTCCACAGAAACCAAGCTTACAGGTATGTAAAGATCCATCTTTCCAACGGGATACCCAAATCCTGAGGAAAGACAGGGGGAAAGGGGGGTTGGGGTGGCGTTGCTGATCAAAAAATCGCGGAAATTTTTATGAGCTGGAGGAAGGAGATAGCGGAGAAAAAATGTTACAAGTGGGAACACTTCATCTGGGGGTCCCCAAAGGGGGAATAGCAGTGATGTATAACCCCCACAGAACACAGGGGGGCCAAGGGAAAAGTCGACGAGGCAATAGAGCGATGGTTGACACATGGTAATTGGGCCGAAGAGTCAGCAGCAGGGGAAAAACTCCTACATGGGGGACTTTAACCACAAGGAGTAATTGGGGGGAAAATTGGGCCCCCGGGGGCCAGAATTGGAGGGCTAAGATTTGAGGGGGTACTGGAGAACTTCATGTACCAAACGTAAGGGACACTACAAAAGAGAGAGGGAGAGGGTGAAACCCGCAAAACGGGCTTTGTATTCACCTTCAGTAGTGCAGATTCGAGGACTCACATAAAAACCCTTTTGGGGCCAGTGACCATTGGTTGTAAGTTCGAATACACATAAGCACAAGTGGAGGGAAAGCAGGAAGGCCCGGGCAATGAACCAAAATACAAAAAAGGGGACACACAGGAAGAGGAATAAACCCAACGGGTTCAGTGGGACAGAGAACTGGGGGGAACCCGTTAATGAAGATGGAATATGTGCAATAAAAAACAAGGGGGCAGGAGAGGTTTGTACCCAAAGGGGACAGAGAAGAAAAAGCCCGGGTGAGCCCCTGGGTTTCCCCCAAAAATGAGGGGGGCAAAAAACCCAAATGTGCTGGGAAGGAAGAAATATAGAAGGGAAGGACCCGGGGAAAAAAGGAAACAGTCGACCAGAAATGAATAGCCCGATAAAAAAGGGGGGCCCAAAGACAAAGGAAAAAGACATAGCACGAAAGCCAAAAACTGACCCGAAACTGTTGTACACCCCATCAGGGGAAAACAACAGTCAAGGACCAGGAATCAGGCTAAGGAAGGAAGGGGGAAGACAACAGGAAATGACCGGGAAATATGTGAAAAACTCAACAAGAGATTCAAAGAAAGGGTTCACGAGGAAAAAGGGATCCAGAAGACGGGGGTGGGGCACACCACCCAAGTGCTGGGCACAGTGCACACAACCCGAGGAAAAGTGAAAAAGGGTTCTGAGTGGCTAGATACCTCAAGGGAATGGGGCCCCGATACATCTCCCCATGGGGATTGAGAGAGGAGCAGAGGCGCTATGTGTACCCCTAACAACAATATTCAAACATCATCAAACAGGGAATGCTGAGGCATGGAAGACAGCAAATGAGTCCCAACTTTTAAAAAAGGGGACAACATAAGCATTAAACTACAGACCAGTGCACGAATTTAGTAAAGCAAAATCATGGAAAGTTACAGGAGAAGAGTGGGGAACACCTAGAAAAAATATCCCCATCAACGCACCAAAGGTTTCAGGGCGGAAAACCGTGTCACAAACCTACTGGAGTTTTCTGCATGGTGCAGCATAAGACAAAAAGAGGGTGGGTGGTTGCTTTTTTTTGGGCTCAAGAAGGCGTTTTTACACGTCCCCACAAGGATTGGTGCAAAAAATGGGGACCAAGCAGGGGGTAACAGGGGAAAGGCACTACAAAGGATCAGGGGAAATTGTCAGGAAGACAGCAGCGATCATGGTCGGGCGAGGTTCAGAGTGGGGACCTTGACCAGCGGGTCCCGCAGGGGGCAGTCCAGGCCCGTGCTTTCTGGTTTTGTGAAAACATGACGGAAGGGAAAGACTTAGGTTCCCTGTTTGCAGATGACGTGAAGTTGATGAGAAAAATACACTCGATGAAGACCAGGCAGAACTCAAAGGGATCGGGGAGGCTGCAGAACTGGTCCAGCAATTGGCTCCCGGATTCAATCCCCCAAATGCAAAGTCATGAAAATTGGGAAGGGCAAAGAAGCCGCAGACGGAGTACGTCTAGGGGTCAGGCTCAAACCCCACTCAAAAGGAAAAGATCTTGGGGTGATTAAAACCCGGCACATCATCTGAAGCGCACATAACCAAAAAAACTGCTGCAGCATATGCGCGCCTAGCAAACCCCAGAACAGCATTCCCACATCTTTTAAAAAGGAATCTTTTTAGGACCCTGTACACCTATCGTTGGGCCCCTATTGGAGTATGCGCACCATTTGGAACCCACACCACCAAACCGTAAAGAAATGAGAAAGTGCAAAGGTTTGCAACAAGACAGTCCCCAAACTAAGAGGTATGTCCTACGGGAGAGGTTAAGGGAAATCAACCAACGACACTGGAGGGCAGGAGAAATAGGGGGGGCATGATAACGACATACAAAAAACGGAAAGGGAAATTTAAATG
>NC_069399.1:12810111-12857292 GCF_026875155.1 Cherax quadricarinatus | reverse complement strand
TAGGTTCTGTGTGTGTGTGTGTGTGTTACTCACTAGTTGTGATAGCAGGGGTCGAGTCATAGCTCCTGGCCCCGCCTCTTCACTGATCGCTACTAGGTCCTGTGTGTGTGTGTACTCACCTAGTTGTGATAGCAGGGGTCGAGTCATAGCTCCTAGCCCCGCCTCTTCACTGATCGCTACTAGATCCTGTGTGTGTGTGTGTGTACTCACCTAGTTGTGATAGCAGGGGTCGAGTCATAGCTCCTAGCCCAGCCTCTTCACTGATCGCTACTAGGTCCTGTGTGTGTGTGTGTGTACTCACCTAGTTGTGATAGAAGGGGTTGAGTCATAGCTCCTGGCCCCGCCTATTCACTGATCGCTACTAGGTCCTGTGTGTGTGTGTGTACTCACCTAGTTGTGATAGCAAGGGTCGAGTCATATGTCCTGGCCCCGCCTCTTCACTGATAGCTACTAGGTCCTGTGTGTGTGTGTGTGTGTGTACTCACCTAGTTGTGATAGCAGGGGTCGAGTCATAGCTCCTAGCCCCACCTCTTAACTGATCGCTACTAGGTTCTGTGTGTGTGTTTGTGTACTCACCTAGTTGTGATAGCAGGTGGTCGAGTCATAGCTCCTGGCCCCGCCTCTTCACTGATCGCTACTAGGTCCTGTGTGTGTGTGTGTGTGTACTCACCTAGTTGTGATAGCAGGGGTCGAGTCATTATCATTTATCATGTGGGAGTTCGATACGTGGATTAGGGAAGAAATACTCACGTAGGCTGTTATTACTTATAATTGCTGTTATGTGGAGAGCCCTTGCCAGCCGTGGCCTATCTCACTGCTCACACTCGTAATACTGACTAGCGGCTACAGTACCCTATGTGAGGGGGCCTTTGAATACTGCTGAGGTCAGCACAATATGAAAGACCGTGACTCAGGCAGAGACGGTTGGTCGTTGAGTCAACGAACGGTTACTGGTAACTGGTTACTACTACTGAGACTGGTAACTGGTTACTACTACTGAGAGCTCGGCGACGCTAACGTATGTCGTCCCGACATACAACTAATACAAACTAGAGATGGCAGGTACACGGCTTGGGCTGATTCTATACAATGTCAAAGTACACAACAATTAAACATTTTATATATATACATAATTAGAACAATGGGATGAAAGCTTACGTGACTGAAACTGTAATGCAATACAAGGTATACTATAGTACAACTTAAAACTCAACAAATGAACAACGAACTCTACGTTGAGATTACAAGTGATAAAAACAAAAATTTTGATCGATCGATCTGTATTCATGTGATCTACGGATTCTGAGGAAGGAATATATACAAAGAAAGAGTGTTTAACAGAAAGGCAGATTCGGTGCACGCAAATCTAGACTGTTAACTCTCAGAATGCGGAGAGAACATGAACACAAAAAAAAAATTCTTGAATACTGATAAGTTGATACTGTAATTATTCATCTATACAGGTTGTTTACATTTAACCCCAACTCTGCTAGGGTGTGATTGACATATGCAGAATGGGTGTCATCTCTGGGAGGATCAAACTCTGTAGCATTGGCTACTCATGCTGTATTTGAGGCAAATCTGAATTGGAAGTTACAAATGATACTTGAGGATTTCTCAATACCTGTCGTGTACGTAGGGAATAACGACATTCAGGTTGATCGTCTGACTGAGTATCAGAGGAAGAGAGTACAGGATCAGGAGGATTGTCAGAGTCTGTCACATTAGTCTGGGTTGGGAAAGTCATTATCATCACATACTAACTTCATATGATCCAAATGCGATTCTTTATACTGACCAGTACTAATCTCTCTAAACTCCTTATACTTTTTACCAGTGATATGTTCAACTAATCGAGAGTACCAACAAATTTTGATCAAGCTTGGGCATTGCAGAGTTTTGTTAAAGTTAATCAGCATAACTCTCGAACACTACTTTGATTTTGGATGGCTTTACTGAGTATTTGCCGACTCTTGTGAATTCAGCTGTTGATTTATGGAAGTGTTTTCACGGATTCTTCTAAAACACTTTGAGCCTAAGCTGGTACGAGGTTGACTATGAAATCATCAGGGTTGTAATTTGGTTTCGGATTAGAATATAACAACCTCATAGGCAAACGTTTACTCTACACCATACAATGCTAATGTGGGGATGTGTCCCAACCTATAGGAACACATTGTAATGCAGAAATTTATAGCACACTGCAATCAGGTATAACTTAATCACAAGTTTCACTGTTGGGATAATAGTGGCTCTCTAGAACATCGAGTACGTTTTTACTTGGTCGTTCCGACTAACCCATTGTGGCCAGGATGATGAGTCGAACAATGTTGGATTTAGAGTCTTGTAACAAGGTAACAAATTTTCAAGAATTTCATACAGAATTCACCTCATTATTCTGTTACTAGGGGCACTTAGGAAGTGGTATGCTGCTACAGATAATGCGTTCTTTAACGCTTTAGATAATGTCTCGGCAGTCTTATCTGCTAATTGGTACTAACTTCGCAATATAATATATGGTGAAACTGGGTCTACCATAACACCAGATGCTTCTATTACCTTTGTGAGGGAACATTGGCCATACACATTAGTTTACATATCTAGCACAACTCTTTCATCAAGGTTCGCCTAGTAGTGGATACATTGCGATTGGATTAGGACCATTAGCATTGCCTTTTATGTCTGCATGCAGGACACTTACATTTCTTATCATAATCAGAAATATCACGTTGCCATACGAGGCCAAAAGTATTTCAATCTGACTTGTTTTAACTGAACGGTAATTTCACAGGGTGTGCAACACCTGGTACATCGTGAACTTGCTGTAAGGCTACCATTACTAGTGACTTGTGGAATTACTAACTGGTTTACTCTTCTGCTAGGAGTACCCAACTCGGCTGTATTATTCTCCAATATTACGTTAAAAGATCACCCAGTTACAGGGAGTGGAAAGCGATCTGGGAAATGGTTTTCGCGTTTTAAACCTTCCTAAATAAAGTCAATTACTGCGACGCCAAGCTACCATCCTTCTTAGGTACTAGTATCAAGGTGCATTCCATGTGAATTGCTAGGTGCCAATAAACTCCATCATCAAGCATTTGTTGATCAATCTTCTGCGACAGCAATTGTGAATGAGGCATTCTGTAAACGCAGGTATGTAGATAGGTATCAGTACAGGATCAAGTGGAATACGATGGGAACACAATAAGTTCGTTATACCCATCTTCTCACTGGTAAAGCAATGCTCACTTTACGAGTTTGTTCACAGAGTCTACAACGCTTTGACTTCATCTGGGGAAGTCAGTGGGTGCTAAGTCTTTCTCCTCAATGGTTGGAACAGAGTGATCCAGTGAGGTGGATTGAGGTTCCCCGGTAGAAATAGCACCGACCACTGGTCAGGTGACAACTCATCCTCTACCAGAACAGGGTAAGGATAGTGAACAAGGCTCAACAAGTTTGGTATTTGCTCTTAACGGCGACCACTGTTTCTGGACCAGAAGTGTTGGCCAGGTTAGAAAACTGGATCTTATATCTCTTACAACATGTAAGGATGGTTCAACAAATAGACCTTTTACTTTGCGGAATCACTGTCCAACTAGGTCGTTATCACATCTGGAAACATAGGAACAACTACAGGACACTCTGTGAGAGCACTAGCCGCAACAGAAACGTCTTTTTGCAGACGGCATGTGAACATCAAACATGAGATGGCATTACTAGTTGCACGTAATTGTTTTCCGACAAGGCGTCCCCTGATGGAGAAAATACTACTCGAACCAGCAGGCATTGCAGGGATAGGTTGTGCACTCAAGGCAATCTGAGCGTCACTCGGACACTTGAGGCATCGGGACTATCCGCAATTCTGAGGTTTAGGGGGAACACTGATGGGGAGTGACGAATTACCAGTGCCTGACCGCTTGGGTCCGCTACTGGAGAATGCATTAGCTAGAAGGACTTAATCCGTCATCTTACTCTGCAGCAGCTTATACAGATTTCGGTTCCACGTGGTAACCCAGAATGGACCGATTCAAGTCGTCAATTTGTGCATTCGCCATCGATAAGGGTCCCGAGCACAATGCGTATGTCTCGCATTGGAAGCAAATCCCAGTAGAAGGTCACCAGGGAAAAAGTAATCTGGTCGAAATCAAAGAAGGAAAACAGTGAAGTCTCCTACCTTGGATAGAAAAGGTTAGGGAACAGTCCGACCCTCGGACACGCAGGTGAGACCAATACTCCACTAAGGAGAGGACACAGGAGTCGGTTCTACGACGAGGACATGTCGTAACTTCTTATCCTTAAAAAATAGACCTAATAATATTGATTTGCGCACCCAGAGTCATGAACAATTGAACGGGCCGCATTATAAACAGAGCTTGCACTATAGGGCCTATGGTTGCATTGGTAGTTATGTGCAAACAAAAAGGTGGAGTGTCATCGAGGACTTGGTCTACTTTCATCCCCAAAATCATCCTATGTCAGAGGACATGTGAAGCCTCAGTAGTAGTAACCAGTTTACAGTCTCAGTAACAGTTAACCAGTACTGAGACTGGTAACTGCGTTACTACTACTGAGAGACAGCCAAGGGTCTAGAAGACCACGAGGGGTTCTAGAAGACTGTCAGGGTCTAGAAGACTGTCAGGGGTCTAGAAGACAGTCAGGGGTCTAGAAGGACAGTCAGGATTTAGTTACGGACAGTAGGGGTCTATTGGTAATCCCTCTTATTGAATGGGAGGGAGATGAAGAGTCTGGGTCCCCTGACACTGTGTTGTGGCCTCACAGGTAACACAAGTCAACTTAAGATAGGTCGTTGTAAGTCAAGTCTTTCATCCTGTTTCCTTATCTCCTGCAATTTAGTAGACCAGTCGGGGTCTTGAAGACAGTCAGGGGTCTAGAAGACAGTCAGGGGTCTAGAAGACAGTCAGGGGTCTAGAAGACAGCGAGGGGTCTAGAAGACAGCGAGGGGTCTAGAAGACAGTCAGGGGTCTAGAAGACAGCCAAGGGTCTAGAAGACAGTCAGGGGTCTAGAAGACAGTCAGGGGTCTAGAAGACAGTCAGGGGTCTAGAAGAGGAAGACCGTCAGGGGTCTAGAAGGACAGCCAGGGTGTCTAGAAGACCGTCAGGGTCTAGGATGACACGTCAGGTGTTAGAAGACGTTCAGGGGTCTAGAAGACAGTCAGGGGTCTAGAAGACAGCCAGGGGTCTAGAAGACAGCCAGGGGTCTAGAAGACAGTCAGGGGTCTAGAAGACAGTCAGGTGTCTAGAAGACAGTCAGGGGTCTAGAAGACAGTCAGGGGTCTAGAAGACAGTCAGGGGTCTAGAAGACAGTCAGGGGTCTAGAAGACAGTCAGGGGACTATTGGTAATCCCCCTCATATATGCTGGGAGGGAGATGAAGAGTCTGGGGGTCCCCTGACACTGTGTTGTCTCACAGTAAACAAAAGTATCTTAATGATAGGTCGTTGTAAGGTCAAGTCTTTCATCCCGGTTTCGTATCTCCTGCAAATTTAGTAGACAGTCAGGGGTCTAGAAGACAGTCAGGGGTCTAGAAGACAGCCAGGGGTCTAGAAGACAGTCAGGGGTCTAGAAGAACAGCGGGAGGGGTCTCTAGAAGACAGTCAGGGGTCTAGAAGACAGTCAGGGGTCTAGAAGACAGTCAGGGGTCTAGAAGACAGTCAGGGGTCTAGAAGACAGTCAGGGGTCTAGAAGACAGTCAGGGGTCTAGAAGCAGCCAGGGGTCTTAGAAGACAGTCAGGGGTCTCTAGTAGACAGCGAGGGTCTAAGAAGACAAGTTCAGGGTCTAGAAGACAGTCAGGGGTCTAGAATGACGCCAGGGTCTAGAAGACAGTCAGGGGTCTAGAAGACAGTCAGGGGTCTAGAAGACAGTCAGGGATCTAGAAGACAGTCAGGGGTCTAGAAGACAGTCAGGGGTCTAGAAGACTGTCAGGGGTCTAGAAGACAGTCAGGGGTCTAGAAGACGTCAGGGGTTCTAGAGACAGTGGGGTCTAGAAGAACAGTCAGGGGTTATTTGGTAATCACCCCTCATATATGCTGGGAGGGGAGATGAAGAGGTCTGGGTCCCCTGACTCTGTGTTGTCTCACAGTAACACAAGTAACTTAAGATCAGGTGCGTTGTAAGTCAAGTCTTTCATCAGTTTCCTTATCTCCTCAAAATTTAGTAGACAAGTCAGGGGTCTAGAAGACAGTCAGGGGTTCTAGGAGACAGTCAGGTGTTTAGAAGACGTCAGGGGTCTAGAAGACAGCCAGGGGTCTAGGAAGACAGTCAGGGGTCTAGAAGGACAGTCAGGGGTCTTAGAGGCAGTCAGGGGTCTTGAAGACAGTCAGGGGTCTTCTAGAAGACAGCCATGGTTAGAAGACAGTCTCGTGGGTCTAAGAAGACGTCAGGGTCTAGAGACAGTCAAGGGGTCTAGAAAGACAGAGGGGTCTAGAAGACAGTCGGGGTCTAGAAGGCAGTTCAGGGTCTAGAAGACAGTCAGGGGTCTAGAAGACAGTCAGGGGTCTAGAAGACAGTCAGGGGTCTGAAGACAGTCAGGGGGTCTAGGAAGACAGCCAAGGGTTAGAAGACAGTCAGGGGTTAGAGACAGTCAGGGGTCTAGAGACCAGTCAGGGGGTCGAGAAGTCAGTCAGGGGTCTAGAAGGACAGTCAGGGGTCTAGAAGACAGTCAGGGGTCTAGAAGACAGTCAGGGGTCTAGAAGACAGTCAGGTGTCAAGAAGACAGTCAAGGGTCTATGGTAATCCCCCTCATATATGCTGGGAGGGAGATGAAGAGTCTGGGTCCCCTGACACTGTGTTGTCTAACAGTAACACAAGTAACTTAAGATAGGTCGTTGTAAGTCAAGTCTTTCATCCAGTTTCTTATCTCCTGCAAATTTAGTAGACAGTCAGGGGTCTAGAAGACAGTCAGGGGTCTAGAAGACAGTCAGGGGTCTAGAAGACAGTCAGGGGTCTAGAAGACAGTCAGGGGTTTAGGAAGACAGTCAGGGGTCTAGAAGACAGTCAGGGGTCTAGAAGACAGTCAGGGGTCTAGAAGACAGTCAGGGGTGTATTGGTAATCCCCCTCATATATGCTGGGAGGGAGATGAAGAGTCTGGGTCCCCTGACACTGTGTTGTCTCACAGTAACACAAGTAACTTAAGATAGGTCGTTGTAAGTCAAGTCTTTCATCCAGTTTCTTATCTCCTGCAAATTTAGTAGACAGTCAGGGGTCTAGAAGACAGTCAGGGGTCTAGAAGACAGTCAGGGGTCTAGAAGACAGTCAGGGGTCTAGAAGACAGTCAGGGGTCTAGAAGACAGTCAGGGGTTCTTGAAGACGTCAAGGTGTCTTAGAAGACAGCCAAGGGTCTAAGAAGAACAGTCATGGGGTCTAGTAGACAGTCAGGGGTCTGAAGACAGCAGGGGTCTAGGAAGACAGTCAAGGGTCTATGAAGACAGTCAGGGGTCTAGAAGACAGTCAGGGGTCTAGAAGACAGTCAGGGGTCTAGAAGACAGTCAGGGGACTATTGGTAATCCCCCTCATATATGCTGGAGGGAGATGAAGAGTCTGGGTCCCCTGACACTGTGTTGTCTCACAGTAACACAAGTAACTTAAGATAGGTCGTTGTAAGTCAAGTCTTTCATCCAGTTTCTTATCTCCTGCAAATTTAGTAGACAGTCAGGGGTCTAGTAGACAGTCAGGGGTCTAGAAGACAGTCAGGGGTCTAGAAGACAGTCAGGTGGTCTAGAGAGAAGGCAGTCCAGGGGTCTAGAAGACAGTCCAGGGGTTCTAGAAGGACTGTCAGGGGTCTAAAGACAGTCAGGGGTCTAGAGACAGTCAGGGGTTAGAAGCAGTCAGGGTTCTAGAAGACCAGTCAGGGGTCAAGAAGACAGTCAGGGGTCTAGAAGACAGTCAGGGGTCTAGAAGACAGTCAGGGGTCTAGAAGACAGTCAGGGGACTATTGGTAATCCCCCTCATATATGCTGGGAGGGAGATGAAGAGTCTGGGTCCCCTGACACTGTGTTGTCTCACAGTAACACAAGTAACTTAAGATAGGTCGTTGTAAGTCAAGTCTTTCATCCAGTTTCTTATCTCCTGCAAATTTTAGTAGGAACCAGTCAGGCGGGTCTAGATGACAGTCAGGGGTCTAGAAGACAGTCAGGGGTCTTGAACGACAGTCAGGGGTCCTATAAGACAGTCAGGGGTCTAGAAGACAGTCAGGGGTCTAGAAGACAGTCAGGGGTCTAGAAGACAGCCAGGGGTCTAGAAGACAGTCAGGGGTCTAGAAGACAGTCAGGGGTCTAGAAGACAGTCAGGGGTCTAGAAGACAGTCAGGGGTCTAGAAGACAGTCAGGGTCTAGAAGCAGTAAGGGGTCTAGAAGACAGTCAGGTGGTTAGAATGACAATCAGGGGTCTAGAAGACAGTCAGGGGTTCTAGACAGGACAGTCAGGGGTCTGAAGACAGTCAGGGTGTCTAGAAGCACTGTCAGGGTTCTAGAAGACAGACAGGGGTCTAGAAAGACAGTCAGGGGTTCTAGGAAGCAGTCAGGGGTCTAGAAGACAGCAGGGTCTAGAAGACAGATGTCAGGGGTCTAGGAGACGTCAGGGGTGTAGAAAGACTGTCCAGGGTCATACAAGAGTGCAAGTCGGGGTCTAGAGTCAGTCAGGGGTCTAAAGACTGTCAGGGGTTTAGAAGACGTCAGGGGTCTAGAGACAGTCAGGGGTCTAGAAGACGCCTGGGGTCTAGAAAGACAGCGATGGGGTTCTAGACAGACAACGTCAGGGTCTAGAAGACAGTTCCAGGGGTGTATTGGTAATCCCCCTCTATATGCTGGGAGGGAGCAGATGAAGGTTGGGTTCCCCTGACCTGTTTGTATACACAGTAACACACAGATATCTTAAGATAGGTCGTTGTAAGTCAAGTTCTTTCATCCTTTTTTCTTATCTCCTGCAAAATTTAGTAGACAGTCAGGGGTCTAGAGACAGTCAGGGGTCTAAGGATTATGAATGACAGTCAGGGGTTTTTAATAGAAGGACAGGCAGGGGTTTCTAGAAGACAGCCAGGGGTTCTAGAAGACGTAAGGGGTCTCCAGAAGACAGTCAGGGGTCTAGAAGACAGTCAGGGGTCAGAAGACAAGTTGGGGTCTAGATAGACAGTCAGGGGTCTAGAAGACAGTCAGGGGGCTTCTAGTAGACAGTCAGGGGTCTAGAGACCAGTCAGGGTCTGAAGGCAGTCAGGGGTCTAGAAGACAGGTCAGGGGTCTAGAAGGACAGTCAGGGGTCTAGAACGACAGTCAGGGGTCTTGAAGACAGTCAGGGGTCTAGAAGCAGTCAGGGGTTAGAAGACAGTCAGGGGTCTAGAAGACCGTCGGGGTCTAGAGACAGTCAAGGGGTCTAGTAGACAGTCAGGGGTCTAGAAGACAGTCAGGGTTCTAGAAGGCAGTCAGGGGTCTAGAAGACAGTCAGAGGTAATAGAAGACAGTCAGGGGTCTTGCTAAGGCAGTCAGGGATGCCTCCAGAAGCCAGTCAGGGTCATAGAAGACAGTCAGGGGTCTAGAAGACAGTCCAGGTGTCTTGAAGACAGTCAGGGGTCTAGAAAGAAGCCACGGGTCTAGAAGACATTCAGGGGTCTAGAAGACAGTCAGGGGTTCTAGAGAACGACAGTCAGGGGTCTAGAAGACAGTCAGGGGTCTAAAGACAGTTCAGGTGTTCTAGAAGACAGCTCAGGGGTCTAGAAGACAGGTCAGGGGTCTAGAAGACAGCCAGGGGTCTAGAAACGAAGGACAGCGAGGGGGTCTAGAAGGACAGTTAGCGGTCTAGAAGACAGTCAGGGGTCTAGAAGACAGTCAGGGTCTAAAGACAGTCAGGGTCTAGGAAGACAGTCAGGGGTTAGAAGACAGTCAGGGGGTTAGAAGACAGTCAGGGGTATAGGGAAGAACAGTCAGGGGTCTAGAAGACAGCGACGGGGTCTAGAAGCGTCAGGGGTCTAGAAGACAGCCAGGGGGTCTAGAGACAAGCGAGGGGTTTAGAAGACAGGTCAGGGGTCATAGAATGACAGACCAGGGGTTCTAGAAGACAGCGAGGGGTCTAGAAGACAGTCAGGGGTTCTAGACGACAGTCCAGGGGGTCTAGAAGACAGTAGGGGTTCTAGAAGACAGTCAGGGGATTCTAGAAGACAGCCAGGGGTTAGAAGCAGCGAGGGTCGAGAAGACAGTCAGGGGTATAGAAGACAGTCAGGGGTCTAGAAGACAGTCAGGGTCTAGAAGACTGGTCAGGGGTCTAGAAGCAGCCAGGGGTCTAGAAGACAGCGAGGGGTTCTAGAATGCAGTCAGGGGTCTAGAAGACAGTCTGGGGTTAGGAAGACAGTCAGGAGGTCTAGAGCAGTGCAGGGTTCTAGAAGGAACAGCAGGGGTCTAGAAGACAGCGACGGGGTCTAGGAAGACAGTCAAGGGACTATTGTAATCCCCCGCATTTATGCTGGGAGGGAGATGAAGATCTGGGTCCACTGACACTGTGTTGTCTCACAGTAACACAAGTACTCCTAAGATAGGTCGTTGTAAGTCAAGTCCTTCATCTGTTCTTATCTCATGCAAATTTTAGTAGACAGTTCAGGGGTCTAGAAGGACAGGCAGGGGTCTAGAAGACAGTCAGGGGTTTAGAGACAGTTCAGGGGTTCTAGAAGGACAGCCAGGGGTTAGAAGACAGTCAGGCGGTCTAGAAGGACAGTCAGGGGTTCTAGAAGACAGTCAGGGGTCTAGAAGACAGTTAGGGGTCTAGAAGACAGTCAGGGGTCTAGAAGACAGTCAGGTGTTTGTAGACCAAGTCAGGGGTTCTAGGAAGACCAGTCAGGGTCTAGGAGGCTGTCGGGGTCTAGAAGACAGTCAGGGGTCTAAGAAGACAGTCAGGGGTTCTAGAAGACAGTCAAGGGGTCTTGAAGACCCGTCAGGGGTCTCTAGAAGACAGTTCAGGGGTTTAGAGACAGTCAGGGGATCTAGAGACGTCAGGGGTCTAGATGACTGTCAAGGGGGTCTAGTAGACAGTCACGGGAGTGTCTAGAAGGACAGTCTGGGTCTCTAGAAGGCAGTCAGGGGTTTCTAGCGAAGACAGTTTCAGGGGTCTAGACGACAGGCAGGGTCATTGAAGACAAGTCAGGGGTCTAGAAGACAGTCAGGGGTCTAAGAAGACAGTCAGGGTGTCTTAGAAGACAGTCAGGGGTCTGAAAGACAGTCAGGGGTCTAGAGACACGAAAGGGTCTAGAAGACTTTCAGGGGTCTAGAAGACAGTGCAGGGGTTCTAGAAGACATTCAGGGTGTCTAGAAGACAGTCAGGGGTCTAGTGAAGACTGTCAGATTGGGTCTAGAAGGACAGTCAGGGGTTTAGAAGACAGTCACGGGGGTCTAGAAGACATTCAGGGGTCAAGAAAGACAGGCCAGGGGTCTAGAAGCAGCGAGGGGGTTAGAAAAGACAGTCAGGGGGTTGTCTAGAAGACAGTCAAGGGGTTTAGAAGCAGTCTGATGGTCAGAAGACAGTCAGGGGTCTAGAAGACAGTCAGGGGTTAGAAGACAGTCAGGGGTTCTAGAAGACAGTCAGGGTCTAGTAGACAGTCAGGGGTCTAGATGACAGCGACGGGGTCTAGGAAGCGTCAGAGGGTCTAGAGCAGCCAGGGGTCTAGGAAGACAGCGAGGGGGGGTCTAGAAGACAGTCAGGGGTCTAGAAGACAAGCCAGGGGTCATAGAAGACAGCGAGGGGTCTAGAAGACATGTCAGGGTCTAGAAGACAGTTCAGGGGTCTAGGAAGATACAGTCAGGGGTCTAGAAGACAGTCAGGGTCTAGAAGACAGCCAGGGGTCTAGAAGACAGCGATGGGGTTCTAGAAGACAGTCAGGGGTTTGAAGACAAGTAGGGTCTAGAAGGGACAGTCAGGGGTCTAGAAAGACAGTCAGGGGTCTTGAAGACAGCAGGGGTTCTAGAAAGACAGCCGAGGGGTCTAGAAGCAGGTTCAGGCGGGCTAGAAAACAGTCAGGGGTCTAGAAGACAGTCAGGGTTAGAAGACAGTCAGGGGTCTAGAAGACAGCAGGGTCTAGGAGACAGCGAGGGGTCTAGAAGACCGCAAGGGACTATTGGTTTGTCCCCTATATATGCTGGGAGGGAGTTGGAAGAGTCTGGGTCCCTGACACTGTCTTGTCTCACAGTAACACACAAGTTTTTATCTCCTGCAAATCTCACTCCACTTTTCAAAATGGTTGGTATATGCAGTCTAATGTAATTTTATATTGACAACGTTTCGACCATACACTGGACGAAACATGGTCAATAAACACTCGAAAAATGCGACACTTGTGCAACATTTTGGAGTCTTTTTCGTGGGAACTTTTGTAAGTGGGCTGACTGTCTTTAGTACTATATAAACTTGTTCTCATTACTTAATATAAACAGTACTATATAAACTTAATCGGGGTTCCTGATTGGTTCCTTGACCATATTATCTCGCTGGAGGTGTCGGCCATTTTGTTCACTATTCCCAGGGGTTCCTGATTGGTTCCTTGACCATATTAGCTCCGCCCACTCTGTCACATGCCTGTTATAATGGCTTAATTCTTTTATGGAATATTTTAGTTGGCTGGAGGTCGGCCATTATTCACTATTCCCGGGGTTCTGATGGTCCTTGTACGCATATTAGCTCCGCCCACTCTGGCATGATATCAGATGGTATTTGTATTATATTAGACATAAAGATATAAGAAAAGGATAAAAATAACACGGGGGAAAAACATAAACAATGCGGCGTCAGCGTTGTTACGCAATATGACGCAAAGCGCTGTCACCATGCCTGTTATAAATGGCTGTAATTCCTTTTATGGAATGTGTCGGCCATTTTGTTGGCTGGAGGTGTCGGCCATTTTGTTCACTATTCCCCGGGGTTCCTGATTGGTTCCTTGACCATATTATCTCGCTGGAGGTGTCGGCCATTTTGTTCACTATTCCCCGGGGTTCCTGATTGGTTCCTTGACCATATTATCTCGCTGGAGGTGTCGGCCATTTTGTTCATTATTCCCCGGGGTTCCTGATTGGTTCCTTGACCATATTATCTCGCTGGAGGTGTCGGCCATTTTGTTCACTATTCCCCGGGGTTCCTGATTGGTTCCTTGACCATATTATCTCGCTGGAGGTGTCGGCCATTTTGTTCACTATTCCCCGGGGTTCCTGATTGGTTCCTTGACCATATTATCTCGCTGGAGGTGTCGGCCATTTTGTTCACTATTCCCCGGGGTTCCTGATTGGTTCCTTGACCATATTAGCTCCGCCCGGACGTTGTCGGCCATTTTGTTCACTGTTTCGGGTTCTGATTGGTTTCTTGATCATATTATCTCGCTGGAGGTGTCGGCCATTTTGTGCACTATTCCCAGGGGTTCCTGATTGGTTCCTTGACCATATTAGCTCCGCCCACTCTGTCACCATGCCTGTTATAAATGGCTGTAATTCCTTTTATGGAATATTTTGTTGGCTGGAGGTGTCGGCCATTTTGTTCACTATTCCCCGGGGTTCTGATTGGTTCCTTGTACAAAAATTAGCTCCCCATCTGTACCATGCCTGGTTATAAAAGGCTGTAAGATCCTTTTATGGAGTTTTTGTTGGCTGGATGGTGTGTCGGCCATTTTGTGCACTATCCCGGGGTTCCTGATTGGTTCTTGGACCTATTAGCTCCGCCCACTCTGTCACATGCTGTTTTATAATGGCTTAATCTTTAGAAACATCGTTACAATGGATAATATTATACAGCGTGTGCTACAGTGAAGTAAGTAAGTACAGTAGTAAGTTATTCAGGTATACACAATACAGTTACATAGGATTATACATACATACACCATATGTGTAGAGAACCTGGGATACCCAAAAGTCAGACAGAGTGATATTTCATTGAGGCTGTGGTGGTGTACATATGAGGCTGGTGGTGCTACAAGTGAGGGATAGTTGTGCTACGAGGGCTGTGGTGCTACATAGCTGGCGGTGCTACAAGTGAGGGATAGTTGTGCTACGAGGGCTAGTGGTGCTACATAGCTGGCGGTGCTACAAGTGAGGGATAGTTGTGCTACGAGGGCTAGTGGTGCTACATAGCTGGCGGTGCTACAAGTGAGGGATAGTTGTGCTACGAGGGCTAGTGGTGCTACATAGCTGGCGGTACTACAAGTGAGGGATAGTTGTGCTACGAGGGCTAGTGGTGCTACATAGCTGGCGGTGCTACAAGTGAGGGATAGTTGTGCTACGAGGGCTAGTGGTGCTACATAGCTGGCGGTGCTACAAGTGAGGGATAGTTGTGCTACGAGGGCTGGTGGTGCTACATAGCTGGCGGTGCTACAAGTGAGGGATAGTTGTGCTACGAGGGCTAGTGGTGCTACATAGCTGGCGGTGCTACAAGTGAAGGGTAGTTGTGCTACGAGGGCTAGTGGTGCTACATAGCTGGCGGTGCTACAAGTGAAGGGTAGTTGTGCTACGAGGGCTAGTGGTGCTACATAGCTGGCGGTGCTACAAGTGAGGGATAGTTGTGCTACGAGGGCTAGTGGTGCTACATAGCTGGCGGTGCTACAAGTGAGGGGTAGTTGTGCTACGAGGGCTGGTGGTGCTACATAGCTGGCGGTGCTACAAGTGAGGGATAGTTGTGCTACGAGGGCTGGTGGTGCTACATAGCTGGCGGTGCTACAAGTGAGGGATAGTTGTGCTACGAGGGTAGTGTGCTAATAGCTGGCGGTGCTACAATGCGGGAATAGTATGCACTAGAGGGCTAGTGGTAGCTACATAGTGGCGTGCTAAAGTGAGGGATAGTTGTGCCCAGAGGGCTAGTGGTGCTACATAGCTGGCGGTCTTACAATGTGAGGGATAGTTGTGCTACGAGGGCTATGGTGTACATAAGCTGCGGTCTACAAGTGAGGGATTAGTATTGCTACGAGGGTAGTGGTAGCTACATAGCTGGCGTGACTACAGTAGGGGTATTGTGCTATGAGGGCTAGTGGGCTACATAGCTGGCGGTGCTACAACGGAGGGATAGTTGTTGCTAACGAGGGTCAGTGGTGCTACTAGCTGGCGGGCTCAGTGAGGATAGTTGTGCTACGAGGGCTAGTGGTGCTACATAGCTGGCGGTTGCTACAGTGAACGGGTAGTTGTGCTGCGAGGGCTAGTGGTGACTACATAGCTGCGGTGCATTAAGTGAAGGGTAGTTGTGCACGAGGGCTAGTGGTAGTACATAGCTGCGTGCTCAAGTGAGGGATAGTTGTGCTACGAGGGTCTGGTGGCTACATACGGGGTTGCTACAACGTGTAAGGGTAGTTTACTACGAGGGCATAGTGGTGCTACATAGCTGGCGGTGCTACATGTAAGGGTAGTTGTGCTACAGGGGCTAGTGGTGCTACATAGCTGGCGGTGCTACAAGTGAAGGGTAGTTGTGCTACGAGGGCTAGTGGTGCTACATAGCTGGCGGTGCTACAAGTGAGGGGTATAGTTGTGCTACGATGGTAAAGTGGTGCTACATAGCACGGCGGTGCTACATATGAGGGATAGTTGTGCTACGAGGTAGTGGTGCTTACAAGCTGCGGTGCTACAAGAGGGATTAGTTGTGCTACGAGGGCTAGTGGTGCTACTAGTGGGTTTGCTATCAAGTGAGGGATAGTTGTTCACGAGGGCTTAGTGTTGCTACATAGCTGGCGGTGCTACAAGTGAAGGATAGTTGTGCTACGAGGGCTGGTGGTGCTACATAGGGCTGGTGCTATATGAGGGCTGGTGCTACTTGTAATTAGTAACTTATTCAGTATACACAAATACAGTTACATAGAATTATCATACATAGCAGCATATGTGTTGATAACCTGGGATAACTGGGATAACCTGGGATCAACTGGGGTATAAACACAAAAGAGGAGTCAGAAGACGTACTATTTCACTTGTGGTCCTTTTACCTTATTATTACACATATTAACAGGTTATAACATTGTCATTAGTTATTCTACAAGAAGTCATAACATCTTATTATCATACTAAAGACTATCTACTAAACGAGGGTCATTAAGACTATCTACTACACGAGGGTCATTAAGACTATCTACTACACGAGGGTCATTAAGACTATCTACTACACGAGGGTCATTAAGACTATCTACTACACGAGGGTCATTAAGACTATCTACTACACGAGGGTCATTAAGACTATCTACTACACGAGGGTCATTAAGACTATCTACTACACGAGGGTCATTAAGACTATCTACTACACGAGGGTCATTAAGACTATCTACTACACGAGGGTCTTAAGACTATCTACTAACGAGGGTCATTAAGACTATCTACTAACGAGGGTCATTAAGACTATTATTACACGAGAGTCATTAAGATATCTACTCTCAGAGGTCCATTAAGACTATCTCTACACGAGGGTATTAAGACTATCTCTACACGAGGGTCATTAGACTATCTCACTACACGAGGGTCATTTTCAGGACTATATACTACACGGGGTCTTAAGGATATCTACACGACGGGGTCATTAAGACTATCTACACCGAGGGCATTAAGACTATCTCATAATACGAGGGTCATTAGCTATCTACTACACCAGGATCTTAACGACTATCTATCCGAGGTGTCTTAAGACTATCTACTCACGGGCGTCTGTTCATTAAGACTATCTACTACACGAGGGTCATTAAGACTATCTACTACACGTGGGTCATTGACTCATCTACTAACAGAGGGGTTCATTTAAGACTATCTACTACACGTGGGTCATTAAGACTATTACTACACGGGGGTCATTAAGACTATCTACTACCGAGGGTCATTAGGCATCTCTACACGAGGGTCATTAAGACTATTACTACACGAGGGTCATTTGACTTCTCTCCGAGGGTCATTAAGCTATTATCACGAGGGCATTAAGACTATTCACCGAGGGTCATTAAGACATCTCAATTCGAGGGTCTTAAAACTTTCTCACGGGGTCTTAAGACTTTATACACGAGGGTATTAGTATCTCTACACGAGGGTCTTAGATATTACTACCGAGGGCATTAAAATATCTTTCACGAGGGTCATTAAACTATTATACACGAGGGGCATTAAGACATTCCCCACACGAGGGTCATTAAGACTTTACAATCGAGGGTCATTAAGATATTCTAACCCAGGGTATTAAAACTTTATACACGAGGGTCATTTGCTTCTACAATACGGGGTCATTACTGGGAATAGGGAAAAATTTACACGTATGTTGCTAAAAAAAAAAATCTTTCCCCTCCTTTCGTAGCTACATTCTCAGAACCTGATGCCGGGTGTGGTCGTACGTTGGTTTGGTGCACCCGCAGCAAAAGCCGGTTGATGGGGCTTGATCCCCAGGAGGCCTGGCACAGCCCGGGCGCGGGGGCGTGCCCCCCAGAACTTCCCGGGTAAACCCCAGGTAAACCCCTTTTTGGGGCACTCTTTTGAATGGGTTCATGCTAGGGCTGGCTTTGAAGTGGGGCGTTGTTCTTCCTTTATTGCTGTACAAAAAAAGGTGTTTAAAGCCGGGCCCATGACTGGGGGGTATAAAAAGTTGTCTCTCTCCCCCCCCATCTATGATTTTTGGTTCCCAGCCTTGAAAAAATTGACGCAAGTATTCTGGACCTGTTTTGAGCAATTTTTAAAACAGATTTGCTTCGTTGTTTTTACTCTGTCTTAAACATTGCTATCAACGCGTTTTTAAATCCTGGCCTAATGTTTTTTGGTCCCACCCCCAGGTTTGAATTTCGATTTTGTTCTGGGTGATTTGATCTATCTTTCATTTTTTTTTAAGGCAAAATTTAAAAGAAGGCAAGCGTAATCCCTTGGGATTGTTAAGGGTAGCTAGGGTCCTGCGAGCCCAGTAGGTAGACACTGTGTTGTCTATAGGGGAATTCGCCTGGCATTCGCTTTCTTTACTACACTGTTCCCTATCAATTCTCCTGACTTGCATGGGTCAAAGGGGATTCCCAGATATTTTACTGATGAAACCAAAGTGACGGACTCCCCATTACACTGAACATTAAAATTGGCAGCCATTATTGTAGTTCTGAAGGCATACTGCGGCATCGATGGCACTACTGAAGTTCAGCTTACACATTATGCAGTGAAGATTAATGAAGAAATTCAGCCCCATAATACCATATCACCACTCTTTTCATGGGTAGAATGGGAGAGGTAAAGTTATTTCTGTCTTATTATTGTTCTAGTGTTTATATTTGCTAGTCAAGGACTGATCTGGATGCTTAGTTCTTAATCTGTTCATGGCATGCTTATTCAATTATAAAAAATCATATTTATTCATTGCAATCAGAGGCATAACCAGATTCTAACATTGTAATCAGGTTCTGACATTGTGATCAGGTTCTACATGGTAATCAGGTTCTGACATTGTGATCAGGTTCTACATGGTAATCAGGTTCTAACATTGTGATCAGGTTCTACATGGTAATCAGGTTCTAACATTGTGATCAGGTTCTACATGGTAATCAGGTTCTAACATTGTGATCAGGTTCTACATGGTAATCAGGTTCTAACACTTGGGAGCAAGCACACACAAAATAAGGTCATCACTCATACCAAATAAAATAATTTAAAGTTGATTACACTTGTGTATTTTGTACTTAAATTTAAAACAATAAAAATGCTGTTTTACAATAGGTACGTATATGTTATTTTTACTTAAAGACAAAATAATAGAAGCACATGTGTTATTTATTTATTTTATACAGGAGGGCCCCTGCAGCAGGTTAGCTTCCTGGCTACTGCTGCAAAGCAAAAATTTATGTGAAGTGAGCCTATTTTCACTTTTAAATGCATATAAAAACCCAGTAACATGTTTACATTATCATATATTAAGTGACCAGTAAAGCTAGGCCTTAAAAATGCATACACAGTACACACATTACTTACCTTAAAATATTTTTATCCTTAGCTTATAGTGAGTTGTGAATATATCTATTGTAGGAAGTCTGAATAAATCTCCATGAGGAAGTGGAACAGAATTCTTTCTCCGTAAGCCATGCATGTCGTAAGGCGACCAAAATGCCGGGAGCAAGGAGCTAGTAACCCCTTCTCCTGTATGTATTACTAAATTTAAAATGAGAAGCTTCTGTTTTTCCTTTTGGGCCACCCTGCCTTGGCGGGATACAGCCGGTCTGTTGGAAGAAAGAAGTAGTAGTCTGAATAAATGAAGAATGGGTATAATTAAAAACTGCTACATTAGTTAAATACTGTTAAGTAAAGTGCTGTAAAGTGGGGTTCGTCTGTATTTCAAAATTGGAATCAAAAGAACAAGAAGCAATGTGAAATATGTATGAAGCAGCTACAACATCCTCAGCTTCTTTCAGTTTGGCTTGGTTCTAGTAACGTTATCTATAAATGCAACAGTTGCCATTGGCGATTGTGAATTTTAGTGCTTTGTTGTTACAGTTTCCACACTTAAATTTGCCCTCTCCTAATACTCATTATCTCTCGTACATTTTTGTTAATAAACTGGCCATATCCCATCAAGGCAGGGTGACCTAAAAAGAATTTTTTTTATAGTAATTTACATAGTAGAAGGGGTTTCTCTCGTACTTTATTAATTAAATCATGAAACCAGAGATTCTTGATAAATTGTTTTATTTTTTAGTAAACAAGGTAAGAAAAAGCTCTTCCTTTTTCGTTAATTATAACAAGCAAAATGTGTATGAAAGTCATAAGTGGAAATTAACTGATAAAACAGGACACACTCAACTTTGCAGTTGAGTACATAACCGTCTTCTCATAACATTTAGATTAGGGGCAAATTTCTTAGTACTTTTTAGCATATTTTTATACCATTCATCGACCACCAAGCCCAGCCTTCTAGGGTATAGGTGTCCTGAGCCCGAGCCTTTAGCTCATAAGACTGTCATTCCAATGTGCCCCCTTGAGGCGGGATGGTAGACCAGAGAGGCTAGCATGTGGCAAGGCCTGGGACAGTTTGGGACCCCAAGATGAGGATGTGTCTTGTGCCTTCTCCCATGGGAGACTTAGGTTCCCAGACACATCCTCTAAAGAGGGATCCAAGGCCGGCCAGCCACTTGGAAAAGGCCCGGGCCGGAGAATACGGCTAATATTTAATAATAAATAATAATTAAACCGATAATTGTTGATTGCAAAGATAGCAGGTAACAGTGTCTACTGTACTACACTTAGATGAAACTACACATGCCATGCACATGTATGTTTACTACACATGCATGCACATGTATGTGTACTACACATGCATGCACATGTATGTGTACTGACACATGCATGCACCTGTATTGTGTACTACACATTCTCAACAATGTATGTGTACTACACATGCATGCACAGTATGTGTACTTACACATCTATCTTCATTTGTCAAGTATTTTCTATTCTTGCTCATATTTCTTACTTTTATATCTATGAAAGTGGAAAAAGAATCCTTCCTCCCACAAGTCATGAGCGTCATAAAATGCAGGAGCAGGGGGCTAATAACCCCGTCCTCCTGTATAAATTACTAAATATAAGAAAAAAACTATAAATTGGGTTGTTTTAATGTGTATGGATGTAGTGCTGAATTCTATGAAAGAGGTTAATTGTTATCATTATAATGAATAAAGCTCTGATTTCCTGGCACAAGAAACAAGTTGAAGGGGGTAGGATGTTTTAGTGAGGAGAAATAAAAGGATTAGGTTAGGTGTATCCTGAGAGAGTTCGAGCTAATGGAAGGGTAACAATAAAGTGTGAAGGATCAGTTATAGCAGAAAAGAGGAATACAAATGTATTAATTCAAGAAGTCCATTCGTATAAACACACCGGCCGTATCCCACCTAGGCGGGGAGCCCAAAAGGAAAAATGAAAGTATCTCCTTTTACATTTACTCAAGTATAACTTTTTGTATCAATCAAATCACATATTTACTCGGAGTAGAGAACTTTTCCAGAAGATCCTTCATGTGTTAGCCCAAATCACACGACCATATGTTTAAATAAGTGACGCCACTGATCAGATCTAATCGACTGGTCTGAACCCATGACAGGTCCGAACCCTTTGACTGTCCGACACCCTTGACGTGGTCCGAACCCTTGACCTGGCCCGAACCTTGAATGGTCCGAACCCTTGACTGTCCGAACCCTTGATGGTTCCCGAACCCCTTTTGACTGGTTTCAAAACGGGTTTCGTTGGACAATAAAGCAGACTGTAAACGGATGGGGTTGTAGGCGCCCATATAAACACAAAACATTAAATATTTATCAGGAACGTGCACAGTAAGCAGTCCAATATACAAAAACAGTTAGAAACAGAAATACAAAGAGCTAGAGCTTCATTTAAGGAGGTTATTAATTAATAATCAAGTAGGTTTCTAGTAGAATTGCAGTAAATCAACCCATTCAAATCATTATGAAGGTGTGCGTAGTCTTGGTCAGTTCAAACAAACGGCTTCCACATGCATAAAATTGTCATTTCTGTGGAAATGGTGTCACGCGCCCCTTGTGCAGATATAACCAAGAACTAGCTACAAGCAGTAGTGTAAACCAGGAATGTTTTGGGTATGCCCAAATGAGATAAATCTGTGACTAAAATCACTAGGGTAATTACAAAATGAGACAAACAACAAAGCTCTTTCATAGACAATGAACCTTGAAGCTTTCTACAACAGATGGGAATCATAAAAGTCTGTGCTGAATGGTACTGCCCTTGATACTGGCCATGTAGTCAGAAATCTTAATCTGGAGGTGATGTCCTGGTAGTGTCAGTAAATGTGGGGCTGATGAGTGCATCCTGGGAGACAGTAATGGTGAAGCTGGAGGTGCTGTCCTGGAGACAGTAATGGTGAAGCTGAGGTGCTGTCCTGGGAACAGTAATGGTGAAGCTGGAGGTGTGCAGTCTGGGAGACAGAAATGGTGAAGCGGGAGGTGCTGTCCTGGAACAGTAAAGGTGAAAGCTGGAGTGCTGTCCTGGTGACAGTAATGGTGAGAGCTGGAGAGCTGTCCTTGGAGAAGAAATGTGAAGCTGGAGATTTCATCCAGGTAGTCGGGAACTACACGCAGGAAGGAATACATATAAATGACCTCATAGGGACAGGAGCCATAGTAGTGAAACAAGAGTAGTCAAAGATAAAGATAAAACCAATATTGCAAAATAGAAATACCGCAGCTTGAAATAGCAAACAAGAATACTTCCACTACAATAGTGAGGATATATTACCAAAAACAACTGTGGTAGCTCCATTGTTGGTGCTAAGGAGGATAGAAAGTAAGACAGGGAAACATCCCCAACAGGGAATAACAGTCACAGACACCCAAGGCAACGGAAACCAAGCCTGTGCACATACTATGCACTATGTATCTGCTGGCATGGGAAATCTTGAAAAACATATGGGACGAGCAACTATGGATCACCCCTAGAAAATGCCATCCCATATGACAACATAAAATGCAAACTCCTCTTCTGTAAGCTTTTTCAACCCTGAACTGTGTACCTCTCAGTACTGGAAAGGACTGTCTATAACTAAATAAATTGCCAGGCATACCATCTAAAGGGACAAAAAGTACAAAAGCAACCAGGCCATGGGAAAACCAGGTAGTCCAAGCCACTCAAGAGGAGATGTTTTTTAGTGCCAGGAAGAAAAAAAACTGCGAAATGGCAGAAATCGTACAACCAAATCCAGACATTCCTGGAGTGGACCACAGTCGATGGCCTCCAAACCAAACCAACAGATAGCAGATACTAAGCCGGAAAAAAAATCCCCCCCAGTACCAACAAATACCACCAGTCCGAAACATCCTCTTTGCAAATATACAGGGTCTAAATCCTGCAACAAACAACAAAATACCTTTCAATCCGTGGACAGCTTGCAGATGCAAAGGCAATGTTCACGGCTTTTCACGTGAGACCCACATAAAGGATCACTAGGACAACGAAATATGTATCACAGGTTAACAACCTATAGAATGTGACAGAGTGAACAGGCAAAAGGGGGGGGGGGGGGGTTTGGCCTGTACATTGCAGAGTCACTTTGTTTGGCACAGAACTGCTTAATGCCTCATATGATGTAGTGGGAAGTTTTAGCAGATAAAGGTCGAGAACTCCTAAACCTAGTCATTGTGGTAGTCTACAAGCCTCCGATGCAACTATCCCAGCAAATTGCCAGAACAGCTGTTAAAAATTGACCACTGTCCTGGAAAATCTTCCAGACAGTGCAGTAATAACACCATGATGCAGAGCACTGTGAAAACACACACTCACACGAGCGTTTTAAATCTCTCTCTGTCACAAAATTCAATTTAAACCAGCAAATAATAGAGCCAACTAGACTGAGAATACACTAGACCATCTTTCACTAACAATGATGATCTGATAAGAAAAGTCACCATATCAAAACACAATATACTCATATCACGAACATAATGGAGAGGTTCAGAATGTAATCGTGGAGCCCCAGACCGACATATGAACTATCACGAGTGAGCATTCAACCAAATTCAACTTCAATAACAAAACGAAATTGGGACCAAGTAAACCAATTCCTCCTAACCGATATAAGCAGGAAGATATACTTAAGCAATCACAGACCCCAACTTATGCAGAACAGATTACTCTGTGGCACTCTCGATGTTTGCACAAGGCTATTTCCACTAAGAAAAAAAGGAGGAGTAGATGTAAAATAGAAAGAGACAGGCGCTCGCTTTACAGCACTGAAAAGAATAAACAGAGCGGCTAAAAGAGGTCAATATATTCTGAAATGCGTAGGGAGACACTGTCAGAGAAATAGCAAGCATCGAACTTAAGCAAAGAATCCTTTAGGGAGTCAGGAGGAATCGCGGGCAGAACTAAAGCCAAAAATGAAATCGAAAGAAACCCAAAGTATTTCCCTTTTTTTTTTTTTTCTCCTATGCCAAATCAAAATCATAAACAACGTCCAGTATTGCCCCAACTTAAACAAGATGGGTCCTACAACAGATGACAGCAAAGAAATGATGAGTCTACTCAAGTCCCAGGTATGACTCAGTTTTTAGGAAGCCGCTTAACCAGACTGAGAGTCGAAGATCAAATGATTTTTCATGAGAGTAGCCACAAAATTTCATTAACACACAAGCCTTAATTCCCGATGTTATCCTGACCCAAATGACTTCGACAGGCGATAAATGAACATTCCCATGCACTCTGCCCCAGGGCAAGACTCATGGAACTCTGGTGATCATCAAGAACTGCAAGAAGCCCTAATCACGAGCCCTTTTCCATACCTGTGGAGAGGCGGCATTGGACACGGGGGTCGTCCCACAGTTGCATAAAACAACAGACATACCCCACTCCACAAAGGGGCAGTAAAAAGCAACAGCAAAGAACTACAGACCAATACACTAACATCCCATAATCATAAAAATCTATGAAAGGGTCCTAAGAAGCAATATCACCACCCATCTAGAAACCACATCATTACACAACCCAGGGCAACATGGGTATTAGAACAGGTCGCTCCCTGTCTGTCTACAACTATTGGATCACGTACGACAAGGTCCTAAATGCACTAGAAGAAAAAAAGAATGCCAGATGTAATATATACAGTGCTTTGCAAAAGCCTTCGAGCAAGTGTGACCATGGCGTAATAGCGCACAAAATGCGTGCTAAAGGAATAACAGGAAAAGTCGGGTCGATGGATCTATAAATTTCCTCACTAACAGAACACAAGAGAGAATCGTCAACAGATAAATCGAGGCGCTATGGTGAAAAGCTCTGTGTCCTCAAGGCACAGTAACGCTCCCATCTTGTTTCCTCATCCTCATATCCGACAAAGACAAGGGAAGTCACCACAGCACCCGTGCTTCCTTTGCAGATGACCCCGAATCTGCATGACAGTGTCTTCCATTGCACACTCAAGGCTCCAGCGGACATCAACCAAATCTTACAGTGGGCTGCAGAAAACAATATGAAGGTCAACGATGAGAATTCAATTACTCCGATATGGTAAACATGAGGAAATTAAATCTACATCAGAGTACAAAACAATTCTGGCCACAAAATTAGAGCGAATATCAACGGCAAAGATCTGGGAGTGATCATGTCCGGATTATCTCACCTTCAGGCCCATAGCATTGTATCATTCTGCATCTGCTTAGAAAAATGACAGGATGGATAATGAGACCTTCAAAATCTAGGGAGGCCAACCCATGATGACACTCAATCAGGTCACTTGTTCTATCTAATGCTGGAATATTAGCTGCACTCTAACAACACCATGCAAGGCAGTGAAATTGCCGACCTAGAAAATGTAGCAGAGAACTTTCACGTCACGCATAACGAGAATAAAACACCTCAATTAACTGGAGCGCTTGAAGTTCCCTAAACCTGTATTCCCTGAAACGCAGGAGGGAGAGATACATGATTAAATTACACCTTGAAAATCCAGAAGGGACTAGTACGAACTTGCAACAACGAAATCACTCACTACGAAGCAAAAGACTTGGCAAGAACGATGCACCATCCCCCCAATGAAAAGCATGGGTGTCACTAGCACTTAAGAGACCATGACGATAAAAGTGTCAGGGGCCCGAGACTGTCAACTGCCTCCCACACACATAAAGGGGGAATACCAACATACCCCGGCAGTCTTCAACTGGCACTGGACAAGCACCTAAAGTCAGTTCCTATCAGCCGGCTGTGGCTCGTACTTTGGTTTGCGTGCAGCCAGCAGGCAACACCTGGTTGATCAGGACTCTGATCCCCAGGAGGCCTGGTCACAGACCGGGCCGCGGGGGCGTTGACCCCCGAACTCTCTCCTCCAGGTAAACCCAGTATCCCTATCCCACTCTGAAACCTCCTTAGCTCCATCCGCATCCTACATTCTGTCTTACCTCTAATTCTTACAGTTATGACGCCTACCTACACTTTTCCTGGTATAACTCTATAAACTTATTCTCTATAATTTTTACAATCCCTTTTGTCCCCCTTTCCCTTTATATAGAGGGACTATACAACTCGTCTGCCAATCCCCTAGTACATCCCTTCTTTCATACATTTCAATTAAAACATAAGTACCAACCACCCAACACTATATCCCCCCCTGCTTTAACATTTCTCTCATGAACCCATCAGTATCCAGCTGCTTTAACCCTTACCACCCCCTTTCATTCTCGTAATTCCTCACGTACCCCCCCATACCTTACATTCTGCCTTCTTCACTCCTAAAAGATGGTATACCTCCTTGCCAGTGCATGAAATTACCGCCTCCCTTTCTTACTCAACATTTAAAAGTTCCTCAAAAAATTTTTCTCGCCATCTTACTAATACCTGTCCCTGCTCCCAGATATAAATATATAACGTAGGTAGTAGTTGGTAACAGCAAAACCGCCCAGGAGGTCTGACGGACCTGCCAAGCGATGTAAAAACTAAATCCTTAATTGTTTTTAACATGAGGTAATTACTAGTGTCTTTTTTTCTTTCATTCATAAACATGCAAGATTTCAATACATCTGTTTGCTGACAGTAGTCGACTTACAACTTAGGTCACACTACACATACATGTACAAGCAAATATATACAACACCACCCTCTGTTTTCTTCTATTTTCCTTCTAGTTCTTATCTTGTTTATTTCCATTAAAGAGGAACAGAATTCTCCTCCAAACCATGCGTGTTGCAAGAGGCAACTAAAATATGCCGGAGCAAGCGTCCCTTGTATCCCCTTCTCCTGTATAGATTACTAAATTTAAAAAGAGAAACTTTTGTTTTTTCGTTTTGGGCCACCCTGCCCGTCGGTGGGATGCATCCAGTTTTGTCGAAAAAAAACATATACACCTCACAGACTCAGGGCGAGAAACACTCTCCGGGTGTACACTACACCCTCCATCATTCAAGTATCCTGGTCCCGGAAACACCAACATTAATTCCTAATTTCACAGACCAGCTCTTGCCAGAATGACATGGCCTTATGTCTCAGACACGAACTTTTTTTCTTTCTTTCTTTCTTCCAAAACTGCCATTCCCACTGAGGCTAAGGTGACCTAAAAAAAAATACAAGTTTTTCTTTAATATAATAATGCTTAATTTCTTACATGTTTGCACATAAAAGGATTAGGTTAGCAATAAAAACTCCTTTGAGTATCAGTGCTTTATTTTTTCACTTACATTAATGGCATTCA
Organism: Cherax quadricarinatus; assembly: GCF_026875155.1. Taxonomy (NCBI): domain Eukaryota; kingdom Metazoa; phylum Arthropoda; class Malacostraca; order Decapoda; family Parastacidae; genus Cherax; species Cherax quadricarinatus. Next base: position 12,830,144 of record NC_069399.1, on the reverse strand, counting down.
ACTCTAATTTCATCCATTTATCTAGTTGGCACATGCTATTTCATACAGATAATATTATATTATGTCGAAGTTTATGTCAACGTAGGTAAAGCATATACACTTTGATTTAGTGCTACAACCCCCTTCTTTCCCTCTCCTAGCCTGTGGATATTGCTGGTAATACAGTACTTTAGATGGTTGTAACACTGTATTAACCATACCGTACTTGGACATGCTGAATGAGGCAATGAATGATATTGTTCCAAGTAATTTTTTCTTTAATGTTGTGTATGGAACTTTTTCCTCAGACATTATTTAAGAAAAATTTTATCACAGCCATCTCTCACTTTTTACATACCTGTACATGCTTCATATAACATACTGTCTTTATTACCACTTCTAAACTTCATTATGCAAAGACTATTAAAGTGATTCCTTTGTAATATTTGTATGTGGCTGGGAGGTTATATAGTATGTAAAATTATTCAAGAAATTGGAATGCAAATCACGACTATGCAGTGATATATCGACCGGGTGTGGAAGTGTGAATTGCTCATTACTCTAAAATTTGTTCATGATTGGTAGCCATGTATAAACGTAAGAAACCATTCTTACAGTATTCATTACCTTTGTAACTTGTGAGTTCATTACCTTGTACCTAGTTCAGCCATCAAAACTTTGGAGGTGAGCCCGGTCCCTGGACCCATTGTGTACCTCTGTAATCTGTAAATACTTTGTATACCCACTTGTCATGATTGTGACTAGACAAACCTGGAGTTCATTACCTTTTGTAAATAGTGAGTTCATTACCTTTGTAAACTGTTAATTCATTACCTCTGTAACTTCTCAGCTATCAAGAACTCTGGATCTCAGTCCCTGACCAATTATGTACCTCTGTAATCTTTGACACGCCCACAACGATGGGTATGGGGTACAACCGCCCACAGGATGGGTATGGAGGAGTCAAAATAAACATATAAACTAAAACTTTATATAGTTACTGTTAGTATGATTACATAAAAGTCATAACTTTTCTTTTGCAGAAGAATAAAAGCAGTATTGTGCAAAATAATTTGAGATACTCTATCGCCTCATCACTCCGTCAAATAAAGAAAAAGTTAAGCAGTATCTTGTGTCAAGGTTGATATAGATTTATCTGGGTTTGACATGAGATACCCTAAACTGCAACTTTGGATCACAGTAAACATCTTCTGCCTCAAGTATATTGTAGGATACAGTGTTTTAGATTCTAATATAGTGTGTGTATCTAACCAGAAGACTTAAGAAGAGAAAATGAGTGGTAAAGTAACAACAGTTTTCAGTCCTTTTTACGAAGAGTAAAGTAATTACTTCCCGAGAGTGAATTAGTATTTAAAATAGAATAGGTGATACATGTATTATTTTACGAGAGGTTTTAGTCTTAAGAAGAAAGTGAGTTAGTATGCAAGAGTGTGTGTACACATCTATTTGTGCCTGTCGTTTGTAGTGGCCCTGGTAACCTTAATAACACCCTGCGGGTCCACACCTCTGTTGTTGTAGTGGCCCTGGTAACCTTAACTCCCTTAAGGGTCTACACCTCCTGTTTTGGAGTGGGCCCTGGTAACCTTAACCCCCTTGAGGTCTTACACCTCCTATTTGTTGTAGTGGCCCCTGGTAACCTTAAACCCCTTGAGGGTCCACACCTCCTGTTTTGCCTTGTAAGTGGCCCTGTAACCTTAACACCTTGAGGTCTACACCTCCTGTTGTTTGTAGTGGCCCTGGTAACCTTAAACCCCTTAGAGGGTCCACACCGTCCTGTTTGTTGTAGTGGGCCCTGGTAACCTTAACCCCTTGAGGGGTCTACACCTCCTTTTGTTTGTAGTGGGCCCAGGTAACCTTAAACCCCTTGAGGGTCTACGATCCCTCCTGTTGGTTGTAGTGGCCCCTGTAACCTTAATACCCTTATGGTCTAACACCACCTCCTGTTGTTTGTAGTGGCCCTGGTAACCTTAACCCCTTGAGGTCCCACACCTCCTGTTTGCTGTATGGCCCTGGTAACCTTAACCCTTGAGGGTCCTACTCCTCTCCTTTATTGTATGGCCCTGGTACCTTAACCACCCTTGAGGGTCAACACCTCCTGTTGTTTGTAGTGGCCCTGGTACCCTTAACCCCTTGAGGGTCCACACCCTCCTGTGATTTGTATGGCTTCTGGTAACCTTTAACCCCTTGAGGTCTTCACCTCCTGATGCACTAGTAGTGGGCCCTGGTAACCTTAACCCCTTGAGGGTCAAAACCTTCCTTTTGCTGTAGAGGCCCTGGTAACCTTATCCCCTAGAGGGTACCTACAACCACCTGTTGTTTTGTAGTGGCCCCAGGTAACCTTAACCTCCTTGATGGACACACCCCTTTTGTTGTAGTGCCCTGGTAACCTTAACCCCTTGAGGGTCTTAACACCCTCCTGTTGTTGTATTTGGCAACTGGTAACCTTAACCCCCTTGAGGGTCCACACCCTCCGTTGTTGTAGTTGCCCCTGGTAACCTAACCCCTTGAGGGTCCACACCTCCTGTTGCTGTAGTGCCCTGGTAACCTAAACCCCTTGAGGGTGCCTACACCTCCCTTTGTTGTAGTGGCCCTGGTAACCTTAACCCTTGAGGACCTACACCTCCAGTAGTTGTATTGTCCCGGTAACCATAACCTTGAGGGTCTACACCTCCTGTTTTGTTATGGCCCTGGAAACCTAAACCCCTGAGGGTCCCACACCTTCCCTGTTGTTGTAGTAGGCCCTTGGAAACCTTAAACCCCTTGAATGTCCACACCTCCTGTTTGTTGTAGTGCCCTGGTAACCTTATCCCCTAGAGGGTCTACAACTCCTGATGTTGTATGGCCCTTAACCATATCCCCGTGAGGCTGAACACCTTCCTGTTGTTGTAGTGGCCCTGTAACCTGAACCCTTGAGGTCTACCCTGCTGTTGTTGTAGTGGCCCTGGTAACCTTAACCCCTTTGAGGTCCACACCTCCTGATTGTTGTAGTGGCCCTGGTAACCATTAACCCCTTGAGGGTCCACACCTCCTGTTGTTTGTAGTGGCCCCTGGTAAACCTTAAACCCCTTGAGGGTCTACAACCTCCTGTTGTTGTAGTGGCCCTGGTAACCATAACTCCCTTAGTGGTCTACACCTCCAGTCCTCAAAATGTCCATGGTTCCAGGAATTTAAAAAAAAAAAATTATTTTTCTTATGAATTGATTCAGTACCGTTTTCTGAGTAAAAAACAAAAGTAAACGAATTTGGTAAAATAAAAACTGGACTAAATTAACACCATCGCAAATTGGGCCATGTTAGTTTAGTTTAATATGTTTATTATGCACCCCATTACCCATTCCGATGGGCGGAAGTCACCCCATACCCATCCAGTGGGCGGTAGTCACCCCATACCCATTCCGTGGCGTAGTCACCCCATACCCATCCAGTGGGCGGTAGTCACCCCAAAGCCCAACCAGTGGGCAGTAAGTCACTGCCCATACCCATCAGTGGCATAGTCCACCCCATACACATCCAGTGGGCGGTAGTCACCCCATACCCAACCAGTGGGCGGTAGTCACAGCCCATACCCCTCCAGTGGGCAGTTAGCAAAAGATTACAGAGGTAAATAATGGTCCAGGGACTGGCTCAAAGTTTTGATAGGCTGCGCAAGTTTACAGAGGTAATTGAATTCGCAATTTACAAAGGTAATGAACTCACAATTTACAAAGGTAATTGAACTCCAGGTATATCTAGTCACAATATGACAAGTTACAAAGTATTTACAGAGATTACAGAGGTAACACAATGGGTTCCAGGGACCGGCTGCCGTGTGACATATTTTACACATCAGCAATTTTTGCCACTTTGAGCCCTATTTTAGGCTAATTACATTGATCCAGTAAGATCAAACTTAGCTAATTCTCTAGTATGACATCCATTATCAATTGAGCACATGAAACCACTTCGGTCAACTATTTAAACTACCTAATGAATATGATCAGAAATTGGTAATTAGGTCGTTTCACAACAAAATGTCAATTAGTCAGTTTCACACACAAATTTGGTAATTAGGTCATTCACACAAATTGGCAATTAGGTCAGTTCATCACACAAATGGTAATTCTAGGTCAGTTTCAACACCAAATCGTATTTATCAGTTTACACACAAATTGGTAATTAAGGTCTGTTCACACAATTGGTAATTAGGTGTCAGTTTCACACAAATTGGTAATTAGGTCAGTTTCACACAAAATTGGTAAGTAGTTCAGTTTCACACAAATTGTAATTAGGTCCAGTTTCACACAAATTGGTAATAGTCAGTTTCACAACAAATTGGTAATTCGGTCAGTTTTCACACAAATTGGCAATTAGGGCTCAGTTTCACACAATTGGAAATTAGGTCAGTATCACACAAATTGGTATTAGGTCAGTTTTCCCACACAAATTGGTAATGTAGGTCAGTTTCACACAAATTGGAGTAATATAGGTTCAGTTTCACACAAATTGGTAATTAGTCAGGTTTCACACAAATTACGTCATTTCAGAATAGGAACCCAGATTAAACAATGCCGGTAATCTTGATTACAATGTAATTATTCTCCTCTTTCATTAGTTAGTTTACCTGCTATACAATGAATTCCATTTTGCATTATTGTAATAATTTGTATAAATAACGTTAGCAACATTTGAAAAATGCATTAGAACTGACTAGTTGATGTGTAATTTGGGAACCCAAGGATTCTTTTACTCTGGAATATCATGGAAAAAGCAAATATCTCTGCTACTTTGAGCTCAATTTCTTTACTTACTTTTTCTTACTTCCAGTCCTGATAACCAATCAAAATTATCTCTATTTCAGTAACATGTCATTCCATACTGACAAATGAATACCAGGATACACACGATAAAACCAGAAAGCTATCTGAAATACACTACAAATTTGTTATTTAAACCATAAACCCAGTCCCCCCCCCCCCCCCACCCACATTTTTTCCCATCATGCTACTCGAAGCAAATTTTTTTTATAAGTGCTATATACACCACATTAGACCCTAGTCTCTCAAAATTTACTCATGACAGTTATCTGAGTGAGCTGAGGTTCATGACGTATTCTCTGGCGCTGACCCAGAGTACAAAACCCTAGAACTGTTCATAAGTGACCCTCAAGGATTAACAAATGAACTGCCTCACAGCCATCAAGGAGTTAAACAGATGACTGCCCACAGCCATCAAGGAGTAACAGATGGACTGCCTCACAGTCCATCAATGATTTAACAGATGACTGCCTCACAGCCATCAAGAGTTAACAGAGTGACTGCCTCACAGCCATCAAGGAGTTAACAGATGACTGCCTCACAGCCATCAAGGAGTTAAACGATGACATGGCCCCACAGCCTCAAGGAGTTAACAGATGACTGCCTCTCAGCCATCAAGGAAGTTAACAGATGACTGCCTCACAAGCCATCAAGGAGTTAACAGATGACTGCCTCACAGCCATTCAAGGAGTTAACAAATGTACTGCCCCACAGCCATCAAGGATTAACAGATGACTGCCTCACAGCCATCATGGAGTTAACAGATGACTGCCCCACAGCCATCAAGGAGTTAACAGATGACTGCCTGCACAGCCATCAAGGAGTTAACAGATGACTGCCCACACCATCAAGAGATAACAGATGACAGTCCATCACAGCCATCAAGGAGTTAACAGATGATTGTCCCCACAGCCAGTCAAGGATTTAACAGATGACTGGCCTCACAGGTCCATCAAGGAGTTAACAGATACTGCCCCAACGCCATTAGGGATTAACAGATGACTGCCTCACAGCCATCAAGGAGTTAACAGATACTGCCCCACAGCCATCAAGGAGTTAACCAGATGACTGCCTCACAGCCACAAGGAGTTTAACATATGACTGCCCCACAGCCCATCAATGAGTTAACAGATGACTTCCTCAACCGCCATCAAAGGAGTTTAACAGATGACTGCCCCCACAGCCATCAAGGAGTTAACAGACAGATTACTGCCTCATGAGCCATCAAGGATTAACAGATAGACTGCCCCACAGCCATCAATGAGTGTAACAGATGACATTGCCTCACAGCCATCAAGGAGTTAACAGATGACTGCCCCACAGCCATCAAGGATTAACAGTATGACTGCATCACAGCCACAAGGTAGTTAACAGATGACTGCCGCCACAGCCATCAAGGATGTTAAACAGATGACTGCCTCACAGCCATCAAGGAGTTAACAGAGACTGCCCCAACAGCCATCAAGGAGTATTACAGATGACTGCCCTCACATCCTCAAGGAGTTAACAGATGACAGCCCCACAGCCATCAAGGAGTTAAACAGATGACTGCCTCACAGCCATCAAGGATTTAACAGATTGACTGCCCCCACAGCCTCAAGGGGTAGTTAACAGATGACTGCCCCACAGCCATCAAGGAGTTAACAGATGACTGCCTCACATTCCACAAGGAGTTAACAGATGACTGCCCCACAAGCCATCAAGGAGTTACCAGATACTGCCTCACGGCCATCAAGGAATTAACAGATGACTGCCCCACAAGCCATCAAGGAGTTAACAGATGACTGCCTCACAGCCATCAGGAGTTAACAGATGACTGCACTCACAGCCAACAAGGAGTTAACCCAAAAAGAAATCGACCCCTGCCTCACAGCCATCAAGTAGTTAACAGAATGACTGCCTCACAGCCATCAGGAGTAACAGATGACTGCCTCACGAGCCTCAAGGAGTTAAAAGAATACTGCCTCACAGCCATCAAGGATTAACGATGACTGCCTTCACAGCCATCAAGGAGTTAACCAGATGACTGCCTCCCAGCCCATCCAAGGAGTTAACAGATGTAATGCCCACACCATCAAGGAGTTAACAGATGACTGCCTCACAGCCATCAAGGAGTTAACAGATGACAGCCCCCACAAGCCATCAAGGAGTTAACCGATGACTGCCTCAACAGCGCACAAGGAGTTAACAGATACTGCCCCACAGCAGCCACAAGGAGTTAACAGATGGACTGCCTCAAAGCCATCAAGGAGTTAACAGATGAACTGCCTCACTAGCCATCAAGGAGTTAACAGATGACTGCCCCATAGCCATCAAGGAGTTAACAGATGACTGCCTCACAGCCATCAGGAGTTAACAGATGACTGCCCCAAGCATCCAAGGGAGTTAACAGATTACTGCCTCACCAGCCATCAAGGAGTTAACAATGACTGCCGTCACAGCCATCAAGGAGTTAACAGAATACTGCCTCACAGCCATCAAGGAGTATAACAGATGACTGCCTCACACCATCAAGGAGTTAACATATGACTCCGTCACTTCACAGCCATCAGGATAAACAGATGACTGCCTCACAGCCATCAAGGAGTTTAACAGATGACTGCCTCACAAGCCAACAAGGAGTTAACAGATGACTGCCTCCCAGGCCATCAAAGGAGTTAACAGATGACGCCCCCACAGCCATCAGGAGTTACAGATGACTGCCCCATCCCTCAAGGATTAACAGAATGACTTCCTCACAGCCATCAAGGAGTTAACAGATGTACTGCCTCACAGCCTCAAGGATTTAACAGATGACTGCCCCCCAGCCCATCAAGGAGTTTAACAGATGACTGCCTCCACAGCCCATCAGGAGTTAACAGTGACTGCCTCAACAGCCATCAAGGAGTTTAACAAGATGACTGCTCACAGCCATCAAGGAGTTTACAGATGACTGCCTCACAGCCATCAAGGAGTTAACAGATGACAGCCTCACAGCCATCCAGGGATTTTAACGATTGACTGCCCCACAGCCATCAAGGAGTTAACAGATTGACTTGCCTCACAGCCATCAAGGAGTTTAACAATGACTGCCACACAGCCATCAAGGAGTTCACAGATGACAGCCCCACAGCCATCAAGGAGTTAACAGATGACTGCCTCCCAACCATCAGGATTAACAGATACTGGCCCCACAGCCATCAAGGAGTTAACAGATGACTGCCTCACAGCCATCAGAGGAGTTAACAGATGACTGCCCCACAGCCATCAAGGAGTTAGACAGATGACTGTCCTCACAGCCATCAAGAGTTAACAATTGAAGACTGCCCCACAGCCATCAAGGAGTTAACAAGATGACCGCCTTCCACAGGCCATCACAAGTTAACAGATGACTGCCTCACAGCCATCAAGGAGTAACAGATTGACTGCCCCACATCCATCAAGGAGTAAACAGATGACAGCCTCACACCATCAAGGAGTTAACAGATGACTGCCCCACAGCCATCAAGGAGTTAACAGATGACTGCCTTCACACCATCAAGGAGTAACAGATAACTGCCCCACAGCCATCAAGGAGTTAACGATGACTTGCCCCACACCATCAAGGAGTTTAACAGATGACTGCCTCACAGCCATCAAGGATTAACCAATGACTGCCCACAGGCCATCAAGGTGTACAGATGACTGCCTCACAGCCATCAAGGAGTTAACAGATGACTGCCCAAAAGAAGCCCCCACACCATCAAGGATTAACATATGACTGCCACACAGCATCAAGAGTTAACAGAATGAATGCCTCACAGCCATCAAGGAGTTTAACAGATGACTGCCCACAGCCGCAAGGAGTTAACAGATGACTGCCTCACAGCCATCAAGGAGTTACAGATGACAGCCCCAGCACCATCAAGGAGTTAAGATTACTGCCTCACAATCCACTCAAGGATTTACAGATGACTGCCTCACAGCCATCAAGGATTAACAGATGACTGCCCCCACAGCATCAAGGAGTTAACAATGACTGCCGTCACAGCCATCACATAAATAAAACATAGGATGAATTCACACACATCTATCCATCAGTATCCCAAAACCTACCCACCACTATTAGTAAACAAGGTAAGAAAAAGCTCTTCCTTTTTCGTTAATTATAACAAGCAAAATGTGTATGAAAGTCATAAGTGGAAATTAACTGATAAAACAGGACACACTCAACTTTGCAGTTGAGTACATAACCGTCTTCTCATAACATTTAGATTAGGGGCAAATTTCTTAGTACTTTTTAGCATATTTTTATACCATTCATCGACCACCAAGCCCAGCCTTCTAGGGTATAGGTGTCCTGAGCCCGAGCCTTTAGCTCATAAGACTGTCATTCCAATGTGCCCCCTTGAGGCGGGATGGTAGACCAGAGAGGCTAGCATGTGGCAAGGCCTGGGACAGTTTGGGACCCCAAGATGAGGATGTGTCTTGTGCCTTCTCCCATGGGAGACTTAGGTTCCCAGACACATCCTCTAAAGAGGGATCCAAGGCCGGCCAGCCACTTGGAAAAGGCCCGGGCCGGAGAATACGGCTAATATTTAATAATAAATAATAATTAAACCGATAATTGTTGATTGCAAAGATAGCAGGTAACAGTGTCTACTGTACTACACTTAGATGAAACTACACATGCCATGCACATGTATGTTTACTACACATGCATGCACATGTATGTGTACTACACATGCATGCACATGTATGTGTACTGACACATGCATGCACCTGTATTGTGTACTACACATTCTCAACAATGTATGTGTACTACACATGCATGCACAGTATGTGTACTTACACATCTATCTTCATTTGTCAAGTATTTTCTATTCTTGCTCATATTTCTTACTTTTATATCTATGAAAGTGGAAAAAGAATCCTTCCTCCCACAAGTCATGAGCGTCATAAAATGCAGGAGCAGGGGGCTAATAACCCCGTCCTCCTGTATAAATTACTAAATATAAGAAAAAAACTATAAATTGGGTTGTTTTAATGTGTATGGATGTAGTGCTGAATTCTATGAAAGAGGTTAATTGTTATCATTATAATGAATAAAGCTCTGATTTCCTGGCACAAGAAACAAGTTGAAGGGGGTAGGATGTTTTAGTGAGGAGAAATAAAAGGATTAGGTTAGGTGTATCCTGAGAGAGTTCGAGCTAATGGAAGGGTAACAATAAAGTGTGAAGGATCAGTTATAGCAGAAAAGAGGAATACAAATGTATTAATTCAAGAAGTCCATTCGTATAAACACACCGGCCGTATCCCACCTAGGCGGGGAGCCCAAAAGGAAAAATGAAAGTATCTCCTTTTACATTTACTCAAGTATAACTTTTTGTATCAATCAAATCACATATTTACTCGGAGTAGAGAACTTTTCCAGAAGATCCTTCATGTGTTAGCCCAAATCACACGACCATATGTTTAAATAAGTGACGCCACTGATCAGATCTAATCGACTGGTCTGAACCCATGACAGGTCCGAACCCTTTGACTGTCCGACACCCTTGACGTGGTCCGAACCCTTGACCTGGCCCGAACCTTGAATGGTCCGAACCCTTGACTGTCCGAACCCTTGATGGTTCCCGAACCCCTTTTGACTGGTTTCAAAACGGGTTTCGTTGGACAATAAAGCAGACTGTAAACGGATGGGGTTGTAGGCGCCCATATAAACACAAAACATTAAATATTTATCAGGAACGTGCACAGTAAGCAGTCCAATATACAAAAACAGTTAGAAACAGAAATACAAAGAGCTAGAGCTTCATTTAAGGAGGTTATTAATTAATAATCAAGTAGGTTTCTAGTAGAATTGCAGTAAATCAACCCATTCAAATCATTATGAAGGTGTGCGTAGTCTTGGTCAGTTCAAACAAACGGCTTCCACATGCATAAAATTGTCATTTCTGTGGAAATGGTGTCACGCGCCCCTTGTGCAGATATAACCAAGAACTAGCTACAAGCAGTAGTGTAAACCAGGAATGTTTTGGGTATGCCCAAATGAGATAAATCTGTGACTAAAATCACTAGGGTAATTACAAAATGAGACAAACAACAAAGCTCTTTCATAGACAATGAACCTTGAAGCTTTCTACAACAGATGGGAATCATAAAAGTCTGTGCTGAATGGTACTGCCCTTGATACTGGCCATGTAGTCAGAAATCTTAATCTGGAGGTGATGTCCTGGTAGTGTCAGTAAATGTGGGGCTGATGAGTGCATCCTGGGAGACAGTAATGGTGAAGCTGGAGGTGCTGTCCTGGAGACAGTAATGGTGAAGCTGAGGTGCTGTCCTGGGAACAGTAATGGTGAAGCTGGAGGTGTGCAGTCTGGGAGACAGAAATGGTGAAGCGGGAGGTGCTGTCCTGGAACAGTAAAGGTGAAAGCTGGAGTGCTGTCCTGGTGACAGTAATGGTGAGAGCTGGAGAGCTGTCCTTGGAGAAGAAATGTGAAGCTGGAGATTTCATCCAGGTAGTCGGGAACTACACGCAGGAAGGAATACATATAAATGACCTCATAGGGACAGGAGCCATAGTAGTGAAACAAGAGTAGTCAAAGATAAAGATAAAACCAATATTGCAAAATAGAAATACCGCAGCTTGAAATAGCAAACAAGAATACTTCCACTACAATAGTGAGGATATATTACCAAAAACAACTGTGGTAGCTCCATTGTTGGTGCTAAGGAGGATAGAAAGTAAGACAGGGAAACATCCCCAACAGGGAATAACAGTCACAGACACCCAAGGCAACGGAAACCAAGCCTGTGCACATACTATGCACTATGTATCTGCTGGCATGGGAAATCTTGAAAAACATATGGGACGAGCAACTATGGATCACCCCTAGAAAATGCCATCCCATATGACAACATAAAATGCAAACTCCTCTTCTGTAAGCTTTTTCAACCCTGAACTGTGTACCTCTCAGTACTGGAAAGGACTGTCTATAACTAAATAAATTGCCAGGCATACCATCTAAAGGGACAAAAAGTACAAAAGCAACCAGGCCATGGGAAAACCAGGTAGTCCAAGCCACTCAAGAGGAGATGTTTTTTAGTGCCAGGAAGAAAAAAAACTGCGAAATGGCAGAAATCGTACAACCAAATCCAGACATTCCTGGAGTGGACCACAGTCGATGGCCTCCAAACCAAACCAACAGATAGCAGATACTAAGCCGGAAAAAAAATCCCCCCCAGTACCAACAAATACCACCAGTCCGAAACATCCTCTTTGCAAATATACAGGGTCTAAATCCTGCAACAAACAACAAAATACCTTTCAATCCGTGGACAGCTTGCAGATGCAAAGGCAATGTTCACGGCTTTTCACGTGAGACCCACATAAAGGATCACTAGGACAACGAAATATGTATCACAGGTTAACAACCTATAGAATGTGACAGAGTGAACAGGCAAAAGGGGGGGGGGGGGGGTTTGGCCTGTACATTGCAGAGTCACTTTGTTTGGCACAGAACTGCTTAATGCCTCATATGATGTAGTGGGAAGTTTTAGCAGATAAAGGTCGAGAACTCCTAAACCTAGTCATTGTGGTAGTCTACAAGCCTCCGATGCAACTATCCCAGCAAATTGCCAGAACAGCTGTTAAAAATTGACCACTGTCCTGGAAAATCTTCCAGACAGTGCAGTAATAACACCATGATGCAGAGCACTGTGAAAACACACACTCACACGAGCGTTTTAAATCTCTCTCTGTCACAAAATTCAATTTAAACCAGCAAATAATAGAGCCAACTAGACTGAGAATACACTAGACCATCTTTCACTAACAATGATGATCTGATAAGAAAAGTCACCATATCAAAACACAATATACTCATATCACGAACATAATGGAGAGGTTCAGAATGTAATCGTGGAGCCCCAGACCGACATATGAACTATCACGAGTGAGCATTCAACCAAATTCAACTTCAATAACAAAACGAAATTGGGACCAAGTAAACCAATTCCTCCTAACCGATATAAGCAGGAAGATATACTTAAGCAATCACAGACCCCAACTTATGCAGAACAGATTACTCTGTGGCACTCTCGATGTTTGCACAAGGCTATTTCCACTAAGAAAAAAAGGAGGAGTAGATGTAAAATAGAAAGAGACAGGCGCTCGCTTTACAGCACTGAAAAGAATAAACAGAGCGGCTAAAAGAGGTCAATATATTCTGAAATGCGTAGGGAGACACTGTCAGAGAAATAGCAAGCATCGAACTTAAGCAAAGAATCCTTTAGGGAGTCAGGAGGAATCGCGGGCAGAACTAAAGCCAAAAATGAAATCGAAAGAAACCCAAAGTATTTCCCTTTTTTTTTTTTTTCTCCTATGCCAAATCAAAATCATAAACAACGTCCAGTATTGCCCCAACTTAAACAAGATGGGTCCTACAACAGATGACAGCAAAGAAATGATGAGTCTACTCAAGTCCCAGGTATGACTCAGTTTTTAGGAAGCCGCTTAACCAGACTGAGAGTCGAAGATCAAATGATTTTTCATGAGAGTAGCCACAAAATTTCATTAACACACAAGCCTTAATTCCCGATGTTATCCTGACCCAAATGACTTCGACAGGCGATAAATGAACATTCCCATGCACTCTGCCCCAGGGCAAGACTCATGGAACTCTGGTGATCATCAAGAACTGCAAGAAGCCCTAATCACGAGCCCTTTTCCATACCTGTGGAGAGGCGGCATTGGACACGGGGGTCGTCCCACAGTTGCATAAAACAACAGACATACCCCACTCCACAAAGGGGCAGTAAAAAGCAACAGCAAAGAACTACAGACCAATACACTAACATCCCATAATCATAAAAATCTATGAAAGGGTCCTAAGAAGCAATATCACCACCCATCTAGAAACCACATCATTACACAACCCAGGGCAACATGGGTATTAGAACAGGTCGCTCCCTGTCTGTCTACAACTATTGGATCACGTACGACAAGGTCCTAAATGCACTAGAAGAAAAAAAGAATGCCAGATGTAATATATACAGTGCTTTGCAAAAGCCTTCGAGCAAGTGTGACCATGGCGTAATAGCGCACAAAATGCGTGCTAAAGGAATAACAGGAAAAGTCGGGTCGATGGATCTATAAATTTCCTCACTAACAGAACACAAGAGAGAATCGTCAACAGATAAATCGAGGCGCTATGGTGAAAAGCTCTGTGTCCTCAAGGCACAGTAACGCTCCCATCTTGTTTCCTCATCCTCATATCCGACAAAGACAAGGGAAGTCACCACAGCACCCGTGCTTCCTTTGCAGATGACCCCGAATCTGCATGACAGTGTCTTCCATTGCACACTCAAGGCTCCAGCGGACATCAACCAAATCTTACAGTGGGCTGCAGAAAACAATATGAAGGTCAACGATGAGAATTCAATTACTCCGATATGGTAAACATGAGGAAATTAAATCTACATCAGAGTACAAAACAATTCTGGCCACAAAATTAGAGCGAATATCAACGGCAAAGATCTGGGAGTGATCATGTCCGGATTATCTCACCTTCAGGCCCATAGCATTGTATCATTCTGCATCTGCTTAGAAAAATGACAGGATGGATAATGAGACCTTCAAAATCTAGGGAGGCCAACCCATGATGACACTCAATCAGGTCACTTGTTCTATCTAATGCTGGAATATTAGCTGCACTCTAACAACACCATGCAAGGCAGTGAAATTGCCGACCTAGAAAATGTAGCAGAGAACTTTCACGTCACGCATAACGAGAATAAAACACCTCAATTAACTGGAGCGCTTGAAGTTCCCTAAACCTGTATTCCCTGAAACGCAGGAGGGAGAGATACATGATTAAATTACACCTTGAAAATCCAGAAGGGACTAGTACGAACTTGCAACAACGAAATCACTCACTACGAAGCAAAAGACTTGGCAAGAACGATGCACCATCCCCCCAATGAAAAGCATGGGTGTCACTAGCACTTAAGAGACCATGACGATAAAAGTGTCAGGGGCCCGAGACTGTCAACTGCCTCCCACACACATAAAGGGGGAATACCAACATACCCCGGCAGTCTTCAACTGGCACTGGACAAGCACCTAAAGTCAGTTCCTATCAGCCGGCTGTGGCTCGTACTTTGGTTTGCGTGCAGCCAGCAGGCAACACCTGGTTGATCAGGACTCTGATCCCCAGGAGGCCTGGTCACAGACCGGGCCGCGGGGGCGTTGACCCCCGAACTCTCTCCTCCAGGTAAACCCAGTATCCCTATCCCACTCTGAAACCTCCTTAGCTCCATCCGCATCCTACATTCTGTCTTACCTCTAATTCTTACAGTTATGACGCCTACCTACACTTTTCCTGGTATAACTCTATAAACTTATTCTCTATAATTTTTACAATCCCTTTTGTCCCCCTTTCCCTTTATATAGAGGGACTATACAACTCGTCTGCCAATCCCCTAGTACATCCCTTCTTTCATACATTTCAATTAAAACATAAGTACCAACCACCCAACACTATATCCCCCCCTGCTTTAACATTTCTCTCATGAACCCATCAGTATCCAGCTGCTTTAACCCTTACCACCCCCTTTCATTCTCGTAATTCCTCACGTACCCCCCCATACCTTACATTCTGCCTTCTTCACTCCTAAAAGATGGTATACCTCCTTGCCAGTGCATGAAATTACCGCCTCCCTTTCTTACTCAACATTTAAAAGTTCCTCAAAAAATTTTTCTCGCCATCTTACTAATACCTGTCCCTGCTCCCAGATATAAATATATAACGTAGGTAGTAGTTGGTAACAGCAAAACCGCCCAGGAGGTCTGACGGACCTGCCAAGCGATGTAAAAACTAAATCCTTAATTGTTTTTAACATGAGGTAATTACTAGTGTCTTTTTTTCTTTCATTCATAAACATGCAAGATTTCAATACATCTGTTTGCTGACAGTAGTCGACTTACAACTTAGGTCACACTACACATACATGTACAAGCAAATATATACAACACCACCCTCTGTTTTCTTCTATTTTCCTTCTAGTTCTTATCTTGTTTATTTCCATTAAAGAGGAACAGAATTCTCCTCCAAACCATGCGTGTTGCAAGAGGCAACTAAAATATGCCGGAGCAAGCGTCCCTTGTATCCCCTTCTCCTGTATAGATTACTAAATTTAAAAAGAGAAACTTTTGTTTTTTCGTTTTGGGCCACCCTGCCCGTCGGTGGGATGCATCCAGTTTTGTCGAAAAAAAACATATACACCTCACAGACTCAGGGCGAGAAACACTCTCCGGGTGTACACTACACCCTCCATCATTCAAGTATCCTGGTCCCGGAAACACCAACATTAATTCCTAATTTCACAGACCAGCTCTTGCCAGAATGACATGGCCTTATGTCTCAGACACGAACTTTTTTTCTTTCTTTCTTTCTTCCAAAACTGCCATTCCCACTGAGGCTAAGGTGACCTAAAAAAAAATACAAGTTTTTCTTTAATATAATAATGCTTAATTTCTTACATGTTTGCACATAAAAGGATTAGGTTAGCAATAAAAACTCCTTTGAGTATCAGTGCTTTATTTTTTCACTTACATTAATGGCATTCAACTCTAATTTCATCCATTTATCTAGTTGGCACATGCTATTTCATACAGATAATATTATATTATGTCGAAGTTTATGTCAACGTAGGTAAAGCATATACACTTTGATTTAGTGCTACAACCCCCTTCTTTCCCTCTCCTAGCCTGTGGATATTGCTGGTAATACAGTACTTTAGATGGTTGTAACACTGTATTAACCATACCGTACTTGGACATGCTGAATGAGGCAATGAATGATATTGTTCCAAGTAATTTTTTCTTTAATGTTGTGTATGGAACTTTTTCCTCAGACATTATTTAAGAAAAATTTTATCACAGCCATCTCTCACTTTTTACATACCTGTACATGCTTCATATAACATACTGTCTTTATTACCACTTCAAAACTTCATTAAGCAAAGACTATTAAAGTGATTCCTTTGTAATATTTGTATGTGGCTGGGAGGTTATATAGTATGTAAAATTATTCAAGAAATTGGAATGCAAATCACGACTATGCAGTGATATATCGACCGGGTGTGGAAGTGTGAATTGCTCATTACTCTAAAATTTGTTCATGATTGGTAGCCATGTATAAACGTAAGTAACCATTCTTACAGTATTCATTACCTTTTGTAACTAGTGAGATCATTACCTTGTACCTAGTTCAGCCATCAAAACTTTGGAGGTGAGCCCGGTCCCTGGACCCATTGTGTACCTCTGTAATCTGTAAATACTTTGTATACCCACTTGTCATGATTGTGACTAGACAAACCTGGAGTTCATTACCTTTTGTAAATAGTGAGTTCATTACCTTTGTAAACTGTTAATTCATTACCTCTGTAACTTCTCAGCTATCAAGAACTCTGGATCTCAGTCCCTGACCAATTATGTACCTCTGTAATCTTTGACACGCCCACAACGATGGGTATGGGGTACAACCGCCCACAGGATGGGTATGGAGGAGTCAAAATAAACATATAAACTAAAACTTTATATAGTTACTGTTAGTATGATTACATAAAAGTCATAACTTTTCTTTTGCAGAAGAATAAAAGCAGTATTGTGCAAAATAATTTGAGATACTCTATCGCCTCATCACTCCGTCAAATAAAGAAAAAGTTAAGCAGTATCTTGTGTCAAGGTTGATATAGATTTATCTGGGTTTGACATGAGATACCCTAAACTGCAACTTTGGATCACAGTAAACATCTTCTGCCTCAAGTATATTGTAGGATACAGTGTTTTAGATTCTAATATAGTGTGTGTATCTAACCAGAAGACTTAAGAAGAGAAAATGAGTGGTAAAGTAACAACAGTTTTCAGTCCTTTTTACGAAGAGTAAAGTAATTACTTCCCGAGAGTGAATTAGTATTTAAAATAGAATAGGTGATACATGTATTATTTTACGAGAGGTTTTAGTCTTAAGTAGGAAGTGAGTTAGTATGCAAGAGTGTGTGTACTCATCTATTTGTGGTTACAGGGGTCAAGTCACAGCTCCTGGCTGTTAATGTATGTGTGTGTGTGTGTGTGTTTTTAGTATACAAAGTTGAATTAACAATAGTGAGTGTTTCCTTATTTTGGTTGGTCTACCTTGGTAGGAAATGGTTAATATTTAAAAAAAAATTAAGATGGTAAGGTATGAGTTCCTTTTCTAAACCCATGTTTTTGATCTATCGTGTCTGTATTTTCCTTAATCTTAGGATCTTCTCTAGGACTTCATGGGATGTATAGGGGAAGGATACTGGCCAGTTATTTAAGGATTCTCCTTGTCCCCATTTTTTTTCTTAATATTGGCAGTTTTCCATCTACTTGGTACGTATCTAAGTTTCACAAGTGGTTAGTGTTGTATGACCCTGGTGGTTTAGCGCTTAGTTTTGATTATAATAATAATTCACAAGTGGTACATATTGTAGCTGTTTGATAGTGTCTTATTCAAAATATAAGGCCCCTCCTGCAGTATTTATGATGGCAGCTTGCCTAGTATGATGCATTATGG
This sequence comes from Cherax quadricarinatus, assembly GCF_026875155.1. NCBI lineage: Eukaryota > Metazoa > Arthropoda > Malacostraca > Decapoda > Parastacidae > Cherax > Cherax quadricarinatus. Next base: position 12,811,786 of record NC_069399.1, on the reverse strand, counting down.
GTAATTTGTTATTTATTTCCTTACAGTACGACTTGAACTTCATTGTTGGTAGAAAAGTGAAACAAAAAAATGCAAGTAAATAAATAAATTTAAAAAAAACACCTAAAAAAAAAAAAAGTAACAGTAGGAGAATTGACAGACTTCACTGGATAAGTAATGACTATATGGATGGTATAAACCTTGGTAATAAATACCGACAAGTTGGTTTAGAAGACACGTAAGCAAACTATTTATTATTAGAAAACGTTTCGGTCCTGGGACCTTGATCACTTCTAACATACAGAGGTAGAAAGGCATTATATATATAGGCGGAGAGTGAGGTGTGACGCACGTGACCTGAGGAATGTCATAAGAACATAAGAATGGAGGAACACTGTAGAAGGCCTACTGGCCCATGCGAGGCAAGTCCTTATCAAAACAACCTCTGCCTATGATGAGGACGGGTAGACGTTGAAATCATGTGACTCCTGTGTTGTTGGGTTGGTGGTGCTTAAGTATCATGTATGCCAATGTTTTTGAAATTTTGTAGTTTCCAGTGTTGCGTTCTATAGTGTTGGTGACTGCGATTAGTGAGGCTTCTAGGCACCGTCGGCGTCTGAGGTCTGGTTCGGTGAGAACGAGTTGTGCCTCATTTCAGTTCATCAAATGTCCCGTGGAGTCTCTGTGGAGGACACAGGCGTACCTTACATCGTCTCTGTTAGAGGCATTTCGATGCTCATTCAAGCGGACTGCAAGATCTCTGCCTGTCTCGCCTACATATTTCTTGGGACAGAACCCACAGGGGATAGTGTAGATGCCTGCTGTAGAAGTTAGAGGTGTGGGGCTGCGTTTCGTAGTGAGGTCTTTGATAGATGATGTGTTTATGGTGGAAACGTTGATGTTACTCATAGCAAGTGCCCGGCGAGTATTCGTGGCAACATCACCACATGGGAGTACTATGAACTGCTTAGGGGGCTGTTCCATGGGCGGTTTGTTGAGAATAGCTTGTGCCTTAAGTCTGCAATCTCGGATGAAGAAAGATGGGAACTGAAGACGTGTAAAGGCTTGTGTTATGTAAGTGCATTCTTCTTCTAGAAAACAAGGGCTGGAGATGCGAAGAGCTCTCAAGAAGAAGCCAATGAGGACTCCTCTCTTAGTGCGGGTGTCTTGGTGTGATAAAAGTGTATAAGATCGTCCTTGTTGGTAGGTTTTCTATACACTTGGAAGAGAAGTTTGTCACTGTCGGGAGATCTGCACAGTTAGAAACGTCGAGGAAAGGAAGTTTGCCATCATTTTCGAGTTCAAGTGTAAACTTTATTGATGGTTCAACTGCATTGATCTTGTTGAGAAGGGCCTGGATATTGAGACGTCTCGGATAGAAAACCAATACATCATCAACGTATCTTAGCCAGGTAACGGTGTTGGGAATGAGGGTGCTGAATTTCTCTGTCTCCAGGTTTTCCATGAAGAGGTTGGCAAGCACAGCACTGAGCGGGCTGCCCATTGCCATCCCAAAGCATTGTTTGTAACAGTTGTCCTGATACTTGAAGTTGTGAAATTAACACAAAGTTCCACTAGATTGATGAAGTCTAGAAGAGGTAAAGGGAGGTCGTGGTTTTCAGTGAGCCCCTGTCTCAATGTTGATTGCAGCGTCAGTAGGAACGTTGGTAAAGAGGGCTGTGACTCGAAGGAAGGC
>NC_069399.1:12791529-12809611 GCF_026875155.1 Cherax quadricarinatus | reverse complement strand
TTTGTTTTTTTTTCTCCCCTTTTCTAACTGTTTTTTTTTGGATTTCTCTCTAAATTTCTCCCTCCTCCTTTTTTTCTCCTGTCTTTCAAGGTTTTTTTCCCCTTTTTTTATCCCTCTTTCTTTTTCTTTTTTTTTTTTTTTTTTTTTTTTTTTTTTTTTTTTTTTTTTTTTTTTTTTTTTTTCCGGGGTTTTTTAAAGGGTTAAAGGGATCCCTAGCTTTTTGACAGCTATTTACAGGTTAGGATTCTACTTTATTGCAAGCAAGAGCGTTCCCTACATCAGCTTTTTGAAAGCTTTTTATTGTTATGAACATACAAGTAGGGAACGGGATGAAGTTGGACCTCGGGGGCCAGCATTTTCATTTGATCAACTGATTTTATCTCTTTGACATCTTTTTTTTGCTGTACAAATGGGTTCCATACCGATCTCCGGGTATGTAGATCTCAGATGGATGATTTTTCTGGAGAAGGGTACAGCCGAGTAAAGTTTTGCTTTCTCCCCGTCTTGGGGCATAAAAGCTTTTTTCACGCTGCCCTCGAAGTGGACCCAAGTGTGGTTTTTTGAAAAAATTGGCCTGAAAAATAACAGAAGGGCCCAAACCCCACTCCCCCGTTTGAAGGCCTGCTAAAATGACGATCTACCAGGAGGGTCCAGGCGAGAGTGAACGTCTTGCTTTTTCTCTCTCGTCAAGCATCGCAGATAAAGGGGGGGGGGGGGGGCAGGAAACCCAAAGAAAGTGGAGCAACTCAAGGTTGAGCGTACTTGGCCTCGACGGGACTTGAAACCCCACTGTCAAGCAGTGGGAGATAGGGCGAATGTGTAACTTCCGGGCCCCTTTTTTTGCAAGATTTACAACAGGGTTCTTATGGTTTTTGGAGAAAAAATTTCCCCCCAAAGGGTATCAACTTCTTTTCCAGGGCCAACACCTCCCCTTCCCCTCCTTTCTACTGCACCAGCATTCCAAGGGGCTAGAACGATCTCATTTGCGTTTTCTCAGTGCAATTTTTCTTGCCCCCTATTTCCCCAAGCTGATATAGCTCTCAGCTGGTGATTGATGTACTTAGAGCAGCTGGCATTTCTTCTCTTGGATAGTGAATGCCCAGTGTACAGTCGTCTGCATATGCATGTGATTCTGGGATAGATGAAGAAGGTCGTTGAAGTAGACATTCCATAACAAGGGACCCAGCACGCTTCCTTGTGGAACACCTCCCCCCAATGGGAATGTCTTGCTGTTTCCCAAACCCCATTGAGAACTACACTTAGAGATTTACCATGATCTCTCTATTCTTTCTCTCTCCTTATTCTCTTCTCTTTCCCTTTCAAAATGAAATCTCTTCTCTCTCAATTCTCTCTCTTTCAAGTTTTTCCTGGATCTTAGCATTAATGAAAGATTTAAATTTTTCCCTTTTATTCCTAACTTACTTCCAGCATTCATCCAAAACGGGTATTCCTCCATGCTGCAAGAATAACTTAAACATCAGGGAAATGAAACAGGTATTAAAGAAAAGTAGGTTCAATTCCTGCTCCACTCAAACTGTAAATAAACCAGAGGGCTCGACCCCTGCTTCAATTAAACAATATGTATTAAAATTTAAAATGAAGGGTTCTATGCCGGCTCCGAGCAAACGTAATTTATAAGGGTCCCTTGACCATCCATTTTCTCACCAATAAATCAAGAGTGTCCTACGACAGTTCCCTTGATATAATAAAGAGCTCAATAAAACCAAATTGTCACTGGAAAATCTCGGGTCCTAGATCTAATCCTTCAAAGTGTTTCAAGCTCGAACAAAAAGGTGGCAGAATTAAATATTTATCCTCCTGACTTGACTTACAATAAATTGAGACTATAACAATCACCAAATCTTTTAAAAAACTTACGTTGTCCTACCTTAGAGAATGATTACTCATGCTGGTGGTAACCGTCGGGTGGTATGCGGCATTGAAGTTCAATGGTAGATTCGAGATGGAGTTGAATCTTAAATTCAGTCGAGTTGATCCTGGCAAGGTCGCCACTTGTGAAGGCTTACTCAGCCCTGTAATAACTTCAGTCAGTAATTACCAAGGCGGGCTCCTCCTCAGGAAAATTAATGAATAGAAAAAGAAATAATAACAGACAAACATAAACACTTCATTATTGGGAAAATATAAAAGATAAAAAACTTCAATGGGAAATTTTAATCCTACATTAAAGAAAATGAAAAATTAAAAATATAAATGATAACTTAATTCAACGTTAATATGTATATATATAAAAACTTGGGTGTCTGGTGTTGGTGACACTGCGTGTTGTTGAAATCATAGCAGTTGCTGATGAGGGAGGGGAGGGGGGTCGCAGGTGTTGATGACAACCCACCACTCGTTCTTCACAGTTTTTTCTAGCCGTCAATAATTTGTCCAATGACAGGAAAGCAGGTTTTTTTCCACTGCAATGATGGGGGGTTTTATATCCTGCTACTTGCATACACAAACAGGTAAGTGGATCAAAAGTTTGGGAATCTCAGAACGTTAGTCCGTCTCCTTAAATTCTACTCGTTGATTGGCAGGGACCCTCTCTGTCATCCAAGCTGGAAAGATAGACAGTTACCCACTGCTTAAAAAAATCACTCTCCATGATAAGTACAATACCAAAAAGATGTGGTGATTATTACAACAGTCAACCTAGAGCAAGACTGAAAAGACAAGTTTATTATTGGTCAAAAGTGAAGCTTTCAACCAATAAATCCACTAGAATACAAGGCAGGCATGTATTTTATAGTAGTGGCTGGAGCTGTGAGTCTAGTGTTTCTGTTTCGACCGGAGCCCCACACGTCACCTTTCGGGGGGGAGGAAGAAGGGGGGGAGGGATAGAGGGAGCTAGACTGTTTAAAGTAGCAGCCGGCAATCAAACTATCACTTTCGGGGTGGGGAAAAAGGGGGGAATAGGGGGAGCTAGACTTACCTTACCTTAACAAGTAGCCGGCAAGCAAACTATCACTTTCGGGAAGGGGGAAAAAAAGGGGAGGGGGGGGAAAAAGCGGGAGCTGGACTTACCCTACCTTAAATTTAAAAAGTAGCTGGCAATGAAACTATTGTTACTATATACTCCCCTCGCTACTTCTATCTATTGAACTTTTCCCTCACAAGCCCTTTTCAGCCCTTTTTAGCCCCTTTCAGCCCTGAGGGATTACCCTCTCAAAAAGGGCAATGGAATCTTGCTTCTGCATCAAAAAATTTAACGGGAAGCATGTGACCAGCGTGGCCATAGTCGCATTTCCTTGCAAGAGAACAGTGTTGCATCTAGGGTGGGTTAAAGAGAGACAATTAATCTCTTACCTTAGCGGGACCATTAAGGAAAACCCTGCACCCACTTTATTACCATGTTAAAGATAGCATACATTGATGTGTATCCCCAGACAACAAGAAATGAAGCATCCTGCTTTTGCTTCCTGTTGAAATTTTGGAAAGGGAAAGGGAAACATACTTGATCAGCATTTCTTTTGTGTGTGGGGAGACGCCAGACCAAGCCAGGGCGGCAAAGAGGCATAAAGGGGTCAGATTGCTATAAACCACAGGATGACCTTAACAAAGAAATTTTAACAGTGCGCCCCTTGACCTAGTACACTGACTCTTGCAAGGGAGTGGCGTGTCTATGACACGGAAGGTCATATGCTTCCAGTTAAAGTATTGATGCAAAAGCAAGCAGATGCCATTGCCCTTTCTGAAGCGTCGTCCCTCAGGGTGAAAAGGGCTGAAAACGGTTCTAAGTATTCGGAATTGATGGAAATCTATGTGACATCACAGTCGGGTTACAGGGCAATTACACTGCCTGGCATTATAAGTTGGATTTTTCTTTGGCTTGGGATCTTCTTGTGACAGCTTCAGGCTGTTGCTGTTCCATGTTTTCTCTCTTGTTAGAAACTGTTGTAAAAACGATGTTTCAAACAGGAAAGTTGATGTCTTGATTCACTTTTTACTTTTTTCAATATTTTTTTTGGATGTACCATATATGTTCCCAAACACTGTATAAAGTCTCTGTATTCATTAAAGAAATGAGCTTTCTTTTCAATATCTTTTTAGAAAATATTACCCCTAAATGAGAAAAACCAGTAATGAAAACTCATATATATTAGTTAATAAAAGCACCAACCACTCCAAAATTTTATCACCTTCTGCTTTTAACATTATTTTATTGATCAGTAAGTTGCAGCTGCTTTACCCCCTTCCACCCAGAACCTCCCGCACCTTCCCCACACTCACACCTAGTTCTTCATTAATCTAAAATTAATATATTTAATAAGTAGTGCTCACTGAATTAAAAAAAAAGAGTGATCTTACTCAGGTCATTGACATTATGCTATGCGAATATGTTTTCAGCAATATATGTATGTACATGTATATATATATATACATGTAATATATATATATATATATATATATAAAATATATATATATAAAATATATATAATATATAAAAATATAAATATATAATTATATATATATATATATAATTTTATAAATATAAAATAATTAAAAACTTTTAATTATATTTTTTGAAATTTTTAATAATTTAAAATAAAATTATAATTTATCACACTGGTTTCCAAATTTCCCAAACCCAAGGCCGGGTCCCCGAAAAAAACTTTCAACTTCAAACCCCTCAATTCCATTGTCCTTTACCCTTCAACGCCAGAAGTGCTAATCCAAGTTTTTTTTGCAACAAACCCCCCCTTCAAAGGGGCCCCTTCTTTTTCCCCTCCCGGAAAATCCGGGGGTCCGTTTCCCTAACCCCTTTTAAATGTTACTTTTGCTCACACCCCAACAGCACGTCAAGATAAAAACCATTTGTCCCATTCACTCCTATCAAACACGCTCAGATCCCTGCGGGAAGTCCAAGCCCCTCGCCAAAAAACCTCCTTTCCCCCCTCCCTCCAACCTTACCTAGGCCCCCCCACCCTGCCTTCCCTTCCACACAGACGATATATCTTAACACCTGTTTGCTCCATTCTCTCTACAGTCCGAACCACCCCAAAAACCCCTCTTCACCCTCTGGACAACTTTTTTTGGTAATCCCCCCTCCTCCTAACACCCAAATACGAATTCTCTGCTTTAAATTTTCACCCCACCCATTGCCCCAGAAATCTCCCATGCCTCCAGCTTCCCTCGCTGAAAATTTCCCAAAAACCAGCTTCACACCATTAAGATTTGGGAAAACTATACTCCTCATTCCCCCTTGCTCCAAGGACAAAGTTCTTTGTCTCCAAGACCCAAGTGCACCGCTCCCCCTTTTTCCCCTCTCAATTCTATGTTCACCCATTTTTCATAGACCCTCCGCTGACAGTCCACCCCAAATATCTGATACATTCACCTCCTCCATACTCTCCCCTCCAATCAATCCAATCTTTCATCACCTTTTCTTTTTGTTATCCCATAACCTTACTTTTTCCTGTTTTTCACTTTTAATTTTCTTTTTTTGAACACCCCCCAAATTTATCCCCAATCTCTGCAAAATTTTCTCAGAATCTCCCCAAAAGGGAAGTGTCTCAGAAAGAGCAACTGTGACAACTCCCATTTAGTGTGATTTTTTTTCTTTTAACTCCACACCTCTTGCCCAAAACCCCGCATTTATTTTCTTAAACCCCCTCTATAAATAATTTTAAAAACCAGGTGACATCACACTCCTTCTAAAGCCTCCCTTTTTTTGGGGAAAAAAATTTCCCCCTTTCCACATACTCTAAATTTAGCCTACTACCTCATAAAAACCTTCACTGCTTTCAGTAAAATACCTCCTAAACCCCCCCTGCATCATTGCCACATTGCCCCCCTATCCCCCCTTCATACGCCTTTTCCAAATCCAAAATGCCACAAAAACCTCTTTTCCTTTCTAAATACTTTAAATTATATTTTCACGGAAACCCTGGGCCACACACCCCCTACCTTTTTTAAGCCTCCTTTTTTCATCTGCTATCCTTTCTCAGTCTTATCTTAATTCTTTTAAAAATAAATTTCCTCACTTTACCAGGTTACTCAACAGACTTACCCCCCATAATTTTTGCACTCCTTTTGTCCCCTTTGCCTTTTATACAAAGGAAATATGCATGCTCTCTGCCATCCCCCGTACCTTACCCTCTTCCAACTTTATTAAAAAATTGCACCAACCACCCAAAACTATATCCCCACCTGCTTTTTAAATTTCATCTTTATCCATCAATCCCCGCTGCCTTACCCCTTTCATTTTACCTACTGCCTCAGAACTTCCCCCCCATACAAGGGTCTTTCCCACTCCCACAAGATGTATTCCCCTTTCCCCATACACGAAAACACCCCTTTCCCTTTTTTCATCGACATTTAACAATTCCTCAAAATATTCCCCCCCATCTTCCCCTACCTCAACTTCCCTTTAAAACTCCCTCTCCTATTTTTTTTCTGACAAATCATTTTTTCTCTAGGTTCCTTAAATGTTAATCTCACTCCAAAAATTTTTTTTATTTTTAAACAAAATTTTTAAAAACTTTTCACCCCCTCTCTCATTTCCTCTTTTTACATTGCTTCACCACTCTTTAACCTCTTCCTTTTTCTCCATATATCTTCCCCCTTGCAACTTCTATTTTAAAAACTTCTCTATCTATCTTTTTTCCCTTATACCTCTTTACATCATCATTCCCCCAAATTGTCCTCTTCCCTCCCACCCCACTTTTCCCATAACCAAAACTTCTGCTGAACACTCTAACATAATTTTTTTAAAACCCACCCCCTACCTCTTCGATCCTTTCCTTGCTCTCATTAGCCCACTTCCCCAATAGCTGTTTATATCTTACCCCAACCTCCCCTTTTAGTTTATAAAACTTCACCCCTTTTTCCCCTTTTTCCCTTACCTTTTACTCTCAGTGTCTACAAAAGGGAAAATGTTTATATTCTGTGGCCCCTTATAAACATGTCATCCTGAAATCTACTCAAAAAGTCTTTTATTACCCAAAAATAATCAACAAACTACTGTCATTTTGCCCTCATCATATCTTGTATACTTATTTTTCTCTTTTTTTTAAAAAAATTTTATTACCTAAACTAAACCCCTTTCTTACAAAATTAATCAAAGGGCTCCCCTTATCTTTACACCTGGGCCCCCAACTTACTACCACCCCTCTAAAAAGTTTCTCCTACTTACATTGAGATCCCTACCACATAGACTCTCTCACTGGTTCAAAGCTCCCTATACATTCCTTAACATCTCCCAAAATCTCTCTCTCTCCTTACATTCCCTCTTCTCCAGGTGCATACAACCTTATTATGACCCACCTTTTCGCTCCAATTCTTTAATCCACTAATCTTGAATTTACACCATCATATTCTCTTTTCTCTTCCATAAATCCTTCACATTACTGCTACCCCTTCTTAACTCAATCCAGATATTTTTATATAATATATATATAATAATTTATATATATATATCAATATAAAATAATATATATTTATTTATAATATCAATATACTAATATATAATATAATATATTATATATATATGTTTTATATATATATATTATATTTATATTATATAATATATTATATAAATTATATATATAATATATATATATATTTTATATTATATATATATATTTATATATATATATATATATATATATATTTATTATAATTTATAATATATTAAATTAATATAATATATATTATGTATGTATGTAATTACTGGAAAACATTCAATTAGCAAAATAGCAAATATCAAAAGCTGAGTAGATCCTTTTATTATTTCAGTAAGCACTAATTTAAGCATTAATTGCAGATTGATGAAGACTAATTGTGAGTGTGGGGGGAGGTGCGCAGGTTCTGGGAGAATGAAAAAGGAAAGGGGGGGAAAAACTATAGTGTTGTTTTGCTCCCTTTTGTATGTTTTGCTCCATTATTCCCCGTTTTTCCCTCCATTGACCTTGTAAAATTTTCTCCATAAATTTTTTTTGCCCCCAATTTTGTTTCTTTTTAATGTTTCAACTAGTTTTTTCCCTTATATTTTGTTCACCTCAAATTTCAGACCCCCCCCTGAACGAATCCCCAAAATCCTATGTTATTTTCCTATTAAAAACCCTTATTTTTAATTTTCATACTATCTTTTTATTAATTTCTTATAAATTACCCTTTCTGTATTCACCAATTTTCTTTTCTACAACCCCCCCAAAATTTATTCCCCCAAAAAATTTTCAATCTTTAAATTCCCCGGCCATTCATCAACATATGCATTGCAATACCATTGTGTTATTCTTTACTTTTACTACGCTCTAAACCTGTTTACTCCTTAAACCCCATTTTAATTTTATTAACCTGTACTTCACAATCCTGTCTTTCCTTTAATGGGGAAAAAAATTCTTTCCCCAAAAATTAATGTCCATTTAAAAACTTTTTTATTTATAATACCCCAAAACCCTAACTTGCAACAACTGCCAATTCCCCCTATCACTGTCATCCCCCTTTTCCAATCATAAATGCCTAACCTCTTTACCCTTTTAATTTTACCATATTGTTTTTTGTAAATTTTTAAACCCCCCCCCTTGAAATTTTTGTTCATCTGTCCTAATTGTTTTTAATCCCTTAATTTTTAATTACAACTTTACCAGTATTAAATTCTTTTCCCCTATAATTTTTGATTTTTTTAAACCCCTTTTTTAAAAGAACTATATTCTCAACTCCTATAATTACACCTTTCTAATTTTTAAAAAATTGAACCACTCCAAAACATACCCATTTTTAATTCTAATTTTATTCCCTCAAATGTTTTCCCTATTTTAAGTCACTTCCCCATTCCTATTGGTTTCCATTTCAAAATTTATCCTTTCCCATTAACGAAACACAGCTCCAATCTTCATCAACATTTAACAATTCCTCAAAATACCTTTATCTTCCCAATTTTTACTCCTATTTATTCCCTTATTTTTCCAACCAGTTCCAGGGTCTAAAGATCAAATCCAAACTTTTCTTATTCAAAAAATTTTAAAATAACCCCCTCTTCTTGGTTCTTTAAATTTTTTCCATTTTAATTTTTTTCTCCTTAAGGGTGATACTTTATTTTGTAAAATTTCTATGGCAACTTTTTTAATAATTCTTTTTAACCTTAACCTTGTTTCCCCTACCATTTTGAACCAAAATTGCTGAGACTAACCCTTTTAAAACCAATATTCGAAGGGCATGTTTTTTAGCCCAACAAACCAAAGGCCGGGGAATCTACCCACGGGCCCCCCTAGTTATTAAAACTTTACCCTTGGGAGAAAACTTTGATCCATTACCTTTTCCTCCGTTAGGCCCAACTAGAAAGGACCCCCTTTTATCTTGGTCTTCCATGTCTGGGGAATTTTAAAAAATTTTTTCCCTGACAAACCAAAACACTGCTTTGCCAATTTAGGTTCTAATTTTTTTCTTTCTAAAGTTTTATACTAAAAACCCTTTCTATAGAAGTTTCATAGGGCCCAAAATTCATTAAACTGGCAAATTACCCCCCAACCCTTCTTAGTTTTACTTAGTTCAAGTCCCTCCAATTACTCTACTTGGTCAAATGTCCTTACATCAACTAAAGTTTCCTTTATCTATTTCCCCCCTTTCTTCTCCTTCTCCCTTTTAAAATCGCCTATTATGCCCCTTTGATCAATTTTAACCCCCAAACTTGGTTTCAACAATTTTTCCCCTACGACATTTAAAATTCCACCCTTCTTGTCAACTCAGATACTCATTTTAAAAACAATTGTATTTCCCCCACTGGAACTCTCCTACCCCCCTTCCACTTTGTTTCGCTTAGGGCCAGGACATCCCAATTTTCTTTTCATTCAAAATCAGCAATCATTGTTTCTTGTCATCCGCACTACATCCACGCACTTTTAAGAAACCCGTTTTATAAATTTTTCTTTTTCTCTTTTTTAGTAATTGTATACGGGAGAAGGTTACTCCCATTGCTCCCGGCATTTAGTCCCTCTACGACAGCATGGCTTACGGGGAAAGATCTTTTCCCCTTCCCCATGACAATAGAAGAAATAAAAAAAGAACAAGTATTTTTGAAAAAGGGGGGAAAAAAACCCAGATGTATTATATATATTATCATGTGCGTGTCTGGAAGTGTGACCAAAGTGTAAGTAGGAGTAGCAAATATCCCTGTTTTTCTTAGCGTGTTTATGAGACAGAAAAAAACCCGCAAACCTACCTCATGCAAAAAAAGTTTAAAGGTTTTTTTTTCACAGCATCTGGGAACGGAGTACTTCCCCGGGTGGTTCTGTCTACCAACCTCAACACCAATCTCCCTTTAAAAAAACAGGGGTAATCGCAGACAAAACCCCACACCCTACCCTATCTTCCTCATAACCAACCTATGTAAAATTTCCCCAAAAACTAAAGTTTCCCTTTAAAACCCGCATAACGAAACAGTCAAATAACTTTTAGCAGCTATAAATAAAGTCTACTGCTAAGAGCTTGAAACATATACAACACTAAAGAAAGTATCAATAATTTTTATAAAAGGGAACCCACGCCTCTAAATAACATTTGCTCTAAAAAAAAACAAAACTCCAGCAAAGAGACTAATAATCCTGGCTAACACCCCATCACCTCAAAATCCATCAACACAAGCACCAATACGAAAAACGTAAAAGAATGGTCAAAATAGAACCGTCTAAATGTTTCTCACATCCCTTACCCCCGAAGTAATCCTAAAAAAAATAATTAGAAAATAGATTACAAAAAACAAAAGGGGGTTATAAAAAGACTTTGAAAACCCCACTGAAATTTAGGAAATAAAAAAATTTTTTCAAAAAAAAAACAAACAAAATTTAACAAAGTCAACGAACCTCTACTCCCACCAACTGAAAGAGCAAACAGACTCAATGTTTTCTTCTCCACTATAGGAAAGACTCTAGCAAACAAAATCCCAAGCTCAAACACCCGTCCATCAGGCTACCTGACAGGCACCAACCTGCATACACTATTCCTAGCTCCAACCACGCCATCAGAGGTCTCGCTCATCAACACCGTTAAGAACAAGGCAGGCAACATAAACAACTTGCCTACTTTTATGTACAAAAAAGCTTCACAAGTACTGTTTAACCAGTTATTGCAACACTCTTTAACAAATCCACTGAATCCTCCACCTTCCCAGTAGTTCTCAAAATAGCGAGGGTTACCCCGATCCACAAAGGAAGTGATCAAGCCGACTTGAATAACTTTAGATCAATTTCTAACTTACCACTACTCTCTAAAATCTTTGAAAAATTAATTCATAGACGGATCTATTCCTACCTCATTTCAAACAACATACTAAATCCCTGTCAGTTTGGATTCAGGAATAATAAAAGCGCAAATGATGCTAATATACACATGCTAAAACTAATATATACCGCTCTCGAGAAGAAAGAAGTCCCGCTGGGAATTTTCATTGAAATACATAATGCTTTTGATACAGTAGACCATGAATTACTGAACACTAAATTAACACACTATGGTATAAGAGGTCACTCCGTCAACTACCTAAAGTCATAACTTAGTAACAGAAGCCAATATGTGTACACAAATTGTGCAAACTCTTCCCCACAACCACTCACAGTAGAAGTCCCATAGGGATGTGTCGTAGGAACACTCTTCTTTCTCATCTACATCAATGACCTACCGAATGCATCACAGCTACCCAAACCCATATTATTTGCAGATAACACTACAGACGTCTTCTCACACCCAGACCCAGCCATACTCGCCAACACTGTCAATGCTGAATTGCAAAAAAATATCTACCTGGATGATGACATATAAATTTACCCTAAATACTGACAAAACTTATTTCATTCAGTTTGGAACCAGAGTTGTAAATGTTCCACTTAATATAACACTAAAGGGATCACCCAGCACAAGACTCACTGAGGGAAAATTCCTAGGAATCCACCTAGACAGTAGCCTCAAATTCCAGACACATATACAACAAATTTCCAAAGAAAATCTCCAAGACAGTAGGCATACTATCAAAATGCGGTACTATTCCCAATCAGCTCTCCTTGCACTGCATCACTCACTCATCTACCCTTATCTCACATACGGAATTTGTGCATGTGAGTCAACAACATCAAATCACCTGAGGCACTAATAACTCAGCAAAAGGCTGCAATCAGAATGATAACAAATTCCCACTCGCGACAGCATACTCCACCTCTATTCAAAAGTCTAAATTTGCTCACCATAAAGAACATCCACACTTATTCATGTGCCTACTACATTCATAGAACAATACATGCACACACAAACCCTCCACTCAATCTTCTCCTCATCAACCTTAACAGGACACACGATCATAACACATGACACAGATCTCTTTTTTTCTGTACCCTGTGTCCATATCACACTGTGTAAAAACTCTTTACACATGAAGGTCCCCAAAATCTGGAATTCATTACCAGAATATACTAAAGAAACCAGACCTGAAAATTAATTTAAGACTCTTCTAAAAAAACACTTACTCACCCAGGACTAAATAATCAACACTCGATATTTAACATTACCAATAATTCTCCCAATTACTTAAATCTTAAAACTTCAAGACAACATAGCAAACTGATCATCTTTCGATTTGCATTTTTAATGTGACAAATTTGTACAACTATAATGGTTCAGTATCGATATGTTCAAATTTCATTGTTTCAACTGCTCAATTGTACTTCATATTATAAGTAAATTTTAAGCCTGCCCATAATGCTTTGCATACAAGGGGCTTTTGGCATGTACACCCAACTACTTTAATCCATTGTACAGCTATGTATCATGTCCAAATAAATAAACTATCTATCTAACTAAAGCAATGTTAAAAGCAGGTGGGGATATAGTTTTGAAGTGGTTGGTGTTTTTTTTTTTAATAAATGTATGCAAGAAGGGAAGTACTATGGATTAGCAGAAAGAATGCATAATTCCTTTGTATGAAGGGAAAGAGGACAAAAGAGTGTGGGAATTATAGGGGAACAAGCCTGCTGAGAATATCTGGTAAAAGTTGTTCTTGAAATAATTAAGGGTAAGATAGAGATCAGGTGCTCAGATGAACAACCTGGCTCTAGGAAGTGTTAGAATATATGTGAACACTATTTAGTTAAGGGTAAAGACGTTTATTGATTTAGAATAGGTAAATAATTGGGTGGATGGAGGAGCAATATGGCAGATGTTGCAAGTGTATGGAATAGGTGGCAGGTTACTTAAAACGGCTAAAAGTTTTACGCTTATAGTGAGGCACAGGTTAGGGAATGTAAGGGAGAGAGAAATCATTTTCCAGTAAAAGTAGGCCTCAGATTGGGATGCGAGATGTCACTATGGTTATTTAATAAATAAATAGTGTTGTAAGAGAAGTGAATCCTGGGTGTTGGGGAAAGGTTTGGGATTGCTAGATAAAGACTAACACAAATTGGGAATTATCACAGTTGTTTTATGCTTTTTGCTGATGACACTGTACTTTTAGGAGATTCTGTAGAGAAATTGCAAAGGTTGGTTGACGATTCTGGGATGGTATTTATAAGGAGGAGATAAAAGTGAACATTAGAAAGAGCAAGGTGATGAGGGTAACAAAATATCAGATAATGTAAGATTGATTATCAGATTGGAGGGTGGGAGTATGGGAGAAGTAAAATGTGTTTAGATATCTGGGAGTGGACGTGTCACAAGATGGGTCGGTGAAACACGAGGTGATCCATGGAATTAATAAGGGGGAAAAGGTGAGTGGTGCTGAATGTATGAGAATATAGTAGTATCAATGCTCTTATATGGGTGTAAAGCATGGGTTGTGAATGTTGCAACAAAAAGGAGACTGGAGGGACAGGAGGTGTCGCGTCTCAGGGCAATGTGTGTTGTGAATATTATGCAGAGAATTTGCAGTTTGGAGATTGGTTGTTGAGTGCTTCGGACATTTAGAGAGAGTTGAACCTAGAAATATTGCTTTCAGCAATGTTTCAGCTTGAGACTGGCTAGCCCACACAGTGCTGTGTTTTGTCAATATTTACATTGTGATCCTGAAAACAAGATTTCCAGGCCATTATTCTTAGTACTGAAACATGACTCGATACATAAAAAACTTTCTAGTTCCAGAGTCAAGACGTCTCAGTATACACATCCTCCTCTTACAAGTCAAAGAAGCAGGACAAAATATTAAATTTACCCTGAAATTTGAGAGAGATGGCCAGCTTCCATCCTTATAAGTCCCAGAACAGCAACAAGCTCTTCATTAAAGTGTATAGGAAACCAACAAATAAAAACGATCTAATACTTTTCTACTCTCAACGTGACTCACCAAACAGAAGAGTAGTTACAGATTTCCGTTTACGTAACTTCAGTTTCGTGCAATTTCTTTACTCAACTGTAGACGAAGAGCAGAGGCCACCCTTAACAACATTCCCGGGGATGAAACTAACATGAGGTATTAGGTCGTCCCTTGTAGCACTATAGCCAGGAACACGTCACTTGTATTGGCTTGGAACAACATTCACTTGTTTTCTTTGGCTTCCACAACCACCAAAGAACTCATTAGAAAGTAACTTAATACTCATAATCTACTTCCTACCGCCGGAGTTTGCATGTTCCCACGTGGCTATTGTGAAATGAAATTCGTGACGGGAAGCAGGTAGAAATTTACTCATTAAAACTGGTGAGCATAAAAATATGTGTGCAACAGGGACAACATGAAACATGTATGCGTGATGCACAGAAACAATGGTAGAACACTTGATGCAGTGGACTGATTCAGATGATCTTCATCTCAGCAGAAGCCGATGCTGAGAATCCACTTTAACTGCTGTAACAAATACTGTCACACAAAGAGTAGGAAGCGATTGTTAATGTCACCATGTGAACACACATGTTTATCAAGTCATCATCGCACCAGGATCCAAATATATTTCCGTTAGGTGATACACATAAGAACAGAAGAATGACGGGGGACTGTTGCATTCCTACTGGCCCATACTAGGTGAGTCTTATTTAGAGTCAGTCCTTCTCGCTCAGGACGCTACTGGAGCTCTGACTACCTGCCACCTGGTGATCACTTCTTCACTTCAGTTTCAAGATGGTGGATCGTGCCGGCAGACGAGTCAACACTGCATGGAGCTGATACGGGGATCGTTAAGCACTGCTACGATGAATGTGCTTCTTCCAGCAATTATTAGAGACCTCTACGGCATTCCTAATGAGGAACTAAATGATGTTGCTCTCAATGGTTTGAGGAGAGACTTCGTGAAGTTTACAAGAGCCAGTTTCTACAGCAGTATGGTGGCTGAATACCAGGAACGAAGGATATGCCTTAACTCGACGGTGGAGGTGTGTATGCATGATGTGTCTACATACTTCACATGAGTTAAGGTACCAAACGTACCGTTTGAGGGTACGCAGTTTGGAAATGAGGACGTCTTCAGAAACTACGGTGTTGTTCATGAGGCTAGAGGAGGGGGGTGGAGGGATGGCCCATATGTAGACTGCCTGAAGGTTCCTACACCCTCAAGATGACGTTGAGGAGGCTTATACCGTCATATGTTCTGTTGACGGGATACAGAACTCAAGTCTATGTGCATTACGCAGGGCAGAGGACGTGCCGTCTTTGTGACTCGTCGAGCATAGGCGGCGCAGTGTGTACGTAGGGCTGCCCACAAGTGTGCCAACGCTTTTGGAGGAGGAACGACAGCTGAGTACGGTGGACACAGAGAGGAATGGGGGAGGGACAGGGGAAAGGCCTCTGGAGGAGGGGGTGGAGAATGAGGGGGACATGTTGGGGACGTGTGTCACACTCCCAGAGGAGGCTAGTGGGGTTTCCCCACCAAGGCCTGTGGCAGAGGAGGAAGGGGAAACGTCGACACAGGAGCTGTTATTGGAGACTGTGCTACAGAATTTTTTGAAGGACGCTTTGGGTCGGCGAGGACCTGATGGAAGGTCCAGGAATGTGCAGAAGAGGGAAGGGCTGCAGGGAAAAGTGGAGGTCGTGGGTGGGCAAGGCCAGGAAACCATTTGTGGTAGCTGAGGTACATCAGGAGGATGTACATGATGATGATATGAGTTTGGGTGGTAGCCTAGGAAGCGGCCTGAGGGTCGTCTGAATTGGATGAAGTATTGACACCGGGGCAGAGACCGGGTAAGAGGTATGGGCAGATGTGGTGGGGAAAAACCACTAAAGGGGGGGGTTGCACAGGGAAATCGGGTGGGATGGAGCAAGGGGGGGGTGGGGGGTCGGATTAGGAAGAATGGTAAGGAGAGTGTGGGCATCATAAAGGGAGTGTGAGCAAGCCACAGCGGCACAAGGTAAGCCGCCTTTCCTTGAACATTTAGGTGTGGGGACTTTAAAGTTAATGGTCTCAAGAATGAGGTCAAAAGGGTCTGGTTGGAGTGGTTTTGAGAAGTATGACGTGGACGTTTGTTTCTTGCAGGAGCACAACCATAGTCAGGATGTGAGTTGCAATTGAGGGAAAATAAGAGTTTGTAAGTTTGGCTTTGAAATTTTAAAGGAGTGGCTGTCATGGGGGGGAAAGGAGGGGGGAGGGGGGAAGGGGGAGGGTTGTTCGGGTGGATGGGTTTGGGGAAAGGGGAGGGTATGTTTTGTGGGCGTTTATATGCCGGGAATGAGTAACATTAGGGTAAAAGCAGACTTTGTTAGGGAAGTTTTTGTACTAATACTCAGGGGTTTACCTGCTATTTCGATAGCTGGAGGAGATTGGAATTGTGTATCCGGCATGGAGATGTGAGACGAGGGGTGCGGGGGGTGTGTTGAGTGTTTTGAGGGATGCTTTACGGATGTGGGGTGGTCGATGTGGTGGGCAGGGGGTATCAGGTGGAACACACGTATTGTAAGGGGGGTTATGAAGCACGGTTGGATAGGATTTATGTTAGGCAGGGGATGGGTATGGAGAGGGTTAGGACTATTGACGTAGGTTTGTCTGATCATGGGTGGTGTTGGCTGACCTTAGGGTAGATGGTATTTTGCGCATATTTTCGAGTTATTGGAAATTGAATGTGCGGCTTTTACAGGAGGAGGATCTAGTTTGTCCCTTTCAGGACTGGTGGAAAGATTTTTGGGAGGCTAGGGGTGAGGATGTGAATTTGCTAGACTGGTGGGAGTTGTATGCAAAGGTGGAGATTGAAAATTTTTTCAAGGCACGTGGCAGTGAACGGCTTGCTGGCAGTTTGGCCTGAATAATTACTTAGAGGGGCAGTTTAATGATTGTTATGGGGGGGGGGGGAGGGAAGGTGTGAGTGGTGTTATGGGGGAACTTAGAAGTCGTTTAGTGGAGATTCATAATGAACGGTTTGATGCACTCCAAGTCAGGGCGGGGTTGGAGGACGTCTTGAAGGTGACAGGCCCTTTCCCCGTATGTACTAAGGAAAATCAAGGACAGACAGTTGGGACTACTTGGCACATTTAGTGGGGGGGGAGGGGGGTTTATGTGCAGGGCCCGGGTCTTTCTGATACAGACAGTATCAGTAGGTATGCAGATTATTGTTTCGGGAGAAATAGAAGAGGAGGGAGGGGGTTGTTGGGGTTTGGGTTCATTGTGGTTATCGGTGCACAAACTGGGTTTGGGGCAGGGGACAGGGAAATGTTGAAGGGCAGCATTTAAAGGGGGCAGAGGTGGAGAGGTGGTGAATGGGTTGAGTCAGGGGAAGGCACCGGGAATAGATGGTTTATCTAATGATTTTTATTGAGCGGAAGTACCTAGTGGAAGTTCTGAATTATATGTTGAAACAGTGGTAGAATGGGGCGAACACAGAAAACTGGGATTGTTGTATTGGTGCCGAAGGGGAAGGAGGGGAAGGGTTTGGGTGATTATCGTCCTTTTTCATTAGTGTGTTCGATTTTAAAATTTTTGCAAAGATATTGGGTAATAGATTGAAGAAGGAAAATTGGGGCTGTGATACATAGAGTCAGTATGGGATCCCGGGGCGAAGTAGAGGAATGGGTACCCGTCCATAAGGATTTTATAGAGAACTGACCAGGAAGGGGCGTCCCCTTTGGGTTTTGGGTTGGGCTCAGGGTTATGACTGTGTGAATAGGGAATCTTTATGGGTCTGTTTGGAGAAGTTGGGTTTTGGGAGGGGGGGTAGTGATTGGGGACCAAATCTTATG
>NC_069399.1:12662082-12791029 GCF_026875155.1 Cherax quadricarinatus | reverse complement strand
CAAATTTTGGAACCTTCTTGAATTTTCAATGTAAGGTTTAAAAAAACAGTTGTTCTTTTTATTGGTTTTAAAAAATTTAAAGGTTTTAAACCGGCCACGTGTGGAAATTACAAATTTTTTTTTTTTCTTTCTTTAGTTTTTTTGGGGCCCCCACCGGGAAAAATTTCAGAAATACTGGCGGGGTTTTGGGTGACCATTTTTACAGGAAAAAGCTCATTGTTTTAAAGGTTCCTTCATTCCCAACGGGGGAATTTTCCCCCTTTAAATTTTCTTGCCCAGCCCCCAAAAAAAATTTATTTGTTCTGGGGTTCGGTCAACTTTTCAGTTTTTCAGGAAGTAAGGACAATAATCCAAATTCCCATTTAAAAGGGGTAAAAGGGTTTTTTCCCTGGGCCCTTTTTTTAAAGGGGTTTTAAATTTTGTCAAACAGGAACTTTTCAAAGTTCATTCCTTAACCTTTTTAAAATTTCCGAGCCTTTGGTAAAGGGGTTTCCCGGAATTTTACAGGGAAACCAAATTGATGGTTCTAAGGGAACATTTTAAATTTGGGCAGTTTAAGTTCGGAACATTGGACATTCACAGGTTCGGTTAACATTTTGAAGGGTTAATGGAAATTCAGCAAATTTTACATTCACTTAATCTTTTTCTTTGGTGAAGGAAGGTAAAGTTTCTGTTATTTTAATGGTTCGGGTTTTAAATTTGCAGTTCAAGGAACGGTCTTTTGGTTAGGTTCAAATTTGTTCAGGTTCTAACATTTATCATTTACGGGGGAATCAGGAAAAACAACTTCTACTTGGTAATCAGGTTTTAAACATTGTGATCAGTTTCTACATGGAAAAACAGGTTCAAACTTTGTGATCGGGTTCTACAGGTAATCAGGTTCTAACATTGTATCGGTTCTACATGGTAACAGTTCAAAACATTGTGACGGGTTCTACATGGAAAGTTCTAACATTGTGATCGGTTTCTACATGGAATCAGGTTCTAACTTGTATCGGTTCTACAGGTAACGGGTTCTAACATTGTGATCAGGTTCTACGGGTATCGGGTTTCTAAAAATTGTGTTTCAGGTTCACAGGTAATCGGGTTCAACATTGTATCGGTTTCTACATGGTAATCAGGTTCTAACTTTGTGATCAGGTTCACGGGTAATCAGGTTTCTAACATTTGATCAGGTTCTACAGGTAACAGGTTCAACTTGTGACGGGTTCCCAAATGGTAATCAGGTTCTAACATTGTGACGGGTTTCTACATGGTAACAGGTTCTAACATTGTGACAGTTCTACATGGAAATCAGGTTCTAACATTGTGATCAGGTTTTCACTGGTAATCGGTTCTAACATTGGTCATTTTCAACATGGTAAACAGGTTCTAACTTTGTGACGGGTTCTACATGGTAATCAGGTTTAACATTGTGATCAGGTTCTACATGGAATCAGGTTAAAAACATTGTGATCAGTTCTACATGGAAATTTCGGGTTCAACATTGTGATCGGGTTCTACAGGTAATCAGGTTCTAACTTGACAGGTTCTACAGGTAAACGGGTTCTAACATTGTGATCGGGTTCTACAGGTAATCAGGTTCTAACATTGTGATCAGGTCTACAGGAACGGGTTTCTAACTTGTGATCGGGGTTCACATGGTAATCGGTTCAACATTGTGATCAGGTTTCTACATGGTAATCAGGTTCTAACATTGTACAGTTCTACATGGTAATCTTTTCTAACTTTGGAGGGGTTCTACAGGGGAATCAGGTTCAAACATGTGTCCAGGTTCTACAGGTAATCGGTTCTAACTTTGTGATCATTTTTCACATGGTAATCGGGTTCTAACATTGTGATCGGGTTTCTACTTTAACAGTTCTAACTTTTGATAAAGGTTTTCACATGGTAATCAGGTTCTAACATTGTGATCAGTTCACATGGTAACAGGTTCTAACATTGTATCGGGTTTTCTACATGGAATCGGGTTTCAAACCCATTGTGATCGGGTTTCTACAGGGTAATCGGGTTCTAACATTGTGATCAGGTTCTACATGGTAACGGTTCAACTTTGGAAACGGGTTCTACGGGGTAACAGGTTTTCAAAAACATTGGTCAGGTTCACAGGGTAATCATTCTAATTTTGTATCAGTTCTACATGGAAATCGGGGTTCTAACTTTGGACAGGTTCTCAGGTAATCATTTCTAACTTTGACAGGTTCTAATTAATCAGTTCTAACATGTGTCGGGGCTACATGGTAACAGTTCTAACATTGTATCGGGTTCTCGGGTAACAGGTTCTAACTTGTGATCAGGTTCTACAGGGAAACGGGTTCAACACTTGGGAGCAAGCACACACAAAATAAGGTCATCACCATACCAAAAAAAATTTTTTAAAGTTGATTACATTGTGTTTTTTGTACTTAAATTTTTAAAACAATAAAATGTGTTTTACAATAGGAACGTTAGGTTTATTGGTACTTAAAGACAAAATAAAGACCATGTGTTTTTTTTAATTTTTTTTTATACAGGAGGGCCCCTGCAGCGGGTTTTAGTTTTCCTGGCTACTGCTGCAAAGCAAAATTTATGAAGTGAGCCTTTTTTTCATTTTTTAATGATAAAAAACCCGAACATTTTTACATTATATAATTAAGTGACCAGAAAAGCTAGGCCTTTAAAAATCATACACAGACCACATTATTCCCTTTAAAATTTTTTTTACCCTTTATTTATAGGAGTATGAATATATCTTTTGTAGGAAGTCGAATAAATTCCAGAGGAAGGAACAAATTCTTTCCCGTAAGCATCCCTGTCGTAAGGCGACCAAAATGCCGGGACAAGGGGGCTAGAAACCCCCTTCCCTTTTGTATTACTAAATTTAAATGAAACTTCTGTTTTTTCCTTTTTGGGCCACCCTCCCTTTGGGGAACAGCCGTCTGTTAAAAGAAAGAAGAGAGTCTGAATAAATAAAGAAGGGGGTAAAATTTTAAAACGCTAATTAGTTAAAAAAACGTTAAGAAAAGGGGTGAAAAGTGGGGTTCGTCTGTATTTAAAAATTGGAATCAAAAGAACAAGAAGCAATTGAAATATTATAAGCAGCTCAACACCCTCAGTTTCTTTCATTTGGCTTGGTCTGTAACTTTTATCTAAAATGCAACATTTTGCCATGGCGATTGTGAATTTTAGTGCTTTGTTGTTACAGTTTCCCACCTTAAATTTTTTGCCCTCTCCAAATACTCTTTTTCTCCTACATTTTTGTTAAATAAACTGGCCATACCCCACAAGGCAGGGGGACCTAAAAAAAATTTTTTTAAGTAATTTCATAGTAAAGGGTTTCTCTCGTCTTTATTAATAAATCATAAAACCAGAGTTTCTTGTAAATTTTTTTATCCTTTTTAAAAACCAAAAAAATTAGTTATCTCTGCAGTTATATTTTTTGGGATTTTGGAGAATTTTTTTTCTCCAAAAGGGTTAAACCGTAGGGGGCCTTCAATATAAGGCTGGTGAGACTGTTTTCACTGGGTTTACATTTTTTTATCATTAGATTAGGGAAAATTTACTTTTTTTTTTTTTTTTCCATGAGCGTTGGTGCCCCCCCTTTTCCCCCCCCCCCTCCCCCCCCCTCCCCCCACGAGTAAGGTGCTGAAAAGGGAAAACACATACATCATCACCTCACTTTAAAAGTATTTTGCTAGAAGTGTGGGGAGTTAAATTGAAATAACCCTCGGACAACACTATAACCAACCCCACACTATATGTAAAGTAAAAGGAACAATGCAACAAAGTGGCACTTTAAAATTTTGGGAACGTTTCGCTCTCCAGGGGCTTTGTCAAGCCCTTTTCAAAAAAGTCGAAACACAGAGGGTAATATAGCTCAGAGTGAGGGGGCAATACAGTGGTGGGAGTATAGTAGTGACAAGTTGTAGTAGTATAGTAATCAATATGGTAAGCAATTAACTCGTACATGAGAAAAGGATTAAACCCCATTTAAATTGGGGACAAAAAAGGTTAGACAAATATAACGGGGAGAGAAGGGCCTTTTTTTATTGTTCACTTCGAATGTGCTTTGTGTATATTAAAGGGGAGACTATGTGATGGGAGGGTTTTCTGTTTTCAAGGATTTTTCTAAGATTCGGGATGGAAGCTGCCCTTGTTTTGTTTAATTTTATTCGAAAACCCCTTAGTCTGATTCGAGGGACTTGCGTCTGCGGAAATTATTTCTTTGATCATAATTGGGGGGGCCCTGAAATTTTTATGAGATATTGGGGAATTTCGGTGTTGTACCAGGCGTTGTTCAATTTTCGTTCCTACAGCGTAAATATGTTCGTTGAGGGGGGTGTCGAGGTTTTTTTTTTTGCGTTTCACCTACAAAATCTTGTCACAGCCTCCACGGGGAAAGGAAACCCCTCATTGACGTTCGGGGGGCTTTGATTTTTTCCTGGGTTTAAACCTTTTAAAAAATGCGGAACGATGGCGACTCTGGTGTTGCTTTGAAAGACTTTAGAAACGTTCAGTGCAAAACCCGCTGTTTGGGAAGAATTATAAAATTTGTTGGGGGTGGGGTTGGTGCGTGAGAATTAATTTCGAAGAGCTTTTTCTTTGCAATCTTTTAAAAAAAGAAAATTGGGAAGAAAAAAAGCTCTTCAGATCATTTTAATTTCCCCCACCACCAACACCCCTCCCAACAAATTATAATTTTTCCCAACAGCCGGTTGCACTAAAGTTTCAAAGACTTTCACAAGCTAACACCAGAGTCCCATCGCTTCCAGCACTTCAAAAAGGACTAACCAGACAAAAACAAAGCCCCGAACCATAAATTGCAGGGGGTTTTTCACTATACCCCAGGGCTGTGACAAAATTTATGAGGGGAAACACAAGAAACCCCCGACACCCGCCTCACGAACTATTTACCATTTTGAACATAACTTTAACAACGCCTTGGGACAACACCGAAATTTCCCCCAATCATGTCATGAAATTTAGGGACGCCCAATTATGATCAAAGAAACTAAATTTTTTCCCGCCAAGTGCCTCGAAACAGCACTAAATGCGTTTCGAATACAATTAAACAAAAAAACGGCAGCTTCAAACCCTCTCCGAAGCTTAGCAAAAACCCCCCGAAAACAGTAAACCCTGCATCACATATCTCTCCTGTAATACACACAAAAACATTTCAGAGAGGACATTGAAAAGGCCTTCTCTTCCAGTCTAAATTTTTCTAACCCATTTTTATGTTTCCAAGTAATAGCTTTTTTTCCTTTTACTCATTTCAGTTAATTGCTCTACCATAGTATTACTACTACTACTACAACTGTCACACTCTACACCCCCCTATATTGCACCTCACCTGAGCCTATATAACCCTCTTGGGGTTTAGTACGTTTTTAAGGGTTAAAAAAGCCCGAGAGCAAAAGTTGCCACAATAAAAGCCCCATTATTTTCACTTGTGTCCTTTTACTTTCATATTGCGGGAATTCTACCAAAATTTTTACAATCCACACATAACCACCACCACAACACTATTAATCACCATCTACAACACTATAACCACCACCCCAACAAATAAAACCCCCACCCTTCCCCCCCACAAATAATTAAATTGGGGTTTTTTTTGGGGTTTGGGGGTACTTGTTTCATTCATATTTTCCTAAAAAATTATAAAAGTTTTTTTCTTAAAGGGAAAGCAGTACATAGTATTTTTTTTTGTGAACCTTGAAAAAATTTTATACATTTAAACAAAGTTCCTTTAAGGAAAATGTTCCTGTTTTCAGGCATGTGTTTTAAGCTGGTATGGTTTGTAGCCCCAAATGGACCCTGTGTGTGCACACCATTGTCAAAATTTTGAACATTTTTTGGTACTGGGGGAAAAAAATGTTTTTGAGGCCAAGTTTGGATGGGGGTTGGCACACCAATTTCAAAAAAAATGGTTTTGTTTTTTATCAACAGTTGTACTGGTATGGTCCTGTGAATAAAACCCTTTTTTCCCCCCCTTTCCCCCCAAAATTCCTTTTTTGGCCCTGTGTACCTTTGGTTGGTTGAAACAATTTTTTGGGCTTTTCCAACATTTATATGTCCTTTTTAGCAAATTTTTGACTGAGGCCCAAAATTACCCTTTTTACCCATGTGTTTTGGATTTTCACCTGGAATAACTTTTTGGCTTGATTTAGGATTTTTGGGCACCAAAATATCGGGGGTTATGAAATTTCAGTCCTTTTTTCATGAAATTTTTACCCGGCCCCCCCCTTTATTTAAAAGTTTTGGGTTTTTCCTTTTCCCCTTATTTTCTTTTCCCCTTTTTTTTATCAAAACTCACTTTAAAACCCCACTAGAATCCTTTAAAAATTTGAGCCAAATTTTGGAAATTAAACCCCAACCCTTTTGGGGTACCCCCACACCTATGGTTTTTTAGTATTGTTTTCCCATTTTTTGCCATCTTTCCTCAAATGTCTCAGTACACTACCTACCTTTTCTTTATTTGTTCCATGGTTTGCCTCATCTTTCACAGATCCATCTGCCAACATGTACACTCCCAAATATGTATCTGAATACATTCACTTCCTCCATTCTGAATATATGATTATAAAGAAATAAAAATTAAACTTCTTTCTATTGGTTTATATTGGGCTTCCCCCCCCCCAACTAGATAAATTACTGCAGTCTGTTACAAAGAAATTTCTAGATTGCAAAGGCGATTCGCTTGACAAGTTTCTCAGTCAGCCTAGTATATTTAAGCCAACCCTTGAACCCTTCATGAGCATTGTTGAGCAGTTCCTGCAGCATCAACACAGAGGTGATAAGATCCACAACATTCATCACATGATTAAGGTAGCAGCCTTTCTTTATTAGCAAATTTTACTGCAATCAGACCTCCCATTGTGTGCACTTATCTAGTGCATTTTTAATAAGGAGGCTTTAGAGTGGGTAGGGAATGTGTAGATCAAGGTTTTACATTGAAGTATATGTATGAACAGTATTGAGATAAAGGTAGGGAAGTTTTCACTGCATTTATGGATTTATAAAAGGCATATGATAGTGAATAGGGGAGCAATGTGGCAGATGTTGCAAGTATATGGAAGTAGGTAGTAAGTTTATTAAATGCTGTAAAGAGTTTTTATGAGGATAGTGAGGCTCAGGTTAGGGTGTGTAGAAGAGAGGGAGAATACTTCCCGGTAAAAGTAGGTCTTAGACAAGGATGTGTAATGTCACCATGGTTGTTTAATATATTTATAGATGGGGTTGTAAAAGAAGTAAATGCTAGGGTGTTCGGGAGAGGGGTGGGATTAAATTATGGGGAATCAAATACTAAATGGAGTTGACACAGTTACTTTTTGCTGATGATACTGTGCTTATGGGAGATTGATAATTTAGACACATGTGCAACACTTGGGTAACTTTAATGAGGAAAAATTTCGCCACAAAGTGACTTCATCGGTCCATACACAGGAGATTATTATTATTATTATAATCAAGGGGGAAGCGCTAAGCCCGGAGGATTATACAGCGCCTGGGGGGGATGTGGAAGGCATTCAGGCTTAATTCGGGGAACTGGAGCACAGATCCAATTCCATAAATCAAGAGCCCCTCACCAACATCAAGGAACCTTCCTTGAGGGGCATACACAGGAGAGCGGTGAAGAACAGGAGGAGTTTGAGGTGATCAGTCCCTCAGCCTTGAGTCGATGTGGTCAGTCCGTCAATCTTGAAAAGAATACAGCATATGTGCGAAGAAGTAGCTTATATACTGTAGGCAGGAGAGGTGCAGCAGTCGTAGGTGGTATCACATTTGTCCAATGTGGAAGTAGGTCAATGCCCAAGGGTTAGGCAAGTGAAGAATTCCCTGTAAGGACTGATGAAGCCACTGTGTGGCAAAACTCCTCATTAAAGATACCAAGTGTTGCACATGTGTCTAATTTATCAACTTATCGGTTCTCTGAATCATTCATCTACATTATGGAGATTCTAAAGCTAAGAAAATTTGCAAAGGTTAGTGGATGAGTTTGAGAATGTGTGTAAAGGTAGAAAGTTGAAAGTGAACATAGAAAAGAGTAAGGTGATGAGGGTATCAAATGATTTAGATAAAGAAAAATTGGATATTAAATTGGGAAGAAGGAGTATGGAAGAAGTGAATGTTTTCAGATACTTGGGAGTTGACGTGTCGGCGGATGGATTTATGAAGGATGAGGTTAATCATAGAATTGATGAAGGAAAAAAGGTGAGTGTTGCATTGAGGTATATGTGGAGTCAAAAAATATCTGTGGAGGCAAAGAAGGGAATGAATGAAAGTATATTGGTACCAACTCTCTTACATGGGTGTGAAGCTTGGTTGTAAATGCTGCAGCGAGGAGACGGTTGGAGGCAGTGGAGATGTCCTGTCTAAGGGCAATGTGTGTTGTAAATATTATGCAAAAAATTCGGAGTGTGGAAATTAAGGAGAAGTGTGGAGTAATAAAAATATTAGTCAGAGGGCAGAAGAGGGGTTTTGAGGTGGTTTGGTCATTTAGAGAGAATGGATCAAAGTAGAATGACATGGAGAGCGTATAAATCTGTAGGGGAAGGAAGGCGGGGTAGAAGTCGTCTTCGAAAACGTTGGAGGGAGGGGGTAAAGGAGATTTTGTGGGCGAGGGGCTTGGACTTCCAGCAAATGTGTGTGAGCGTGTTAAATAGGAGTGAATGAAGATGAATGGTTTTTGGGACCTGACGAGCTGTTGGAGTGTGAGCAGGGTAATATTTAGTGAAGAGATTCAGAGGAAACTGATTATTTTTATATAGCCAGACTTGAGTACTGGAAATGGGAAGTACAATGTTGCCTGCACTTTAAAGGAGGGGTTTGGAGGAATATATTATATATTTTTATATATGCTTCTAAACTGTTGTATCTGGGTGCCTCTGCAAAAACAGTGATTATGTATGAGTGAGGTGAAAGTGTTGAATGATGATGAAAGTATTTTCTTTTTGGGGATTTTTTTTCTTTTTTATGTCACCCTGCCTCGGTGGAAGACGGCTAACTTATTGAAAAAAAAAAACTTGTATTAAAAATATCACTACATCGTTTTGATTGAGTTTGTGTCATGAAAGTTTTAAAAGTTTGGCTCAGGCATGAAAACTGACTGGCTAAATACGTGTATGTTGTAGTGGCCCTGGTAACCTTAACCCCTTGAGGGTCCACACCTCCTGTTGTTGTAGTGGCCCTGGTAACCTTAACCCCTTGAGGGTCCACACCTCTGTTGTTGTAGTGGCCCTGGTAACCTTAACCCCTTGAGGGTCCACACCTCCTGTTGTTGTAGTGGCCCTGGTAACCTTAACCCCTTGAGGGTCCACACCTCCTGTTGTTGTAGTGGCCCTGGTAACCTTAACCCCTTGAGGGTCTACACCTCCTGTTGTTGTAGTGGCCCTGGTAACCTTAACCCCTTGAGGGTCCACACCTCCTGTTGTTGTAGTGGCCCTGGTAACCTTAACCCCTTGAGGTCCACACCTCCTGTTGTTGTAGTGGCCCTGGTAACCTTAACCCCTTGAGGGTCCACACCTCCTGTTGTTGTAGTGGCCCTGGTAACCTTAACCCCTTGAGGGTCCACACCTCCTGTTGTTGTAGTGGCCCTGGTAACCTTAACCCCTTGAGGGTCCACACTCCTGTTGTTGTAGTTGGCCCTGGTAACCTAACCCCTTGAGGGTCCACACCTCCTGTTGTTGTAGTGGCCCTGGTAACCTTAACCCCTTGAGGGTCCACACCTCCTGTTGTTGTAGTGGCCCTGGTAACCTTAACCCCTTGAGGGTCCACACCTCCTGTTGTTGTAGTGGCCCTGGTAACCTTAAACCCCTTGAGGGTCTACACCTCCTGTTGTTGTAGTGGCCCTGGTAACCTTAACCCCTTGAGGGTCCACACCTCCTGTTGTTGTAGTGGCCCTGGTAACCTTAACCCCTTGAGGGTCCACACCTCCTGTTGTTGTAGTGGCCCTGGTAACCTTAACCCCTTGAGGGTCCACACCTCCTGTTGTTGTAGTGGCCCTGGTAACCTTAACCCCTTGAGGTCCACACCTCCTGTTGTTGTAGTGGCCCTGGTAACCTTAACCCCTTGAGGGTCTACACCTCCTGTTGTTGTAGTGGCCCTGGTAACCTTAACCCCTTGAGGGTCCACACCTCCTGTTGTTGTAGTGGCCCTGGTAACCTTAACCCCTTGAGGGTCCACACCTCCTGTTGTTGTAGTGGCCCTGGTAACCTTAACCCCTTGAGGGTCTACACCTCCTGTTGTTGTAGTGGCCCTGGTAACCTTAACCCCTTGAGGGTCCACACCTCCTGTTGTTGTAGTGGCCCTGGTAACCTTAACCCCTTGAGGGTCTACACCTCCTGTTGTTGTAGTGGCCCTGGTAACCTTAACCCCTTGAGGGTCCACACCTCCTGTTGTTGTAGTGGCCCTGGTAACCTTAACCCCTTGAGGGTCTTCACCTCCTGTTGTTGTAGTGGCCCCTGGTAACCTTAACCCCTTGAGGTCCACACCTCCTGTTGCTGTAGTGGCCCTGGTAACCTTAACCCCTTGAGGGTCTACACCTCCTGTTGTTGTAGTGGCCCTGGTAACCTTAACCCCTTGAGGGTCTACACCTCCTGATGTTGCGTAGTGGCCCTGGTAACCTTAACCCCTTGAGGGTCCACACCTCCTGTTATTGTAGTGGCCCTGGTAACCTTAACCCCTTGAGGGTCCACACCTCCTGTTGCTGTAGTGGCCCTGGTAACCTTAACCCCTTGAGGGTCTACACCTCCTGTTGTTGTAGTGGCCCTGGTAACCTTAACCCCTTGAGGGTCTACACCTCCTGTTGTTGTAGTGGCCCTGGTAACCCTTAACCCCTTGAGGGTCCACACCTCCTGTTGTTGTAGTGGCCCTGGTAACCTTAACCCCTTAAGGGTCTACACCTCCTGTTGTTGTAGTGGCCCTGGTAACCTTAACCCCTTGAGGGTCTACACCTCCTGTTGTTGTAGTGGCCCTGGTAACCTTAACCCCTTGAGGGTCCACACCTCCTGTTGCTGTAGTGGCCCTGGTAACCTTAACACCTTGAGGGTCTACACCTCCTGTTGTTGTAGTGGCCCTGGTAACCTTAACCCCTTGAGGGTCCACACCTCCTGTTGTTGTAGTGGCCCTGGTAACCTTAACCCCTTGAGGGTCTACACCTCCTGTTGTTGTAGTGGCCCTGGTAACCTTAACCCCTTGAGGGTCTACACCTCCTGTTGTTGTAGTGGCCCTGGTAACCTTAACCCCTTGAGGGTCTACACCTCCTGTTGTTGTAGTGGCCCTGTAACCTTAACCCCTTGAGGGTCCACACCTCCTGTTGCTGTAGTGGCCCTGGTAACCTTAACCCCTTGAGGGTCTACACCTCCTGTTATTGTAGTGGCCCTGGTAACCTTAACCCCTTGAGGGTCTACACCTCCTGTTGTTGTAGTGGCCCTGGTAACCTTAACCCCTTGAGGGTCCACACCTCCTGTTGTTGTAGTGGCCCTGGTAACCTTAACCCCTTGAGGGTCTTCACCTCCTGTTGCTGTAGTGGCCCTGGTAACCTTAACCCCTTGAGGGTCTACACCTCCTGTTGCTGTAGTGGCCCTGGTAACCTTAACCCCTTGAGGGTCTACACCTCCTGTTGTTGTAGTGGCCCTGGTAACCTTAACCCCTTGAGGGTCTACACCTCCTGTTGTTGTAGTGGCCCTGGTAACCTTAACCCCTTGAGGGTCTACACC
Organism: Cherax quadricarinatus; assembly: GCF_026875155.1. Classification (NCBI taxonomy): domain Eukaryota; kingdom Metazoa; phylum Arthropoda; class Malacostraca; order Decapoda; family Parastacidae; genus Cherax; species Cherax quadricarinatus. The sequence goes on along the minus strand of NC_069399.1, from coordinate 12,779,330 downwards.
TCCTGTTGTTGTAGTGGCACTGGTAACCTTAACCCCTTGAGGGTCCACACCTCCTGTTGTTGTAGTTGCCCTGGTAACCTTAACCCCTTGAGGGTCCACACCTCCTGTTGCTGTAGTGGCCCTGGTAACCTTAACCCCTTGAGGGTCTACACCTCCAGTTGTTGTAGTGGCCCTGGTAACCTTAACCCTTGAGGGTCTACACCTCCAGTTGTTGTATTGGCCCTGGTAACCTTAACCCTTGAGGGTCTACACCTCCTGTTGTTGTAGTGGCCCTGGTAACCTTAACCCCTTGAGGGTCCACACCTCCTGTTGTTGTAGTGGCCCTGGTAACCTTAAACCCCTTGAGGGTCTACACCTCCTGTTGTTGTAGTGGCCTGGTAACCTTAACCCTTGAGGGTCTACACCTCCTGTTGTTGTAGCGGCCCTGGTAACCTTAACCCCTTGAGGGTCCCACACCTCCTGTTGTTGTAGTGGCCCTGGTAACCTTAACCCCTTGAGGGTCTACACCTCCTGTTGTTGTAGTGGCCCTGGTAACCTTAACCCCTTGAGGGTCTACACCTCCTGTTGTTGTAGTGGCCCTGGTAACCTTAACCCTTGAGGTCTACACCTCCTGTTGTTGTAGTGGCCCTGGTAACCTTAACCCCTTGAGGGTCCACACCTCCTGTTGTTGTAGTGGCCCTGGTAACCTTAACCCCTTGAGGGTCCACACCTCCTGTTGTTTAGTGGCCCTGGTAACCTTAACCCTTGAGGGTCTACACCTCCTGTTGTTGTAGTGGCCCTGGTAACCTTAACCCCTTGAGGGTCTACACCTCCTGTTGTTGTAGTGGCCCTGGTAACCTTAACCCTTGAGGGTCTACACCTCCTGTTGTTGTAGTGGCCCTGGTAACCTTAACCCCTTGAGGGTCTACACCTCCTGTTGTTGTAGTGGCCCTGGTAACCTTAACCCTTGAGGGTCCCACACCTCCTGTTGTTGTAGTGGCCCTGGTAACCTTAACCCTTGAGGGTCTACACCTCCAGTTGTTGTAGTGGCCCTGGTAACCTTAACCCTTGAGGGTCTACACCTCCTGTTTTGTAGTGGCCCTGGTAACCTAACCCCTTGAGGGTCTACACCTCCTGTTGTTGTAGTGGCCCTGGTAACCTTAACCCTTGAGGGTCTACACCTCCTGTTGTTGTAGTGGCCCTGGTAACCTTAACCCCTTGAGGGTCTACACCTCCTGTTGTTGTAGTGGCCCTGGTAACCTTAACCCCTTGAGGTCCACACCTCTGTTGCTGTAGTGGCCCTGGTAACCTTAACCCCTTGAGGGTCCACACCTCCTGTTGTTGTAGTGGCCCTGGTAACCTTAACCCCTTGAGGGTCCACACCTCCAGTTGCTGTAGTGGCCCTGGTAACCTTAACCCCTTGAGGGTCCACACCTCCTGTTGCTGTAGTGGCCCTGGTAACCTTAACCCCTTGAGGGTCTACACCTCCTGTTGTTGTAGTGGCCCTGGTAACCTTAACCCCTTGAGGGTCTACACCTCCTGTTGTTGTAGTGGCCCTGGTAACCTTAACCCCTTGAGGGTCTACACCTCCAGTTGCTGTAGTGGCCCTGGTAACCTTAACCCCTTGAGGGTCCACACCTCCTGTTGCTGTAGTGGCCCGGTAACCTTAACCCTTGAGGGTCCACACCTCCTGTTGTTGTAGTGGCCCTGTAACCTAACCCCTTGAGGGTCTACACCTCCTGTTGCTGTAGTGGCCCTGGTAACCTTAACCCCTTGAGGGTCCACACCTCCTGTTGCTGTAGTGGCCCTGGTAACCTTAACCTTTGAGGGTCCACACCTCCTGTTGTTGTAGTGGCCCTGGTAACCTTAACCCCTTGAGGGTCTACACCTCCTGTTGCTGTAGTGGCCCTGGTAACCTTAACCCCTTGAGGGTCCACACCTCCTGTTGTTGTAGTGGCCCTGGTAACCTTAACCCCCTTTAGGGTCTACACCTCCTGTTGTTGTAGTGGCCCTGGTAACCTTAACCCTTTGAGGGTCTACACCTCCTGTTGTTGTAGTGGCCCTGGTAACCTTAACCCCTTGAGGGTCTACACCTCCTGTTGCTGTAGTGGCCCTGGTAACCTTAACCCCTTGAGGGTCCACACCTCCTGTTGCTGTAGTGGCCCTGGTAACCTTAACCCTTGAGGGTCCACACTCCTGTTGTTGTAGTGGCCCCGGTAACCTTAACCCCTTGAGGGTCTACACCTCCTGTTGTTGTAGTGGCCCTGGTAACCTTAACCCCTTGAGGGTCCACACCTCCTGTTGTTGTAGTGGCCCTGGTAACCTTAACCCCTTGAGGGTCTACACCTCCTGTTGTTGTAGTGGCCCTGGTAACCTTAACCCTTGAGGGTCCACACCTCCTGTTGTTGTAGTGGCCCTGGTAACCTTAACCCCTTGAGGGTCCACACCTCCTGTTGTTGTAGTGGCCTGGTAACCTTAACCCCTTGAGGGTCCACACCTCCTGTTGTTGTAGTGGCCCTGGTAACCTTAACCCTTGAGGGTCTACACCTCCTGTTGTTGTAGTGGCCCTGGTAACCTTAACCCCTTGAGGGTCCACACCTCCTGTTGTTGTAGTGGCCCTGGTAACCTTAACCCCCTTGAGGGTCCCACACCTCCTGTTGCTGTAGTGGCCCTGGTAACCTTAACCCTTGAGGGTCCACACCTCCTGTTGTTGTAGTGGCCCTGGTAACCTTAACCCCTTGAGGGTCTACACCTCCTGTTGTTGTAGTGGCCCTGGTAACCTTAACCCCTTGAGGTCTACACCTCCTGTTGTTGTAGTGGCCCTGGTAACCTTAACCCCTTGAGGGTCTACACCTCCTGTTGTTGTAGTGGCCCTGGTAACCTTAACCCTTGAGGGTCCACACCTCCTGTTGTTGTAGTGGCCCTTGTAACCTTAACCCCTTGAGGGTCTACACCTCCTGTTGTTGTAGTGGCCCTGGTAACCTTAACCCCTTGAGGGTCCACACCTCCTGTTGTTGTAGTGGCCCTGGTAACCTTATCCCCTTGAGTGTCTACACCTCCTGTTGTTGTAGTGGCCCTGGTAACCTTATCCCCTTGAGGGTCTACACCTCCTGTTGTTGTAGTGGCCCTGGTAACCTTAACCCCTTGAGGGTCTACACCTCCTGTTGTTGTAGTGGCCCTGGTAACCTTAACCCCTTGAGGGTCCACACCTCCTGTTGTTGTAGTGGCCCTGGTAACCTTAACCCCTTGAGGGTCCACACCTCCTGTTGTGTAGTGGCCCTGGTAACCTTAACCCCTTGAGGGTCCACACCTCCTGTTGTTGTAGTGGCCCTGGTAACCTTAACCCCTTGAGGGTCCCACACCTCCTGTTGTAAAGTGGGCCACTTTAGGTCCAGGAATGTTAAACTAAAAACACCTTTTTGTTTATCTGTAATTAATTGAGGTTCAACCCGTTGTTGTAGTGGCCGAATAACCACACAACCCAGTACGAAATTTGGTTCAAAAAAAAAACAAAATTTTTCAATGCAAATTGAACCTGTTTTTTGGTAAACAATAGAATTTTTAAAAAAAGACACAAAAACCCATCCAATGTGTGGAGTTTTTTATTATCACCCCATACCCATCCAGTGGGCGGTAGTCACCCCATACCCATCCAGTGGGCGGTAGTCACCCCATACCCATCCAGTGGGCGGTAGTCACCCCATACCCATCCAGTGGGCAGTAGATCCACCTCCACCCCTACCCATCCAGTGGGCAGTAGTCACCCCATACCCATCCAGTGGGCGGTAGTCACCCCATACCCATCCAGTGGGCGGTAGTCACCCCATACCCATCCAGTGGGCAGTAGTCAAAAGATTACAGAGGTACATAATTGGTCCAGGGACTGGGCCTCAAAGTTTTGATAGCTGAGCAAGTTACAGAGGTAATGAATTCGCAATTTACAAAGGTAATGAACTCACAATTTACAAAGGTAATGAACTCCAGGTAGATCTAGTCACAATCATGACAAGTTACAAAGGTATTTACAGATTACAGAGGTACACAATGGGTCCAGGGACCGGGCTGCCGTGTGCAGTCAAGTATTTTACCATCAGCAATTATTGCCATAGATCATTTTACCCTATTTTTAGGCTCAATTACAATTGTTCCAGATAGATCGTCAAATTTATACTAATTTCAAAATGGTATAGTCATTCACAAATTGTATGATCAATTGGTAGCTATTCACATCAAATTGCCACTTCAGGTCACTATTTAAACTACCAAATGAATTGATCAGTTTCAAATTGGTAATTAGGTCAGTTTCACACAAATTGGTAATTAGGTCAGTTTCACACAAATTGGTAATTAGGTCAGTTTCACACAAATTGGTAATTAGGTCAGTTTCACACAAATTGGTAATTAGGTCAGTTTCACACAAATTGGTAATTAGGTCAGTTTCACACAAATTGGTAATTAGGTCAGTTTCACACAAATTGGTAATTAGGTCAGTTTCACACAAATTGGTAATTAGGTCAGTTTCACACAAATTGGTAATTAGGTCAGTTTCACACAAATTGGTAATTAGGTCAGTTTCACACAAATTGGTAATTAGGTCAGTTTCACACAAATTGGTAATTAGGTCAGTTTCACACAAATTGTAATTAGTCATTCAACAATACGTCAATTTCAGAATAGGACCCAGAATAAACAATGCAGGTATTCTTGATACTATGTTAATATTTCCTCTGTTCATTAGTTAGTTTACCTGGCTATACAATGAATTCCATTTTGCATTATTGTAATAATTGTATAAATAACGTTAGCACATTTGTAAATGCATTAGACTGACTAGTTGGATGTGTATTGGACAAGTGATTCTTTTACTCTGGAATATCAGGAAAAAGCAAATATCTCTGCTACTTTGAGCTCAATTTCTTACTTACTTTTTCTTACTTCCAGTCCTGATACCAATCAAAATTATCTCTATTTCAGTAACATGTCTTCCATTCTGTCAAATGATACCAGGAAACCAAGAATAAAACCATAAAGCTATCTGAAAATACACTACAAATTTGTTATTTTAAACCATAAACCCAGTCACATTTTTTCCCATCATGCACTGCATGAAGCAAATTTTTTTTATATGGTGCATATTCACCACATAGACCCAGTCTCTCAAAATTTACTCATGACAGTTTATCTGAGTGAGCTGAGGTCATGACGTAGTTCTATGGCACTGACCCAGAGTTCAAAACCCTAGAACTGCAGAACTGACCCTCAAGGAGTTAACAGATGACTGCCTCACAGCCATCAAGGAGTTAACAGATGACTGCCTCACAGCCATCAAGGAGTTAACAGATGACTGCCTCACAGCCATCAAGGAGTTAACAGATGACTGCCTCACAGCCATCAAGGAGTTAACAGATGACTGCCTCACAGCCATCAAGGAGTTAACAGATGACTGCCTCACAGCCATCAAGGAGTTAACAGATGACTGCCTCACAGCCATCAAGGAGTTAACAGATGACTGCCTCACAGCCATCAAGGAGTTAACAGATGACTGCCCACAGCCATCAAGGAGTTAACAGATGACTGCCTCACAGCCATCAAGGAGTTAACAGATGACTGCCTCACAGCCATCAAGGAGTTAACAGATGACTGCCTCACAGCCATCAAGGAGTTAACAGATGACTGCCCCACAGCCATCAAGGAGTTAACAGATGACTGCCTCACAGCCATCAAGGAGTTAACAGATGACTGCCTCACAGCCATCAAGGAGTTAACAGATGACTGCCCACAGCCATCAAGGAGTTAACAGATGACTGCCTCACAGCCATCAAGGAGTTAACAGATGACTGCCCACAGCCATCAAGGAGTTAACAGATGACTGCCTCACAGCCATCAAGGAGTTAACAGATGACTGCCCACAGCCATCAAGGAGTTAACAGATGACTGCCTCACAGCCATCAAGGAGTTAACAGATGACTGCCCACAGCCATCAAGGAGTTAACAGATGACTGCCTCACAGCCATCAAGGAGTTAACAGATGACTGCCCCACAGCCATCAAGGAGTTAACAGATGACTGCCTCACAGCCATCAAGGAGTTAACAGATGACTGCCCACAGCCATCAAGGAGTTAACAGATGACTGCCTCACAGCCATCAAGGAGTTAACAGATGACTGCCCCACAGCCATCAAGGAGTTAACAGATGACTGCCTCACAGCCATCAAGGAGTTAACAGATGACTGCCCCACAGCCATCAAGGAGTTAACAGATGACTGCCTCACAGCCATCAAGGAGTTAACAGATGACTGCCCCACAGCCATCAAGGAGTTAACAGATGACTGCCTCACAGCCATCAAGGAGTTAACAGATGACTGCCCCACAGCCATCAAGGAGTTAACAGATGACTGCCTCACAGCCATCAAGGAGTTAACAGATGACTGCCCACAGCCATCAAGGAGTTAACAGATGACTGCCTCACAGCCATCAAGGAGTGTTAACAGATGACTGCCCCACAGCCATCAAGGAGTTAACAGATGACTGCCTCACAGCCATCAAGGAGTTAACAGATGACTGCCTCACAGCCATCAAGGAGTTAACAGATGACTGCCTCACAGCCATCAAGGAGTTAACAGATGACTGCCCACAGCCATCAAGGAGTTAACAGATGACTGCCTCACAGCCATCAAGGAGTTAACAGATGACTGCCTCACAGCCATCAAGGAGTTAACAGATGACTGCCTCACAGCCATCAAGGAGTTAACAGATGACTGCCTCACAGCCATCAAGGAGTTAACAGATGACTGCCCACAGCCATCAAGGAGTTAACAGATGACTGCCTCACAGCCATCAAGGAGTTAACAGATGACTGCCCCACAGCCATCAAGGAGTTAACAGATGACTGCCTCACAGCCATCAAGGAGTTAACAGATGACTGCCCCACAGCCATCAAGGTACGATTAACAAGATTAGACTGCCTCACAGCAGAGTAACAGAGACTGCCCACCATCAAGGAGTTAACAGATGACTGCCTCACAGCCATCAAGGAGTTAACAGATGACTGCCTCACAGCCATCAAGGAGTTAACAGATGACTGCCTCACAGCCATCAAGGAGTTAACAGATGACTGCTCACAGCCATCAAGGAGTTAACAGATGACTGCCTCACAGCCATCAAGGAGTTAACAGATGACTGCCTCACAGCCATCAAGGAGTTAACAGATGACTGCCTCACAGCCATCAAGGAGTTAACAGATGACTGCCTCACAGCCATCAAGGAGTTAACAGATGACTGCCTCACAGCCATCAAGGAGTTAACAGATGACTGCCTCACAGCCATCAAGGAGTTAACAGATGACTGCCCCACAGCCATCAAGGAGTTAACAGATGACTGCCTCACAGCCATCAAGGAGTTAACAGATGACTGCCTCACAGCCATCAAGGAGTTAACAGATGACTGCCTCACAGCCATCAAGGAGTTAACAGATGACTGCCTCACAGCCATCAAGGAGTTAACAGATGACTGCCTCACAGCCATCAAGGAGTTAACAGATGACTGCCCACAGCCATCAAGGAGTTAACAGATGACTGCCTCACAGCCATCAAGGAGTTAACAGATGACTGCCTCACAGCCATCAAGGAGTTAACAGATGACTGCCTCACAGCCATCAAGGAGTTAACAGATGACTGCCTCACAGCCATCAAGGAGTTAACAGATGACTGCCTCACAGCCATCAAGGAGTTAACAGATGACTGCCCACAGCCATCAAGGAGTTAACAGATGACTGCCTCACAGCCATCAAGGAGTTAACAGGATGACTGCCCACAGCCATCAAGGAGTTAACAGATGACTGCCTCACAGCCATCAAGGAGTTAACAGATGACTGCCCCACAGCCATCAAGGAGTTAACAGATGACTGCCTCACAGCCATCAAGGAGTTAACAGATGACTGCCCCACAGCCATCAAGGAGTTAACAGATGACTGCCTCACAGCCATCAAGGAGTTAACAGATGACTGCCTCACAGCCATCAAGGAGTTAACAGATGACTGCCCCACAGCCATCAAGGAGTTAACAGATGACTGCCTCACAGCCATCAAGGAGTTAACAGATGACTGCCCCACAGCCATCAAGGAGTTAACAGATGACTGCCTCACAGCCATCAAGGAGTTAACAGATGACTGCCCCACAGCCATCAAGGAGTTAACAGATGACTGCCTCACAGCCATCAAGGAGTTAACAGATGACTGCCTCACAGCCATCAAGGAGTTAACAGATGACTGCCCCACAGCCATCAAGGAGTTAACAGATGACTGCCTCACAGCCATCAAGGAGTTAACAGATGACTGCCCCACAGCCATCAAGGAGTTAACAGATGACTGCCTCACAGCCATCAAGGAGTTAACAGATGACTGCCTCACAGCCATCAAGGAGTTAACAGATGACTGCCCACAGCCATCAAGGAGTTAACAGATGACTGCCCACAGCCATCAAGGAGTTAACAGATGACTGCCCCACAGCCATCAAGGAGTTAACAGATGACTGCCTCACAGCCATCAAGGAGTTAACAGATGACTGCCTCACAGCCATCAAGGAGTTAACAGATGACTGCCTCACAGCCATCACATGATAAAACATAGATAATTCACACACATCTATCCATCAGTATTCACAAAACCATTACCAGCCACTATTTTGTAAACAAGGTAAGATAAAGTTCTTCCTTTTCATTATTATAAACAAGAAAATTGTGTAGTGAAAGTCATAAGTGGCATTAACTGATAAAACAGGTGACACACTCAACTTTGCAGTTGAGTTACATAACCGTCTTCAAACATTTAGAGTAGGGGCAAATTTTCTTAGTTACTTTTTAGCATATTTTATACCATTCATCGACACCATGCCCAGCCCTTCTAGGGTAGGGTAGGTGCCTGAGCCCGAGCCTTTAGCTCATAAGACTGTCATTCCCATTTGCCCCCTTGAGGCAGGGATGGTAGACCAGAGAGGCCTAGCTTGTGGCTAGGCCTGGGGACAGTTGGTCCCAAAGATGAGGAGGTACTTGTGCCTTCTCCCATGGGAGACTTAGGTCCCAGACACTCCCTAAAGAGGGAGCCAAGGCCGGGCCACCACTTGGAAAAGGCCCGGGCCGGGAGAATACCGGCTAATATTTAATAATAATAATAATTATACCATTAAATTTGTTGATTGCAAGATAGCAGGTACAGTGTGCTACTTTTACTTACACTTAGATGAAACTACACATGCATGCACATGTATGTTTACTACACATGCATGCACATGTATGTGTACTACACATGCATGCACATGTATGTGTACTACACATGCATGCACATGTATGTGTACTACACATGCATGCACATGTATGTGTACTACACATGCATGCACATGTATGTGTACTACACATCTATCTCAGTTTTCTAGTATTTTCCTAGTTCTTGCTCTTATTTACTTACTTTTATATCTATGGAAAGTGGAAAAAGAATCCTTCCTCCACAAGTCATGAGCGTCATAAAATGCTGGGAGCAGGGGGCTAATAACCCCTCCTCCTGTATAAATTACTAAATATAAGAAAAAAAACTATAAAATTGGGTTGTTTGAATGTGTATGGATGTAGTGCTGATGCTATGAAAGAGTTAATTGTTAACATTATAATGAAAAGAAGCTGGATTTCCTGGCTCTACGAGAAACAAAGTTGAAGGGGGTAGGATGTTTTAGTGAGGAGAAATAAATAGGATTAGGTTAGGTGTATCTGAGAGAGTTCGAGCTAAGGAAGGGGTAACAATAATGTTGAAGGATCAGTTATAGCAGGAAAAGAGGGAATACAAATGTATAAATTCAAGAAGTCTTTCTTATAACACACCGGCCGTATCCCACCAAGGCGGGGTGGCCCAAAAGGAAAAATGAAAGTATCTCCTTTTACATTTACGCAAGTTATACTTTTGTATCAATCAAATCACATATTACTCGGGTAGATAATTTCCAGTAGATCCTTCATGTGTTAGCCCAAATCACCGACCAGTATGTTTTAAATAAGTGACCCACTGATCAGATCAGATCGACTGGTCTGAACCCATGACTGGTCCGAACCCTTGACTGGTCCGAACCCTTGACTGGTCCGAACCCTTGACTGGTCCGAACCCTTGACTGGTCCGAACCCTTGACTGGTCCGAACCCTTGACTGGTCCGAACCCTTGACTGGTTTCAAACGGTTTCGTTGGACAATAAAGCAGACTGTAAACGGATGGGGTTGTAGGCGCCCTTATAAACACAAACATTAAATATATATCAGGAACGTGCACAGTAAGCTGTCCAATATACAAAAACAGTTAGAAACAGAAATACAAATAGCTAGAGCTTCATTTAAGGAGGTTATTAATAGAATATTCAAGAGGTTGCTAGTAGAATTGCAGTAAATCAACCATTCAAATCATTATGAAGTGTGTGTAGTCTGTGGTCAGTCAAACAAACGGGCTTCCACATGGATAAATTGTCATTTGTGTGGAAATTGGTGTCACGCCCCTTGTGCAGATATCCAAGAACTAGCTACAAGCAGAGTTAAAACAGGGAAATGTTTTTGGGTATGCCCAAATGAGATAAATCTGTGGACTAAAATCACAAGGGTATTAAAAGAGGACAACATCAAAGCTGCTTTCATAGACAACCTGGAAGCTTTCTACAACAGATGGGAACATAAAAAGTCTGTGCTGAATGGTACTGCCCTTGATACTGGCCATGTAGTCAGAAACTGTAAGGCTGGAGGTGATGTCCTGGTAGTCAGTAAATGTGGGGCTGATAGTGCTGTCCTGGGAGACAGTAATGGTGAAGCTGGAGGTGCTGTCCTGGGAGACAGTAATGGTGAAGCTGGAGGTGCTGTCCTGGGAGACAGTAATGGTGAAGCTGGAGGTGCTGTCCTGGGAGACAGTAATGGTGAAGCTGGAGGTGCTGTCCTGGGAGACAGTAATGGTGAAGCTGGAGGTGCTGTCCTGGGAGACAGTAATGGTGAAGCTGGAGATGCTGTCCTGGGAGACAGAAATGGTGAAGCTGGAGATTTTATCCAGGTAGTCGGGAACTATACGCAGGAAGGAATACATATAAATGACCTCATAGGGGACAGGAGCCATAGTAGGGAAACAAGTGTAGTCAAAGATAAGATAAAACCAATATTGCAAACTAGAAATACCGCAGGAAATAGCAAACAAGAATACTCCACTAGCAATAGTGAGGATATATTACCAAAAACAACTGGTGGGAGCTCCATTGTTGGTGCTAGGGAGGATAGAAGTAAGACAGGGAAACATCCACCAACAGGGAATACAGTCACAGAAACCCAAGGCAAACGGAAACCAAGCCTGTGCACATACTATGCACTTGGTATCTGCTGGCATGGGAAATCTGGAAAAACAGATGGGACGTGCAACTATGATCACCCTAGAAAATGCCATGCCCATATGACAACAGGAAAATGCAAACTCCCTTCCTGTAAGCTTTTTCACCCTGAACTGTGTACCTCTTCAGTACTGGAAAGACTGTGCTATAACTTAAATTGCCAGGCATACCATCAAAAGGGGGACAAAAAGATACAAAACATCCAGGCCATGGGAAAACCTGGGTAGCCACAGCCACTCAAGAGGGAGAGGTTTTTTAGTGCCAGGAAGGAAAAAAAAACTGGCAGGAAATGGCAGAAATCGTACACCAAATCCAGTCATTCCTGGAGTGGAACCACAGTCGATGGCCTCCACTCCAAACCAACAGATACAGATACTAATGCCGGAAAAAAAATCCCCCCCAGTACCAACAATACCACCAGTCCGATAACATTCTTCTTTGCAAATATACAGGGTCTAAAGCCAGCAACAAACAACAAAATACCTTTCATCCGTGGACTGCTTGCAGAGGCAAAGGCAATGTTCACGGCTTTCACTGAGACCCACATAAAGGATCACTTGGACAACGAAATATGTATCCCAGGTTACAACCTATACAGATGTGACAGAGTGAACAGGCAAAAGGGGGGGGGGGTTGGCCTGTACATTGCAGAGTCACTTGTTTGCACAGAACTGCTTAATGCCTCATATGATGTAGTGGAAGTTTTAGCAGTAAAGGTCGAGAACCTAAACCTAGTCATTGTGGTAGTCTACAAGCCTCCGGATGCAACATCCCAGCAATTCCAGGAACAGCTGTTAAAAATTGACCACTGTCTGGAAAATCTTCCAGACAGTGCAGTAATAACACCAGGAGGCAGCTCTGATGAAAACTCACACTCACACGAGCTTTTAAATCTCTGCACAAAATTCAATTTAAACCAGCAAATAATAGAGCCTACTAGACTGGAGAATACACTAGACCTCATCTTCACTAACAATGATGATCTGATAAGAAATGTCACCATATCAAAAACAATATACTCAGATCACAACATAATTGAGGTTCAGACATGTATGCGTGGAGCCCCAGACCGACATAATGAGACTAGTCACGAGGGAGCATTCACCAAATTCAACTTCAATAACAAAAACGTAAAGTGGGACCAAGTAAACCAATTCCTAACCGATATAAGCTGGGAAGATATACTAAGCAACACAGACCCCAACTTATGCCTAGAACAGATTAACTCGGTGGCACTCGATGTTTGCACAAGGCTTATTCCTCTAAGAAAAAGGAGGAGTAGATGTAAAATAGAAAGAGACAGGCGCTCCCTTTACAGGCGACGGAAAAGAATAACAGAGCGGCTAAAAGAGGTCAATATATCTGAAATGCGTAGGGAGACACTGGTCAGAGAAATAGCAAGCATCGAACTTAAGCTAAAAGAATCCTTTAGGAGTCAGGAATCGCGGGAAGAACTAAAAGCCATAAATGAAATCGAAAGAAACCCAAAGTATTTCTTCTCCTATGCCAAATCAAAATCGAGAACAACGTCCAGTATTGGGCCCCTACTTAAACAAGATGGGTCCTACACAGATGACAGCAAGGAAATGAGTGAGCTACTCAAGTCCCAGTATGACTCAGTTTTTAGGAAGCCGCTAACCAGACTGAGAGTCGAAGATCAAAATGATTTTTTTATGAGAGAGCCACAAAATTTCATTAACACAAGCCTATCCGATGTTATCCTGACGCCAAATGACTTCGAACAGGCGATAAATGACATGCCCATGCACTCTGCCCCAGGGCCAGACTCATGGAACTCTGTGTTCATCAAGAACTGCAAGAAGCCCCTATCACGAGCCTTTTCCATCCTGTGGAGAGGGCGCATGGACACGGGGGTCGTCCCACAGTTGCTAAAAACAACAGACATAGCCCCACTCCACAAAGGGGGCAGTAAAGCAACAGCAAAGAACTACAGACCAATAGCACTAACATCCCATATCATAAAAATCTTTGAAAGGGTCCTAAGAAGCAAGATCACCACCCATCTAGAAACCCATCAGTTACACAACCCAGGGCAACATGGGTTTAGAACAGGTCGCTCCTGTCTGTCTCAACTATTGGATCACTACGACAAGGTCCTAAATGCACTAGAAGACAAAAAGAATGCAGATGTAATATATACAGACTTTGCAAAAGCCTTCGACAAGTGTGACCATGGCGTAATAGCGCACAAAATGCGTGCTAAAGGAATAACAGGAAAAGTCGGTCGATGGATCTATAATTTCCTCACTAACAGAACACAGAGAGTAGTCGTCAACAGAGTAAAGTCCGAGGCAGCTATGGTGAAAAGCTCTGTTCCACAAGGCACAGTACTCGCTCCCATCTTGTTCCTCATCCTCATATCCGACATAGACAAGGAAGTCAGCCACAGCACCGTGTCTTCCTTTGCAGATGACACCCGAATCTGCATGACAGTGTCTTCCATTGCAGACACTGCAAGGCTCCAGGCGGACATCAACCAAATCTTTCAGTGGGCTGCAGAAAACAATATGAAGTTCAACGATGAGAAATTTCAATTACTCAGATATGGTAAACATGAGGAAATTAAATCTTCATCAGAGTACAAAACAAATTCTGGCCACAAAATAGAGCGAAATACCAACGTCAAAGATCTGGGAGTGATCATGTCGGAGGATCTCACCTTCAAGGACCATAGCATTGTATCAATCGCATCTGCTAGAAAAATGACAGGATGGATAATGAGAACCTTCAAAACTAGGGAGGCCAAGCCCATGATGACACTCTTCAGGTCACTTGTTCTATCTAGGCTGGAATATTGCTGCACTCTAACAACACCTTTCAAGGCAGGTGAAATTGCCGACCTAGAAAATGTACAGAGAACTTTCACGGCACGCATAACGGAGATAAAACACCTCAATTACTGGGAGCGCTTGAGGTTCCTAAACCTGTATTCCCTGGAACGCAGGAGGGAGAGATACATGATTATATACACCTGGAAAATCCTAGAGGGACTAGTACCGAACTTGCACACGAAAATCACTCACTACGAAAGCAAAAGACTTGGCAGACGATGCACCATCCCCCCCAATGAAAAGCAGGGGTGTCACTAGCACGTTAAGAGACCATACAATAAGTGTCAGGGGCCCGAGACTGTTCAACTGCCTCCCAGCACACATAAGGGGGATTACCAACAGACCCCTGGCAGTCTTCAAGCTGGCACTGGACAAGCACCTAAAGTCAGTTCCTGATCAGCCGGGCTGTGGCTCGTACGTTGGTTTGCGTGCAGCCAGCAGCAACAGCCTGGTTGATCAGGCTCTGATCCACCAGGAGGCCTGGTCACAGACCGGGCCGCGGGGGCGTTGACCCCCGGAACTCTCTCCAGGTAAACTCCAGGTAATCCCCTACCCACTCTGAAACCTCCTTGCTCATCCGCAATCCTACATTCTGTCTTACCTCTAATTCTTTCAGTTATGACCCTACCGTACACTTTTCCTGGTATACTCAGTAAACTTATTCCTCTATAATTTTTACAATCCCTTTTGTCCCCCTTCCCTTTATATAGAGGGACTATACATGCTCTCTGCCAATCCCTAGGTACATTCCCTTCTTTCATACATTTATTAAACAAAAGTACCAACCACTCCAACACTATATCCCCCCCTGCTTTAACATTTCTCTCATGATCCCATCAGTTCCAGCTGCTTTACCCCCTTTCATTCTACGTAATGCCTCACGTACCTCCCCCATACTTACATTCTGCTCTTCTTCACTCCTAAAAGATGGTATACCTCCCTGGCCAGTGCATGAAATTACCGCCTCCCTTTCTTACTCAACATTTAAAAGTTCCTCAAAATATTCTCGCCATCTACCTAATACCTCCCTCTCCCCAGTATTAAATATATAACTAGGTAGTAGGTTGGTAGACAGCAACCGCCCAGGGAGGTACTACCGTCCTGCCAAGCGAGTGTAAAACTAAAACCTGTAATTGTTTTACATGATGGTAGGATTACTAGTGTCTTTTTTTCTTTCATAAACATGCAAGATTTCAGATACATCTTGCTACTTCTACTTACACTTAGGTCACACTACACATACATGTACAAGCATATATATACACACCCCTCTGGGTTTTCTTCTATTTTCCTTCTAGTTCTTATTCTTGTTTATTTCCATTAAAGTGGAACAGAATTCTTCCTCCATAAGCCATGCGTGTTGTAAGAGGCAACTAAAATGCCGGGAGCAAGCGGCTTGTAACCCCTTCTCCTGTATAGATTACTAAATTTAAAAAGAGAAACTTTTGTTTTTCGTTTTGGGCCACCCTGCCTCGGTGGGATGCAGCCAGTTTGTTGAAAAAAAAATATACACCTCACAGACCAGGGCGAGAAACACTCTCCGGGTGTACACTACACCCTCCATCTTTCAAGTACCTGGTCCCGGAAACACCAACATTAATTCTAATTTCACAGACCAGCTCTTGCCAGAATGACCATGGCCTTCATGTCTCAGACACTGAACGTTTTTTTCTTTCTTTCTTTCTTCCAATAACTGGCCATATCCCACTGAGGCAAGGTGACCTAAAAATAAAAATACAAGTTTTTCTTTTTAAATTTAATAATGCATAATTTCTTACATGTTTGCAAATAAAAGGATTAGGTTTGCAATAAAACTCCTTTGAGTATCAGTGCTTTATTTTTTCACTTACAGTAATGCAGTTCAACTCTAATTTCATCCATTTATCTAGTTGGCACATGCTATTTCATACAGATAATATATATTATGTCAGTTTATGTCAATGTAGGTAGCATTTACACTTTGATTTAGTGCTACAACCCCCTTCTTTCCCTCTCCATCTGTGGTATATTGCTGTAATACTGTTACTTAGATGGTTGTAACACTGTATTACCATACTGTACTTGGACATGCTGTTGAGGCAATGAATGATATTGTTCCAAGTAAGTTGTTTTCTTTAATGTTGTGTTGAACTTTTTCCTCAGACATGATTTAAGAAAATTTATCAGCCATCTCTCACTTTTTACATACCTGGTACATGCTTCATATAACATAGCTGTCTTTATTACCACTTCTAAACTTCATTATGCAAAGACTATTAAAGTGATTCCTTTGTAATATTTGTATGTGGCTGGGAGGTTATATAGTATGTAAAATTATTCAAGAAATTGGAATGCAAATCACGACTATGCAGTGATATATCGACCGGGTGTGGAAGTGTGAATTGCTCATTACTCTAAAATTTGTTCATGATTGTAGCCATGTATAAACGTAAGTAACCATTCTTACAGTATTCATTACCTTTGTAACTTGTGAGTTCATTACCTTGTACCTAGTTCAGCCATCAAAACTTTGGAGCCCGGTCCCTGGACCCATTGTGTACCTCTGTAATCTGTAAATACCTTTGTAACTTGTCATGATTGTGACTAGACCTACCTGGAGTTCATTACCTTTGTAAATTGTGAGTTCATTACCTTTGTAAACTGTGAATTCATTACCTCTGTAACTTGCTCAGCTATCAAAACTTTGGAGTCCAGTCCCTGGACCAATTATGTACCTCTGTAATCTTTTGACTACCGCCCACACGATGGGTATGGGGTGACTACCGCCCACAGGATGGGTATGGGGTGCATAATAAACATATTAAACTAAAACTTGATATAGGTTACTGTTAGTATTGAGTACATAAAGTCATAACTTTTCTTTTGCAGAAGAATAAAGCAGTATTGTGCAAAATATTTGAGATACTCTATCCCTCATCACTCCGTCAAATAAAGAAAAGTTAAGCAGTTATCTTGTGTCAAGGTTGATATAGTTTTCTGGGTTTGACATGAGATACCCTAAACTAACTTTGATCACAGTAAACATCTTCTGCCTCAAGTATATTGTAGGATACAGTGTTGAGATCTAATATAGTGTGTGTATCTTACCAGAAGTAATTTAAGAGAAAATGAGTGGTAAAGTAACACAGTTTTTCAGTCTTTTTACGAAGAGTAAAGTAATTACTTCCCGAGAGTGATTAGTATTTAAAATAGAAAGGTGATACATGTATTAGTTACTGAGAGGTATTAGTATCTTAAGTAGGAAGTGAGTTAGTATGCAAGAGTGTGTGTACTCATCTATTTGTGGTTACAGGGGTCAAGTCACAGCTCCTGGCTGTTAATGTATGTGTGTGTGTGTGTGTGTGTTTTTAGTATACAAAGTTGAATTAACAATAGTGAGTGTTTCCTTATTTTGGTTGGTCTACCTTGGTAGGAAATGGTTAATATTTAAAAAAAAATTAAGATGGTAAGGTATGAGTTCCTTTTCTAAACCCATGTTTTTGATCTATCGTGTCTGTATTTTCCTTAATCTTAGGATCTTCTCTAGGACTTCATGGGATGTATAGGGGAAGGATACTGGCCAGTTATTTAAGGATTCTCCTTGTCCCCATTTTTTTTCTTAATATTGGCAGTTTTCCATCTACTTGGTACGTATCTAAGTTTCACAAGTGGTTAGTGTTGTATGACCCTGGTGGTTTAGCGCTTAGTTTTGATTATAATAATAATTCACAAGTGGTACATATTGTAGCTGTTTGATAGTGTCTTATTCAAAATATAAGGCCCCTCCTGCAGTATTTATGATGGCAGCTTGCCTAGTATGATGCATTACTGGGTAATTTGTTATTTATTTCCTTACAGTACGACTTGAACTTCATTGTTGGTAGAAAAGTGAAACAAAAAAATGCAAGTAAATAAATAAATTTAAAAAAACACCTAAAAAAAAAATAGTAACAGTAGGAGAATTGACAGACTTCACTGGATAAGTAATGACTATATGGATGGTATAAACCTTGGTAATAAATACCGACAAGTTGGTTTAGAAAGACACGTAAGCAAACTATTTATTATTAGAAAACGTTTCGGTCCTGGGACCTTGATCACTTCTAACATACAGAGGTAGAAAGGCATTATATATATAGGCGGAGAGTGAGGTGTGACGCACGTGACCTGAGGAATGTCATAAGAACATAAGAATGGAGGAACACTGTAGAAGGCCTACTGGCCCATGCGAGGCAAGTCCTTATCAAAACAACCTCTGCCTATGATGAGGACGGGTAGACGTTGAAATCATGTGACTCCTGTGTTGTTGGGTTGGTGGTGCTTAAGTATCATGTATGCCAATGTTTTTGAAATTTTGTAGTTTCCAGTGTTGCGTTCTATAGTGTTGGTGACTGCGATTAGTGAGGCTTCTAGGCACCGTCGGCGTCTGAGGTCTGGTTCGGTGAGAACGAGTTGTGCCTCATTTCAGTTCATCAAATGTCCCGTGGAGTCTCTGTGGAGGACACAGGCGTACCTTACATCGTCTCTGTTAGAGGCATTTCGATGCTCATTCAAGCGGACTGCAAGATCTCTGCCTGTCTCGCCTACATATTTCTTGGGACAGAACCCACAGGGGATAGTGTAGATGCCTGCTGTAGAAGTTAGAGGTGTGGGGCTGCGTTTCAGTAGTGAGGTCTTTGATAGATGATGTGTTTATGGTGGAAACGTTGATGTTACTCATAGCAAGTGCCCGGCGAGTATTCGTGGCAACATCACCACATGGGAGTACTATGAACTGCTTAGGGGGCTGTTCCATGGGCGGTTTGTTGAGAATAGCTTGTGCCTTAAGTCTGCAATCTCGGATGAAGAAAGATGGGAACTGAAGACGTGTAAAGGCTTGTGTTATGTAAGTGCATTCTTCTTCTAGAAAACAAGGGCTGGAGATGCGAAGAGCTCTCAAGAAGAAGCCAATGAGGACTCCTCTCTTAGTGCGGGTGTCTTGGTGTGAATAAAAGTGTATAAGATCGTCCTTGTTGGTAGGTTTTCTATACACTTGGAAGAGAAGTTTGTCACTGTCGGGAGATCTGCACAGTAGAACGTCGAGGAAAGGAAGTTTGCCATCATTTTCGAGTTCAAGTGTAAACTTTATTGATGGTTCAACTGCATTGATCTTGTTGAGAAGGGCCTGGATATTGAGACGTCTCGGATAGAAAACCAATACATCATCAACGTATCTTAGCCAGGTAACGGTGTTGGGAATGAGGGTGCTGAATTTCTCTGTCTCCAGGTTTTCCATGAAGAGGTTGGCAAGCACAGCACTGAGCGGGCTGCCCATTGCCATCCCAAAGCATTGTTTGTAACAGTTGTCCTGATACTTGAAGTTGAAATTAACACAAAGTTCCACTAGATTGATGAAGTCTAGAAGAGGTAAAGGGAGGTCGTGGTTTTCAGTGAGCCCCTGTCTCAATGTTGATTGCAGCGTCAGTAGGAACGTTGGTAAAGAGCGCTGTGACATCGAAGGAAGCCATGCTTTTGTTTTTGACATTCAGGTTGGAAATTCGGGAGAGAAGGATAAACCTGGTTTAGCACTTTAATAATTCTGTATAAGAATAAGCATGTAAATGGAATACAGAAAAAATCAAATATTATAGCACTGTATTGTGCTATGAATCGTGAATAAAATTATTTGTACTTGGCAATATTATAAATGCTAAAATCTGGATATTATTTACCTTTGACTCAAGAAGAAAAGCAGCAGTCAAATTATTCTCTTCTATTAGTCATGATAGATACAAAAGTCTATTACCACAATACTAATTATCAATTACATAATAAATTGCCAAAGAAATAAAGCTGGTCTCTGCATTTTTTACTGAAAAAATTGGTCCATAAATGTTGATAATGCTGTCATCAGGATACTGAGATCTATAGTGCAAGTTAAACATCTTTGGTCCAACATGCCAAATTAAGATCTAGTAAAAAAAAAAAAAAGTTCAGTATGCCCCATAGAGGGTAGACAGTTTTAAGTAAGGAGAAAGTCGACACTTATTTTTGGTATTCAGAAGAATAGTACAACTGAGGATTTCTGTAGTAATAAGTTGTGCTGTATAGCCCTTGTGGCCTAACGCTTCTTTTTGATTATAATATAATGTAGTAATGAGTACATACTTTAAAAGTACATGGCTTTGTCTGAAAAGGTAAGAAGTGTAGATACTGGTTTTGTACTACTATAGTACAAGAAGAAATAGAGAAAATCAGATAATTGTAATACATCAAACCCTCTTGCAACTTATAGAATTTGATAGCTGTATGATGTAAAATATGCAACCAAAGATTTGATAGCGAAGGGAAAATCTTCATATTAACTTCTGTAACATGTAAAAAAAAAATTGGCTAGCAGATCAAATCTGGATCCTGCATGTCATGGAATTTTCCCTTCAGGCCCAGGTTGGGCTCTTAGACCTATGGGTCATGAATATGACTGCTTGGAACAGGGGCAAGCAAGAAAGGTACATCACAATTTAGACCTGGAAACCCGAGGGCTGATCATAAAACTGCAAACAAATCAACCCCTACAAAAAAAAAGGTTGTTGATGGTAATAATACCCCTATTAAAAAACAGGGGTCCCATGAGTAAGTCACCGAGATAATTATTTGGGGACCCAAATTCACCGAACTCCCATTGTACAAAGGGAAAATTTTGCAACAGCCCCCTGGTGCTTCAAAAGGAAACTTGAAAATTTCCCTAAATCATTTCCCGGTCAACCGGTTTGGGGTTTTTCATAAAACAGATTGTATACACCCAGGTTGAGAAACCCTTGATCCCCCAAAAACAATTGGGTTGAGATCAGGTTTGTGGGGGTTTTTACCCCCCAAATATCTTTTTTGGTTTCAGGTTGTAAGGTACAACCTTTTTCTTCCCCACTGCCATACATGCTAAGTACAAGCTCTTTTTTTATTTGCAAAGAATCTCTTGTGTGCTAACAGGAAAAAAACTTGCTTTCTCTTTTTTGGGGTGTTTAACAAGCATGTGGAGACTGGGGCCCCTGTTTTTTTTGAACATTCAAAAATCTTTTTATTCCTGCATTAAAGATATCCCTTTGGGAAAAGATACAACTTTTGACATTCGCTTCCCCTTGATGAGAGGAGTGTGCTGCTCCCCCGGTGTTGACGGGGTGCAGAATATTTTCACAACATGGCGCAGGCTTGTCCCCGGGAGAGTCAATACAGTTTTTTGAATTAAACCCAGGGAGTAAAGGGCCTCTAGGGAGCTACTTTCCCAGAAAAATTTTTTGAGAACCCCTAGGCGTGCTACTGAAGAGATTTGGGACTTCCCTTTGAATGGAAACAAGGGGATTTTTTCTTAAATTAAATTCACGAGTATGTATGAGACAGTGGTTAAAAAGTTTCGGGAAAGTGGCCATACCTGTGAATCACGTCACGGTGAGGATGCAGATGTATCAATTTACTTATTTGGGTAAGATGGGGAATGTGCATTTGAGGCGGAGCATCGACAAAAGGGTTTGCCGGAAAATAGGGGAGGTACAACGGTTACTCCCGGGAAAGAGGGTATGGTATTTTTGGGAATCCCAGGGTACGTACTCTGAAAAATGACGATACGACCCCTATACCGTCTATGTGGTGAGGGAAAGTTTTCAGAAAACTGGTATTTGTGACATACGCGGGGCAACGAGCACTTGTCGTTTGTGTGGGTCGTATGAACACCTGGCGCCAAATTGGGGTGGGACTTGGAGAAAACGCCCTGCAACAACGAAGAAACAAAGGGTGGGAGAGTGGGCAAGAACCCTTTTTTCGACCTGACTCCGCAGGTGCGCTGGAGTGAGGGGTTGAAAAGGCAGAGAAGATGGCAGGTGCTACGAGGGGGGGGGATCCCCTTCCTTGGACGGGGTTTCGGGCATTGGGGAGATCACGCAAAAGGAAAAATGAAGAAAGGGAGGAAGCTTTGACGACGCTTGCGGGTTTTTGGGGCACGGGGCCGTACGGAAAGAAGGCCGCCCTGGATCTTGGGACTTTTATGGGGGACGGGGGGGCAAAGGGTAGTTCGTCCAAAGGTTGTGTGACAAGGCTGTCTTTCGGTAAATCGGTGGGGGTTTTGAGGTTCATCGTGGTGATGAGCTTGTGACGGATGCAGGTCGACGGACCGCGAACCCCGCAGAGTGCTTTATGTTTCAGAGAAGTGCTTACCCCCCGCAAAACTTTCAGGGAAAAAACATGGGCGGATGTCACGAAGGGGTTTCAAAAGCACTCAGGGACGGGGATCGAGTAAGAGTGCAAAAAAGGGGGGGGGAGGATAAAGTGCAATGAGGCATCGGTGAAAAAAAGGGTTTGTGTCAAGGGGAAAACCACTTTGTCTTTTAAATGCTTGACATTGAACATCAATGGTTTGAGGTGCAGAGAAGTGTGAGGGGTTTTGGGGATTTTTTTGGGGCGTCATGGTTTTTGACGTTGTGTTTTTGCAGGGAAAATTTATAGACAGGGTTATGTTTTTGAAGGTGGGGGGTTTAAAAGGGTTAGTTAAACTGCGTCAGTTTGAAAGGCGGTGGGCTAATTGGTAAAGGAAACTACCCCTTTGGTGTCGGGCATTGTGAAGGGGGGGGGGGAGGGGTAAACTGTGGATGGATTATGGGGTCAGGTACAGATGAGTGGTGTGTGTGTATGGCCCGGGCAGGGGAGATGTACCGTTAAGAAAAAAATTTGTGGGGACGTGTTGGTTTACTACTTGCGTGGATTCCCGGGGGTACCCCGTGATAGGGGTGATTGGAATGTGTGAAAAGGCGTAAGGAGGGGAACCGAGGGGGGGGGGTTGTAGGGGAAACATTGGGAGAATTGTTATCAGGGGGGGGGTTTAATGATATTGGGGGGGGGGGGGGAAAGGGATACATTTTTTAGGGTGGGTTTGTAGGCTCATCGTTTGTCGTCCCCAAAAGGGTGGTAATACATGGGGTGGGGGTGTTGGATGTGGTTTTTTTTGTCATAGGGGTGTTATGGGGGTTTTGGGGTTTGGGGGGGGGTTTGCCACGAGGGGTAGGGGGTATTGGAAGTTAAATGAAAGTTGCTGCATAAAAGAATATAGACATCTTTTAAACAGTTTTGGGAGGGGTTGGAGGCAAAAGGGCCCCGGGAAATGGGATTGGTTTAATGGGGGATCGGGGCAAATCAGGTTTTAAAGGATTTTTTGTACGTAATGGGAGGAATATTGGGTTAAAGTAGGGTTTCATTTTACTTGGGGGGATGAGGGCTTCTACGAACGAGGAGGGTTAGTACCGGGGAGATTTTGGGGATTAAAGGAGAGCATTAGGGATTTGAAAAAATGAAGATTTGGTGCACGCGTTTTGGCGGGGTTGGAGGAGGTGTTTGGGGTGATAGGCCAGGCCGTGTAATTGAAGGACAGCGTAAGAGGAGAGCGGCGACGGAGATGGGGTTAATGTTATTGGGATGGGAGGGATAGGGAAGGGCGGTATTGTTTTGGGACTAAAGGGTTTATAGGGTATCTTGATTAGGTTTAGGTCATATGCCAAACATGTGGTAACGAGATGAGTTTAAGGGAAAGGGGTGGTTAGTGCAATGCGAGCTTGTGGTAGGATGGGGAGATTTTGGGAAAGGGCAGTTTTAGGAAGGGGAAATTTGGCAAGCTATAGGGTGCAGTTTGGTAAGGCACGGGTGTAGGCGGGGGTTCCCCTAATGATTTTTGTTAAAAATTTGGGAAGTATTGAGGAGATTTTTGTAAATTTGTTAAATGAATGAAGGAAAGGGGGCAATGGGTGGCAGCAAGGATGGTTTTGTTTTAGTCCCAAAGGGTGGACAGAAAACGGTAGAAGTTTCCCCGTGCAAATCGCTTATGTGCGGTGATTTAAGTTATTTGAAAGGGTTTTTAGGGAACAGAATCAAAAAGGTTTTAGGAAAAGTAATTGATAGGGGCAATATGGCATACGGGTAGATAATGTATAAAGGGCTGGAGTTATTAGGATTTTTATAGGCTAGGGGGAGGGGGGGGGGGGTTTTTTGGGCTCTGGATTGGAGAGCGTTTTTATAGGTAAAAAAGGGATCTTAGGAGTTTTATGGTTTGGGTTTGGGGTTTGGGGGGAGGGGAAATTGTTTCTTGGGCAAAAAATTTTGATCTGGGGCAGTTATGAGAATTGGGGTTAAGGGACGACTAGGTGATGATACAGAGGGGAAAGGGGGTTTGCAAAGGGGATGTCCTCTGTCGCAAATTTTTTTCTTTTTGGGAAACCCTTTTTGGGGGCGTTAGGGGAGTATGGCGAGAGGGGGGTTTGGGTTTTGCACGAGAAGGGAAGGGGGTATGGGGGTTTAGTGGATGATACATGTTTGGTAGGGGATGGAGGGATTTACAAAAGGGTAGGAAGGGTGATAGACGTTTTTTGGTGAGGTACGGGGATAAAAATTAAGTGAAAAGCCCAAGTTTTGGTTTAGGGATAGTGTACAAAAATGGTGAGACTTTTGAGGGTGGGGGCGTGGGGTTAGTCGTTGTTGATATGTGGGATAGTGAAATTTCGGTGATAGGGTGCAAAAGAGCAAATTCGGGGCACCGGGGATGGATTTTTTGAAAAGATTGGGGGGTTTTGGGCAGAGCAATTAAGTTCATAAAAGGGTTTTTGTCACAAGTCCTGTTGTTGAAAATTTAGGCCCGTGGGGGGCAATAACCTTCACGGTGTGAGGTGAAACGGTTGCAACTGCGAGTATTCGTTTTATGGGGGGGGTGTGATGGCTAAGTAGGGGGGTTGGTGCCCTTTCCCCGTTAGCCGGGGGGGGCTGGGGCTTATACCTCTTGGAAACGTATGTTGAGTGTGTTTCTGAAAAGGGGGTTGTAAAAGGGGGGGGGTTGGCGGGGGGGGGGCCTTGAAAGATGTGCATGGATATGCAACGGGGTGGAGGGGTGGGGTTTTTAATTTTTGGGGGGAGGCTATTTTTGCGAATTTTATGGGGTGGGGATCCGAAACAGTTTTAAATTTGGGTTCTTGGAGGGTGGGGGGGGGGTGGGGTTTGGCGCGTTGAGGGGGCATACCCTTGTATCAGGGGGTTCGTAAAAATGTTTTCCAACTACGTGTAAAACAAGTGTCGGGAGGTTTGTTTGGGTTTTTTTACAGGGATTTTGCGCTGGGGTTGTGTTTTTTAAAGGAGATTAAGGGGGGGTGGGGGTGCAAAGGTGTGGATGCCCGGAAACCATTTTTTTCCGCTGTGTTTTTGTACTTTTTTTTGAAATGTGAGGGTCGGGTAAGTAGGATTGGTTAGTGGGTGGGGAAGGGTTACAGGTGTTGCGGGTTTAATTTTTAATATAGGTGGGGGGTCAGCAGGGGTAAATGGGTTGGTATGGGTATGTTTTATTTTTTATATTTTGGGAATGAGGGAGGTGGGAGTCGGGAAAAGGGAAAAGGTGTTAGGGGCCCGATGATAGAAAAAGTCCGAAATAGGGATCTTTATGGGGGAAGAGGGAGACAGTTTTACTGGGTTATCGTAGATTGGTTAAAGGATTTAAGAGATTTTTTGGGTAAGTAAGGGGTTGCGGGGGCTAGTTTTCTTGGTATGGGCATGTTATGGTGTTAGGTTGGGGTAGTTTGGTAAATAAAAATAAGTTCTTTTTTGATGTGAGTTTGGTCTGGGTAGTTGTGTAAGATTGTTATTCACATTGTTTTTCAGAAGGTATTGAATATAATATGAAGTATGTTGTTTCACTACATTGGTGTTTGTGAGAGGGTACTCTCACGTATTTGTGTGTTTGAAGGTTTTTAGGTGACACAAGGATGATCTAATTGTTTGGTTTTTCTTTTTGTCCCCAAAGTGTTTTACAAATAAAAACTGGGTGTATGGATGTTTGGGTTTTTAGGTATTCAACATGTTGTTGTATGTTCCCCCTTTTTGAATTTGTTTTTTTAAATTTTCTTTCAATGTCTTTGTATGTATTTACAATGGTATTGTTCTTTGCCTATGAAGTGTTTTTTTTTTTTTTTTGGTTTTTTATGTTTGGTTTTTTTATGTTAAAGGTATTTTTAACTGTCAGCACCCCGAATAGGGTTTTTCATGGCTAGGGTTTTTAACGAAGTTTTGGGTGTAGGTATACAGATAATCTATCCAGTTTATAGACGCATTCCTTTTTTGGGCTGAGATTTTTTTATACGGGGTTTTTTAACTGTAATGAGTCGGTTTTAGATCTAAGCTGTTTTTTTGTATGTTTTTTGTATTTTGGGAAAGTTAAACTGTAATTTTGGGGTAAGTATGTAGATGTTTAGTAGGATTATTGTTAGGTTTTGGTTTTTGATTTTTAGAAAGGTGGAAGTAATTGTTTTATTTTTTTGTATATTATTTTCAGTTGTAAAGAGTCTTTGTCATATGTCATGTTATTTTAAAAATTTTTTGTAAGTTAGGTTTTGGTCATTGAATGTTTTTATATGTTAGTTCCCACCCCGTTAAGTGGTTATTTGTTCTATGTTCTTGCCCTAAGTTATTTTTGTATGTTATCAGCTTATCTTGCAATATATAGGTGCAAACCATTTTTGTTAGTTTATTTTTTTTTGGGTTTCTTTGTCAAAGGCCGAACCCTTTAGGATTGAGTTTATACTGTTTCCCTTTTTTTTTTATTTTTTTGTTACTGTTTTTCAAATAAAAAAAAAAAAAATTCCCCCTCCCCCTATCACCCCCGATATTTTTTTATATAATCCACTATTATTAATCCAAAAATCTTATAAACTCTCATGAACCCCCCAAAATTTGGCTTAGTGCACGCAGAACCGACACCCTCGGCCCCCACCCCCCGTATCCTCTTACCAAAACTAAAACCCCCCGTCCCCCCAAAAGTTTACTGCTGGGAAAGCCCTCTATCCCCCCCACGATTCCCCACCTTCCGCCACAATTACCCCCCCCTTGGTTCTTAAACTTCCCCGACGGTGTTGCCAGCAAAAAAAAGATGCGTTCCTCCCTTTCCCGGCTTTAACTTCAACTTGCTAAAAATTACCAAAAACCTTTTCCCTGGTACATGGGAACAATCCCTCAATGGTACAACAAATCCGTCTGCAAGCAGCTTACACAAAACCCCCACTCGAATTTTTCCCGGGTTTCCCAACCAAAATCAAAGCCTCAAAATAGTTTACATTCCCCCAACTCCACACCACCCTAAACTTACCCCAACTTCTTACTTTTCCCATGCCCTCCACCACACCTTTCCCCAAAAACCCCCATTTAAGAAAAAACACTTTAATCCTCCTTCTCAGATCCCTCAACCCCCAAACCCCCCCGGCGCCAGGTAACATTAACCCCTCTCCCCACCAATCACACTTGGCCCCCCAAAAAATTAAAAAACTCGTTCGAATTTTCCCCAATCGCCGTCCCGTTAATGGGAAACCGCTGCTACTGCCAAACCTTTCTTAAAAAAATAATTTATAACAATGCTCGTTTCACGAGAGTCAGATGATGAGGTCGCAATGCCCCCCGACGCCCCCGAATCTTTCCCTTAATCTATTCGAGTTTTCCTCTCGAGCAGCATCCCCAAACATCCTTATGGGGGATACCCAATTTTTAAAGACACCCTTTGTTTTTTTACAAGTTACATTCCCCCCCCTCCCCCAATCACCCCCCCCTGATCATTTACTTCTCTCTATTTTTCCTGCTCCCTGTTCATTTTTCCCAATGTTGCCAACATATCCAAAACACCCCAAAGCCATCCCCCCCCCGAACCCGGACTGTTGATCGTTCGTACCTTTATTCCCGGCCACACTTCCCCCCCCCCCCCCTACCTCCATGTTCACAAACAACTTAACCATTCTTGAAGGGGGCCTAATCACGCAAAAACTTGTGCATGGGCACCCCTGCCAAAAACCCCTACCCATTACAATTCCTCCCCCAAACATCCATTAATCTTCCCTATTTGGTCCCTTGCACAAAGTGGTTACCCAATTAAATATTTCTTCCCCCTAACCCTGCCCCCTAAGTATGCTCCCAAGTCCTCTTTCCCCCTGTCATGGCCCCCCCCAGCCCAAGCCCAAAAACGCCCCCCCCTCCCCCCCCCCCTTTTTTATCCCCAAAAAAATTTTCAGTATTCCCTTGTCTCGCACACTCCCCCTTGTGGTTCGATTCCGCCTGTCTATAAATTCCCAAAATTCCCTTACCCCTAAACATGGGATAGCTGTCACCGCCCCCTTTGCTTTTGAGCCCCAAAAACCCCGCTGACGGTTGTGCCCCAAAGCACCTCTTCCCCCCCTGCCTACCCTTACAGCTTGAAACCCTTTTATTTTTCAACACCCCCAACTCCCCTATATTTCAGCTATTTCACCAAGGAAAAATTTTTAAAATAAATTTAATATATTAAATTAATTTATTTTTTAAAAAATTATTAAAAATTTTTTTTAATAAAACTTTTTAAATTTTTTTGCAAATATCCCCCCAAAGTAAATATATATTTTTTAATTAATTTTCCAAAAAGAAAAAATCCCCTTACCCAAACCTTTTAATTTTAATTTTAATAACCAAAAATTCCCACCCCCAAACCCCCAAACCCCCCCAAACAAGGCCTCCACAACAAAAACCCCCCTCCATCCCCAAAAACACTCATTTTCTGCCAAACCCCCCTTTAAAAAAAATTCAGCCCCACACCCCCCCCCAACCCTCAGTAACCAACACCCCAAAACCCAAAAACCCAACAAATCCCCCCTTTGGGGCCCCATAGCCCCCCTTTAACTATTTCCAACCCCCCCCCAATTTTTACCCTCACAAAAAAACAAAGTCCCAACCAAAATAAACCTTTTTTATTTTTTGCCTGGCCACACCTACAAAAGACACACTTACCCATCCCCACTATCCACCCAACACCTCCCCCCCCCCCCCCCCGCTTTTCCGAAAAAAAAAAATTTTCCCCCTTTTTAAAAATTCCCACACCCCCTTTTGGGGGAATGGGCAGGGTAAATATCAAAAACCCCACCTCCCAAACCCACCTCTTTAAAAATGCCTAGGAAAAAACAAATCCACAACAAAATTCAAAACCATTTTTTTCTTCCGCCAAAACCCCCAAAAAAACAGAAAACCCCAACCTATTAAAACCCCCCCCCCCCCTCTCCTCTTTTCAAATCCCAACAAAGGCCTTCTTTTTTTCCCCCCCCCTTCTTCGGTCCCCCATCGGCACCCCACCACCCCAAATACCTTCACAATTCACTTAGTTGTTTCAGGCCCTTTTCACGTTTAAAACTCATGAACCCCGGCTAGCCCCCTCTTTCTCTTACCTCTTTAAACCAACTTGAATAGTTTGCCTTTGAGCCCCCCCTCTCTGGTGGTTTTATTTAAGGAACCAAAACCCCCATACTTTCCCTTTCATGTTCCACTTTCTGGAAGCGACGGCTCTCCGATGCACAACGCCCCGATGTAAACCCCCCCCCTGGTGGTTTAAAGTTCAAACCTCCACCAATTTTTCCTTACTTGAAAATTTCCGAAGCGTCCTCCACCAAAAAGAGTACGACCCCTGGGGGGAAAGGGCCCCCCTCCACCCTCCCTTTGGCCCTCCTATCTCCCTCCCCAAAAAAACCACGCCCTCCCCCCGATGTTTGTTTTTCCCTCCCCAACAGGGGGGGGCAATCCACCACAGGGGCAGGGACCACCGTTGACAGGTCGCGCATGTGGGATCATACCACCACATAGGCGGATGACGTGTTGTCCTGGGTACTTACCATTTCCTGCGTCCCGAAACTTGTGATACACATATGCGGTATTTGGGTGCCCCAAAGCATTTTGAGGTTTTAAAAAAACCCCCGGATAACCCGATAGGGACCTGCGCCCATACCTGTTGAGAAAATGCACCCTCCCATATGTCCAAAAACTTTCCTTATATCCCCCTCGTCCCCCTCAAAGGAACGTTGCGTAAATTGACCACGTATAATCCGTAAACTCTATCAATCTTACGCTGAAGCTGGGTTTGACGCTAAGACTTACGTCCGAAACCTGGGGTAACGATTTATAAAACCCTTGCTGATGCATTTGCGAATATTTTTTGGGTTCCTTTTAATGCTACACCATACAAGTCACTATCTTGTACGCCATATGTCTCCCGGATGATCTTTGGCAATAAGACTTGCGCAGAACTAGGCGTTATCGTTCCTTGAAGTAGCTCAATGCCTACAGTATTTATCCTGCGTCTCACCGCCATCTTGACACTCACAGTGCACCTATGTTGTTAACAGAGGCGTGACAGCACTACTTCACACTGCTGCAGCCAGGTAACTGACAAGGGAGCTCGCCTACAAACAGCAGAGGGGTGCAGAGCACAACCGCACTCTACCGTGGTCAGGCAGCAAATTGGCAAAGTAAATTTGATGTGACTAATCATAATAACGACAAAGTAATGTAAGTACATGCATTATTTTTACTAACTAGGAGTCACTGCAGGATAAAGCGACTATTATTTTCAAATTAAGATATTCTTATGGTTTATTTATTTTCCTAACAGCAGTAGCGATCATAAAGGTTTCATGTATAACGAGTGGTCACAGTAACTGGTGACTCCTGGAGGCAGAGACATACAGTAAAGTAGACTACTCAATGTTACTGAGCTCCTACACTAGTCTCACGCCATCAGTGTCTTTACACGAATATGGAAGTACATTCTAACTCACTTTTGAATACTGAAGGCATGTAAGAACTGGGTTCTCACGTTATACTGCTACGAGAGTGTGCTTGTGGTGGTGTGTTATGTAACAGGCTTGTACCTCTTTGTAATTATGTAGTTTAGATGAGACCTCTTACTCCGAAATGCTTTCAGTAATTATTGTAACACATATTTATTATTGTACAAGTGGCTGTAATTCATAAAACTACATTCTTTATGGGACCCGGTTCCCAGTGGTTCAAATTTTATTACTTGTTATTCATATAATTCCTCTCGTAATTATTAATTGAAATTTTTTTATCATTGATAGGTAAAATGATGGATGTTTTACTATTCACTAGTATTTTTATGCTGTTTAGAGATTTAGCTGGCAATCAATTTTTTTTAACATGTATCTAACCGCAGTGTGGGCTTCTGTTTGGTCTTTTTAGAGAAATATGCTTTGTAAAATATATTTTAACCCAAATTAGTTTTACAGGATAAGAGCTGTTATCCTACCTCACCTCGTATCAAAGCTCAGCCCTATCATGGATATACTACCCCCATCCCAGGATGCGATCCACAACAATCGACTAACACAGATTCCTTCACACTGTTAGGTGAACCGGGGCAGCAGGTATGAGGAAACATGCTCAATGTTTCCCCAGATGCTTGGGATCGAACCACGGATGCTAAGTATGTGAGCTGAGTGAGCTGGCAACCGAACTTCATATGATCATTTTTTAATAGGATATCATCTGGCTGATTAACATGACGAGTGAACATTGTGTTGTGCATTGTACTATTCCTGTTTAAGAACTTGTAAACGTGGAACCCAACAGCAGTACTTGTTTCGCACCCTATGACCAACAATTAATTGTTGCTGGGTTGTTGTAACACTAGTTGCTTCGGCTGAAAGTACATATACTTAGAAAGGGTAACTGGAAAATCTCAGAGTGATGGAAGACGATATAAGTAGCTGGGAATGAAATTTACTTGGCTCACCATCAGAGGCGGATTTTGTTACTTTAAATTGTGCAACTGTGCAATTAATACAAGAAAAGTAGCTTGGTGACGTCTGAATGACTTGTAAACACAAATAAGCTGTTAAGTTCATTAAAAATTCTAACAATACGATCAGGAAAAAGTTTTACAAATAACTCGTAGATTAATGTCATCATGAGAGAGCTCGTATGCCCTTGATCACTCCAAATATAAATATGGGTAGGGATACATGAGCTCATGTAGTCAGAAAGACATCTGAGTGGCAGTGAGGTTAGATGACTGAAAGATCTAGAGTAACATCTAAATTATTTGGAAAAATATGTGAGCGAGAAGGATTTTTTTTTATATTATTTAAAAAGATACAGTACAACATACAAATAAATAAAATAACATAATTAGCAATTTGCAAATACAATAACCCACCATCAACCCCATAGCATACCCTAAGTGTTACATTAATATTGTATTAAAGGATATACCATCACCTAACAGAATGAAAAGAACAAGATAACTCCTGCACAGAAAATACATTAACAAAGTTAAAACCAATAATTCATGCCTGTGCAAAAAAGCAAACCCCCCCCCCCAAAAACACTGTACAATAAGACCCCCTTGCACAAAGTACACAAGATATGATACAGCATACAAAAGATAAAATTATACATTACAATAAATTAAACAAAAGACAACCTAAACCCACAATAAACAGTGCAATGACATACCACAATAAAACTTCCTACAAAGAGTAGGAAACACTTAACAGAATAAAAGGAGCGAGATAGCTCCAGCACAGAAAATAACATTAGCATAAACAAAAACTCACAATTTATGCCTGTGAACATACAAAACCCCCCACAGCTCTGTACAATTAAACCCCTTGCACAAAGTACACAATAAATATCATACATACAAAAACTAAAATTATACAGTAAATTAACTTAAACATTAGGCAAACCAAAGCCTACAATAAACATTACAATGGCACATATCACAATGAAACCCCCCACATAAACACTGAGCAGGAAACACCCGCAAGTAAAAGACATAACATTATATATACACTAACATATAAATAACAAAATCCTAACGTAAGGTATCAAAACTGCCAAGTTACAGTGCATAAAATCCTTATCTCCCTATTTGAAACACAATAGTACATCATTGTAAAAATAAAATTGTACAATGTATTAACATGAGAAAGCATGTAATAAGCATAAATCGGGCATTGAATAAAACAGCTATATCTTAGACTGCCATATATGCAATAAACAGGCCATACTATCGGACTCTTGACCTACTTAGCGAGTATAACGTCTTCAAACACCTTTTCCAAAGTAATTAAAAACTACCTATGGACATGCTTGGTAACATAATGGACCAAATTCACTTAATGTATAAAACAGCACAAGGCCCATGACATTATATAAACCACCATAACAGATGCCTAAGCCATCAATCCCTGACAGTCAGTGTAATAATTATACAATTACCCAAAAATATATATGATGTATATGTGGAACTAAATTGAAATCAGGGTGTCTCTGACCGGAATAAAAGATGAATTAACCCGCAAGGAACACAACCAGGGCCCAAATTGAAACCCTCACATACTCCACCCACACATCACATACAACACAAACTCCACAACCTTTCCATACCCACCATTCACGAAAGGAGACCAGCCTCTTGCCCGCCCCCATGAGCCCGGAGAAGTTTCGTCACAGAGGTTACGATAACTCTCCGAGAAACTAGACTCCCAACGCCCCCCATAGAATAATCTATTCCTACACGTTGCTCTATAGAACCTAGCTGCTAACGCTTTTATCCTCAACTGACCTTTAATCTCCCTCATTCCCCAAGAAACATGCAAATAATCCGCCATAACGTACATCAAAGCCCTTCACACTTCCCCTGTTACCCCACTGACATCCAACGACAAGGCCCTAAGAAACGACCAACTCCCCCTCAAGAGCCTGATAACACCCCCCATCCAGACCCCTCACCCCCCAAAGATGAGCAAAAATATACCACCGAGAAAGGCAGTTTCCTACTCCCCACAGAACAAGCATGTCGCTTCCCTCACCAACCCCATTTTATGCAACACATGCTTGGATGCAACTACTCCCATGAGGAAACTGTATACCAACTCCCTGACCCTTGCTGGTATCTTAAGCAGCCTGAACTCCCTCCATATCACCTGCCATTTGTACATGGGGTACACGGCAACCCCCTGTAAGACACCCCGTCCCCACACCACACCCACCAATGTTTTAACCTTCAATATTGAAACCTGTCTCACTGTTAATAAGAACCTCAGCAAATCCTCAAAATCCCTCAAGTCCCTGCCACTCCACCAGTTTCTAGCATCCCTCATTACCCTATCCACCCTAACACCCCTCTCCCCCCAACCCTAATATACCTCTGCTTAATATATAAGGCCATTACCCTAGGCCCCAAAGCCAACAATCCTACATCCCCCCGTTTTGCATCCGTCATAACCCTTAGGAAACCATGCCCTCCCAAACCCCCACACAAACCTCAAAACCCTCCTCTGTATTTCCGGAATGTCCTGCGGCCGCAAAGGGGACACCTCCACCACACCCCCGTACCTTACTATACACAAGCGAGTTAATAACCAAAACCCGCTGCTGTAATGCCACTTTGCTAACCCTCAAACCTCTAAGCTTGCCCAGAACCCTACTCGTGACTAGTTCAGAGTTGATCCTCCTGCAGTCCTGCACCTGCGC
Organism: Cherax quadricarinatus; assembly: GCF_026875155.1. Taxonomy (NCBI): domain Eukaryota; kingdom Metazoa; phylum Arthropoda; class Malacostraca; order Decapoda; family Parastacidae; genus Cherax; species Cherax quadricarinatus. The sequence continues at coordinate 12,744,797 of NC_069399.1, read as the reverse complement.
CATATACCATATCCCACAAACCCTAAGTCTGTCACTAACTGCCCATCCCATCTCCTCCCCCAATCTCCCCCAACCCTAATCCCTACCTCCAATAACCTCGACTTCGCCAGGTTAACTTCCATACCCGAAACATCCCCAAAACTCTTAATTACCTCACCCACCCTTCTTAAATTTCCCCCACTCATTACCAGAACAGTGGTGTCATCAACATATCCAACAATTCCCCCCATGCAGCCCCCCTCTATTCCCCGCAGTTCTCCCTCCACAGCCTCAAAGAAAAGATGTTGCACACATGCAAAGAGCAACTGCAAGAGCTGGCAACCCTGCCTTAAGCCCCGTTCCATCAGCACCGGCTCCCCCAGCCTTCCATTAACCTGCACTCTCATAACTGCCCCCTCATATAGAGTGTGTACCCAACTCACTACCCCCCCTCCAAAACCCAACTTCTCCAAACAGACCCATAAAGATTCCCTATTCACACAGTCATAAGCCTGAGCCCAATCCAAACCAAGGACGCCCCTTCCTGGTCAGTTCTCTATAAAATCCCTTATCGGACTGTACCCATTCCTCATACTTCGCCCCGGGATCCCATACTGACCTCTATGTATCACAGCCCCAATTACCTTCTTCAATCTATTACCCAATATCTTTGCAAAAATTTTATAATACGAACACACTAATGCAAAGGACGATAATCACCCAAACCCTTCCCCTCCTTCCCCTTCGGCACCAATACAACAATCCCAGTTTTCTGTGTTCGCCCCATTCTACCACTGCTCAACATATAATTCAGAACTTCCACTAGGTACTTCCGCTCAATAAAAATCATTAGATAAACCATCTATTCCCGGTGCCTTCCCCTGACTCAACCCATTCACCACCTCCTCCACCTCTGCCTCCTTAATGCTGCCCTTCAACATTTCCCTGTCCCCCTGCCCCAAACCCAGATGTGCACCGATAACCACAAATGAATCCAACCCAACAACCCCCTCCCTCCTCTTCTATTTCTCCCGAAACCAATAATCTGCATACCTACTGATACTGTCTGTATCAGAAAGACCCTGACCCTGCACATAAACCCCCCTCCCCCACCACTAAATGTGCCACAGTAGTCCTCAACTGTCTGTCCTTGATTTTCCTTAGTACATACAGGGAAGGCCTGTCACCTTTCAAGACGTCCTCCAAGCCCGCCCTGACTTGGAGTGCATCAAACCGTTCATTATGAATCTCCACTAAACGACTTCTAAGTTCCCCCATAACACCACTCACACCTTCCCTACCCCCCCCCATAACAATCATTCAACTGCCCCTCTAAGTAATTATTCAGGCCAAACTGCCAGCAAGCCCGTTCACTGCCACGTGCCTTGAAAAAATTTTCAATCTCCACCTTTGCATACAACTCCCACCAGTCTAGCAAATTCACATCCTCATCCCTAGCCTCCCAAAAATCTTTCCACCAGTCCTGAAAGGACAAACCTAGATCCTCCTCCTGTAAAAGCCGCACATTCAATTTCCAATAACTCGAAAATATGCGCAGAATACCATCTACCCTAAGGTCAGCCAACACCACCCAGTGATCAGACAAACCTACGTCAATAGTCCTAACCCTCTCCATACCCATCCCCTGCCTAACATAAATCCTATCCAACCGTGCTTCATAACTCCCCTTCACATACGTGTGTTCCACCTGATACCCCCCTGCCCACCACATCGACCACCCCCACATCCCGTAAAGCATCCCTCAAAACACTCAACACACTCCCCGCACCCCTCGGTCTCACATCTCCATGCCGGATCACACAATTCCAATCTCCTCCAGCTATCGAAATAGCAGGTAAACCCCTGAGATATTAGTACAAAACTTCCCTAACAAAGTCTGCTTTTACCCTAATGTTACTCATTGCCGGCATATAAACGCCCACAAAACATACCCTCCCCTTTCCCCAATACCCATCCACCCGAACAACCCTCCCCCTTCCACCCTCCCCCCTCCTCCCACCCCATGACAGCCACTCCTTTAAAATGCAAAGCCAAACTTACAAACATCTTATATGCCCTCAATTGCAACTCACATCCTGACTATGGTTGTGCTCCTGCAAGAAACAAACGTCCACGTCATACCTTCTCAAAAACCACTCCAACCAGACCCTTTTGACCTCATTCTTGAGACCATTAACGTTTAAAGTCACACACCTAAATGTTCAAGGAAAGGCGGCTTACCTCTGTGCCGCTGTGGCTTGCTCACACTCCCTTTTATGATGCCCACACTCTCCTTACCATTCTTCCTAATCAGACCCCCCACCCCACCTTGCTCCATCCCACCCGATTTCCCCTGTGCAACCCCCCCCCCTTTAGTGGTTTTCCCTACCACATCTGCCCATACCTTCTTACCTGGTCTCTGCCCAGGTGTCAATACTTCATCCAATTCAGACGACCCCTCAGGCCGCTTCCTAGTGCTACCACCCAAACTCATATCATCATCATGTACATCCTCCTGATGTACCTCAGCTACCACAACTGTTTCCTGGCCTTGCCCACCCACGACCTCCACTTTTCCCTGCAGCCCTTCCATCTTCTGCACATCCCTGGACCTTCCATCCAGGTCCTCGCCGACCAAAGCGTCCTTCAAAAAATTCTGTAGCACAGTCTCCAATAACAGCTCCTGTGTCGACGTTTCCCCTTCCTCCTCTGCCACAGGCCTTGGTGGAACCTCACTAGCCTCCTCTGGGAGTGTGACACACGTCCCCAACATGTCCCCCTCATTCTCCACCCCCTCACTCCAGAGAGCCTTCCTCTGTCCATCCACCCCATTCCTCTCTGTGTCCACCGTACTCAGCTGTCGTTCCTCCTCCAAAAGCGTTGGCACACTTGTGACAGCCCTACGTACACACTGCGCCGCCATATGCTCGAACGAGTCACAAAGACGGCACGTCCTCTGCCCTGCGTAATGCACATAGACTTGAGTTCTGTATCCCGTCAACAGAACATATGACGGTATAAGCCTCCTCAACGTCATCTTGAGGGTGTAGGAACCTTCAGGCAGTCTACATATGGGCCATCCCTCCACCCCCCTCCTCTAGCCTCATGAACAACACCGTAGTTTCTGAAGACGTCCTCATTTCCAAACTGCGTACCCTCAAACGGTACGTTTGGTACCTTAACTCATGTGAAGTATGTAGACACATCATGCATACACACCTCCACCGTCGAGTTAAGGCATATCCTTCGTTCCTGGTATTCAGCCACCATACTGCTGTAGAAACTGGCTCTTGTAAACTTCACGAAGTCTCTCCTCAAACCATTGAGAGCAACATCATTTAGTTCCTCATTAGGAATGCCGTAGAGGTCTCTAATAATTGCTGGAAGAAGCACATTCATCGTAGCAGTGCTTAACGATCCCCGTATCAGCTCCATGCAGTGTTGACTCGTCTGCCGGCACGATCCACCATCTTGAAACTGAAGTGAAGAAGTGATCACCAGGTGGCAGGTAGTCAGAGCTCCAGTAGCGTCCTGAGCGAGAAGGACTGACTCTAAATAAGACTCACCTAGTATGGGCCAGTAGGAATGCAACAGTCCCCCGTCATTCTTCTGTTCTTATGTGTATCACCTAACGGAAATATATTTGGATCCTGGTGCGATGATGACTTGATAAACATGTGTGTTCACATGGTGACATTACAATCGCTTCCTACTCTTTGTGTGACAGTATTTGTTACAGCAGTTAAAGTGGATTCTCAGCATCGGCTTCTGCTGAGATGAAGATCATCTGAATCAGTCCACTGCATCAAGTGTTCTACCATTGTTTCTGTGCATCACGCATACATGTTTCATGTTGTCCCTGTTGCACACATATTTTTATGCTCACCAGTTTTAATGAGTAAATTTCTACCTGCTTCCCGTCACGAATTTCATTTCACAATAGCCACGTGGGAACATGCAAACTCCGGCGGTAGGAAGTAGATTATGAGTATTAAGTTACTTTCTAATGAGTTCTTTGGTGGTTGTGGAAGCCAAAGAAAACAAGTGAATGTTGTTCCAAGCCAATACAAGTGACGTGTTCCTGGCTATAGTGCTACAAGGGACGACCTAATACCTCATGTTAGTTTCATCCCCGGGAATGTTGTTAAGGGTGGCCTCTGCTCTTCGTCTACAGTTGAGTAAAGAAATTGCACGAAACTGAAGTTACGTAAACGGAAATCTGTAACTACTCTTCTGTTTGGTGAGTCACGTTGAGAGTAGAAAAGTATTAGATCGTTTTTATTTGTTGGTTTCCTATACACTTTAATGAAGAGCTTGTTGCTGTTCTGGGACTTATAAGGATGGAAGCTGGCCATCTCTCTCAAATTTCAGGGTAAATTTAATATTTTGTCCTGCTTCTTTGACTTGTAAGAGGAGGATGTGTATACTGAGACGTCTTGACTCTGGAACTAGAAAGTTTTTTATGTATCGAGTCATGTTTCAGTACTAAGAATAATGGCCTGGAAATCTTGTTTTCAGGATCACAATGTAAATATTGACAAAACACAGCACTGTGTGGGCTAGCCAGTCTCAAGCTGAAACATTGCTGAAAGCAATATTTCTAGGTTCAACTCTCTCTAAATGTCCGAAGCACCTCAACAACCAATCTCCAAACTGCAAATTCTCTGCATAATATTCACAACACACATTGCCCTGAGACGCGACACCTCCTGTCCCTCCAGTCTCCTTTTTGTTGCAACATTCACAACCCATGCTTTACACCCATATAAGAGCATTGATACTACTATATTCTCATACATTCAGCACCACTCACCTTTTCCCCCTTATTAATTCCATGGATCACCTCGTGTTTCACCGACCCATCTTGTGACACGTCCACTCCCAGATATCTAAACACATTTTACTTCTCCCATACTCCCACCCTCCAATCTGATAATCAATCTTACATTATCTGATATTTTGTTACCCTCATCACCTTGCTCTTTCTAATGTTCACTTTTATCTCCTCCTTATAAATACCATCCCAGAATCGTCAACCAACCTTTGCAATTTCTCTACAGAATCTCCTAAAAGTACAGTGTCATCAGCAAAAAGCATAAAACAACTGTGATAATTCCCAATTTGTGTTAGTCTTTATCTAGCAATCCCAAACCTTTCCCCAACACCCAGGATTCACTTCTCTTACAACACTATTTATTTATTAAATAACCATAGTGACATCTCGCATCCCAATCTGAGGCCTACTTTTACTGGAAAATGATTTCTCTCTCCCTTACATTCCCTAACCTGTGCCTCACTATAAGCGTAAAACTTTTAGCCGTTTTAAGTAACCTGCCACCTATTCCATACACTTGCAACATCTGCCATATTGCTCCTCCATCCACCCAATTATTTACCTATTCTAAATCAATAAACGTCTTTACCCTTAACTAAATAGTGTTCACATATATTCTACACTTCCTAGAGCCAGGTTGTTCATCTGAGCACCTGATCTCTATCTTACCCTTAATTATTTCAAGAACAACTTTTACCAGATATTCTCAGCAGGCTTGTTCCCCTATAATTCCCACACTCTTTTGTCCTCTTTCCCTTCATACAAAGGAATTATGCATTCTTTCTGCTAATCCATAGGTACCTTCCCTTCTTGCATACATTTATTAAAAAAAAAAACACCAACCACTTCAAAACTATATCCCCACCTGCTTTTAACATTGCTTTAGTTAGATAGATAGTTTATTTATTTGGACATGATACATAGCTGTACAATGGATTAAAGTAGTTGGGTGTACATGCCAAAAAGCCCCTTGTATGCAAAGCATTATGGGCAGGCTTAAAATTTACTTATAATATGAAGTACAATTGAGCAGTTGAAACAATGAAATTTGAACATATCGATACTGAACCATTATAGTTGTACAAATTTGTCACATTAAAAATGCAAATCGAAAGATGATCAGTTTGCTATGTTGTCTTGAAGTTTTAAGATTTAAGTAATTGGGAGAATTATTGGTAATGTTAAATATCGAGTGTTGATTATTTAGTCCTGGGTGAGTAAGTGTTTTTTTAGAAGAGTCTTAAATTAATTTTCAGGTCTGGTTTCTTTAGTATATTCTGGTAATGAATTCCAGATTTTGGGGACCTTCATGTGTAAAGAGTTTTTACACAGTGTGATATGGACACAGGGTACAGAAAAAAAGAGATCTGTGTCATGTGTTATGATCGTGTGTCCTGTTAAGGTTGATGAGGAGAAGATTGAGTGGAGGGTTTGTGTGTGCATGTATTGTTCTATGAATGTAGTAGGCACATGAATAAGTGTGGATGTTCTTTATGGTGAGCAAATTTAGACTTTTGAATAGAGGTGGAGTATGCTGTCGCGAGTGGGAATTTGTTATCATTCTGATTGCAGCCTTTTGCTGAGTTATTAGTGGCCTCAGGTGATTTGATGTTGTTGACTCACATGCACAAATTCCGTATGTGAGATAAGGGTAGATGAGTGAGTGATGCAGTGCAAGGAGAGCTGATTGTGGAACATAGTACCGCATTTTTGATAGTATGCCTACTGTCTTGGAGATTTTCTTTGGAAATTTGTTGTATATGTGTCTGGAATTTGAGGCTACTGTCTAGGTGGATTCCTAGGAATTTTCCCTCAGTGAGTCTTGTGCTGGGTGATCCCTTTAGTGTTATATTAAGTGGAACATTTACAACTCTGGTTCCAAACTGAATGAAATAAGTTTTGTCAGTATTTAGGGTAAATTTATATGTCATCATCCAGGTAGATATTTTTTTGCAATTCAGCATTGACAGTGTTGGCGAGTATGGCTGGGTCTGGGTGTGAGAAGACGTCTGTAGTGTTATCTGCAAATAATATGGGTTTGGGTAGCTGTGATGCATTCGGTAGGTCATTGATGTAGATGAGAAAGAAGTGTTCCTACGACACATCCCTATGGGACTTCTACTGTGAGTGGTTGTGGGGAAGAGTTTGCACAATTTGTGTACACGTATTGGCTTCTGTTACTAAGTTATGACTTTAGGTAGTTGACGGAGTGACCTCTTATACCATAGTGTGTTAATTTAGTGTTCAGTAATTCATGGTCTACTGTATCAAAAGCATTATGTATTTCAATGAAAATTCCCAGCGGGACTTCTTTCTTCTCGAGAGCGGTATATATTAGTTTTAGCATGTGTATATTAGCATCATTTGCGCTTTTATTATTCCTGAATCCAAACTGACAGGGATTTAGTATGTTGTTTGAAATGAGGTAGGAATAGATCCGTCTATGAATTAATTTTTCAAAGATTTTAGAGAGTAGTGGTAAGTTAGAAATTGATCTAAAGTTATTCAAGTCGGCTTGATCACTTCCTTTGTGGATCGGGGTAACCCTCGCTATTTTGAGAACTACTGGGAAGGTGGAGGATTCAGTGGATTTGTTAAAGAGTGTTGCAATAACTGGTAACAGTACTTGTGAAGCTTTTTTGTACATAAAAGTAGGCAAGTTGTTTATGTCGCCTGCCTTGTTCTTAACGGTGTTGATGAGCGAGACCTCTGATGGGCTGGTTGGAGCTAGGAATAGTGTATGCAGGTTGGTGCCTGTCAGGTAGCCTGATGGACGGGTGTTTGAGCTTGGGATTTTGTTTGCTAGATTCTTTCCTATAGTGGAGAAGAAAACATTGAGTCTGTTTGCTCTTTCAGTTGGTGGGAGTAGAGGTTCGTCTGACTTTGTTAATTTGATTGTTTTGTTTTTGAATATCCTTTTAGTTCCTAGAATTTCAGATAGGGTTTTCAAAGTCTTTTTATATCCCCTTTGATGTTTTGTAATCTATTTTCATAATATATTTTTTTAGGATTACTTATCAGGCTGGTAAGGGATGATGAGTAACATTTAGACTGGTCTCTAGTTACTTGACCCATTCTGTACTGTTTTTCGTATTGGTGCTTCGTGTTGATGGATTTGAGGATGATGGGTGTTAGCCAGGGATTAGTTAGTCTCTTTGCTGTGAGCTGTTTAGTTTTTTTTTAGAGCAATGCTTATTATAGAGGCAGTGGGTTCCTTTTATAAAATTATTGATACATTCATTAGTGTCTGTATATGTTTCAAGCTCATTATGCCAGTAGACATTATTTATAGCTGCTATAAAGTTATTTGCAGCTGTTTCGTTATGCAGTTTGAAGGAAACTTTAGTAGTGTCTTGGGGCAATTTACATAGGTTGGTTATGAGGAAGATAGGGTAGTGGTGTGTGGTGTTGTCTGCGATTATGCCTGATTTTAAAGGAGATATGGTGTTAGTCCAGATGTGGTCCAATAAAGAGATACTATTCTGTGAGATTCTTGTAGGTTTTGATATTGTTGGCAGCAACAAGCATTTGGTCATAGTGTTTGTGAATTCAGTTACTTGTTGGTCCTGATCATACAGGAGATTTATGTTGAAATCTCTTGTTATTAGTAGGTGGTCTTTGTTCATATGTGCATCAGTTATCAAATTCCCTAACTTTTCACTAAAGTGGTAAATTTTTTATTGTGGTACTCTGTAGATGTTTATGACTGTGAGGGGGTTTTCCAGGTCTTCTGATTTAAATTTAGCTATAATATATTCACCATGCTCATCCCTTATACAAGAATTATTGATACAGTCAAGTTGTTTTGAGTAGTATATAGCTGTTCCACCCCCTTGCTGGTCTATCCTACAGTTGTGTATAGCTGTGTAACCAGGAATAGCATAGACATCTGTAGTGTCAGGCTTTAGCCAAGTTTCTGTGAGTGTGATGATTGATATACTGGAATTAAGGGAATTGAGTAATGCTGTGAGGTCATCGCAATGTTTGCTCAAGGATCTGACATTGTAATTAAAGATAGCTATGTCACTTCTGAAAATTTGTGTGGACTGCCTCCAAGTGAGTCGCCTACCCTGGCAAACTCTGTTGACACCGAGCTCTGAGGTGGGTACCTCAGCCTCACAAGTGGCTTATAGGACAGATTTTCACAAATGATTGATGTTGCAAAAACTCGCCTGCATTCATGTATAAAGGACTAACTTACTTGGTGTTGCAGCATATATCCTGATCTCCACTTCCCTAAGCTTAGCCTTAGCCCCTTTGGACTTCCCCTCAAGAACCATGTGCAACCGGGAGCCTTAATTCCTGCAATATTCAATCGTAATTTGTCCTGCCTGCACCTCAGAAATTCCTATATCCAAGAGGGTATGTATCCCCAAGTATAACTATGCAGACACGGACACTAGCTTCCAGACTGCTCTGAGACACTGGTACTTACTGGGCATGCTCTGCCTGTGGCACACCGGGCCCACAGATCAACTCACTCACAATCTCCCCAGACACTGGCCAGAAATCTACGAGATAAAGGAGGTCTTGTCTTACTGTATGGGCCTGACGGAGGTCATCTACGGTACATCAAGGTGCCTCTACCAGATTTCCCCAGGTCTCAAATGTGAAGACACGTAGGGGGCGCCGTCTGCTGATCACGGCACGTCTTGTCCAGTTGGTGTCTGTCTTAAGAAGAACGAGCTGGTCCCTCTTCCAGACCCTCATCTCTTCGTTCAAACTAGGGCTGCCAGTTCTCCCTAGCTAACTTATCCTAGTGTTTGCCTACATTATCGGCCTATTACTACCTATGTTAAGGTCTTAGGTCTACATTATTATTATCTACAGTTGCCTTAGTAACCCTAATATTAATATACTAACAGTTAAACTACCTACTCCTTCCCTGAAGAGTAAATCTATAAATTAAATACATGCCTACCAACAATCCATCGCCAACCAGAGAGAATGCTTTCATGTTTGGGTAGGGTATAAGGGCCATCGAGCTCAGCCGTCCCGTACGGCCATGCTGGATCTGTCCTGTGGAACTTTAGGGACCAAATAAATTTCCACATACTGTTAGCTCTGAGTGATGTCTTAGCATGGTCTGCTGTATAGTAATTACAGTTGCTGTTTGATTCGTGTAAGTCATTTAATAAAAGGTTAAAATCTGGATCAATATTTGTAAACATAAGAATGAGAGTGACTCTAACAACTAGGTTTTTGAATAAGTATTGTGATGAACTTAATAATTAAGATACTTAACTAATTTATCTTACTAGCTAATGGAGTGTTACACTAGATTTTTTTGGAAAAACTAATACAGAATTACAGTTTCCACTTTATAAGGAACAGATTTGATGAATTAATATTGAACTGTTATAATTTTAGGGTTTGAACACAATAAAATGAACACAATAAAATGAAATAAGAGAAACAGAAACTTATAATACTAGATTACGTAAATAATTATAAAATACAAGGTTTATAATTCTTATTATGGCACAATTTTGAAAATTTTAAATATTGCACTGGTTATCATTTCTATAATTTTAAATTTCAATGTATGCAAGTAATGGATTTTAAAATTAAAAAAGGAGTAAAAAGCAAAATAGGGGCATAGTGATCAATGACAAATTTAAAATGGAGGAAGTAAATTGGGTTGAAAAAATTTTAGAAAGTAAAATACTACAAAAAAAATATTTATTAACAAAATAAAAAAAAAAATGTTTATTTCAAGAATTTAAATTTTTAGAACAGTTTTTGTTTTATTTTTTTTTCGGGTAAATATACTGAGTTTTTTTCATACAAGGTATCTAAGAAAAGGAACTACACTGAGGTAAAAAGTGTGGTATTAAAACAGGTATAAACAGGTTTTAAAAACAGGAAAAACGGCAATTAAGCAAGTAATGGTAATTACAATAATTTCAGATATGTTGGAAAAATTTGGCTGATAGTAAAAAGGTATTAAGTTTTTTTTTAGTAAGAAAAGCAGTTGATAGTATTTAAGAAATAGGGGGTTTGCAAAATACAGAAAGTTTTTTATTAAGAAATTTATTTAAGAAGTAATATAATAAGAAAATTACATAACAAAAGGTGACATTTTTTTTACTAGGAAAATCACTTTTAATAGGTAGTTGATTTTTTGATTAAAAAAAGGTTGTACCGTGAAATTTGAAGTTTGAGCAAAACATACAATAAAAACAAAAACTTCAGTTTAAATAAAGCAAAAAAAAAAAAATGGGCAAAACCATAAAAAATGGAGAAAAAAATTTTCAAAAATTTGGAGCAAAAAACAATAATGGAGCAAAACATCAATAATGGGGAAAAACTACAATAATGAGCAAAACATACACTTACTATTTTCCATCCCCTTTTACCTTCTTTCATTCCCCGGGAAACCTGACGCACCTTCCCCAACTCACAATTAGCTCTTCATCAATCTGCAATTAATGCATTAAAAATTTGTGCTTACTGAATAATAAAAGGGGTCTTACCCCAGCCCTTTTTTATTTGCTATGGCTATGTGAATGTTTTCAGTAATAACATACATAATAAATATATAAAATATATATATATAATAAAAAATATAATATATATAATATTTAAAATATAAAAATATAATTATATATATATATATATATATATATATAAAAAATTATATTTATAATATATTATTAAAAATAATTTATATATTATATATAATATATATATATTAATTAAATTAATATAAAATAATTTTATATATAATAAATATATTTTTATATATATATTATTTTTTTATTTTTAAATTAAATTAGGAAAAAATACAAAAATTAAATATTTTAAAAAAAAATATAATTTAAATTAAAATTATTTGGGGTTAAAAAGGGTTGGGGGGAAAAGGGGGGAAAAAGGGTAGCAGGAAAAGAAGGAATTTAGGAAAAAGAGTTTTGGGGGAAAGTTAATAAAGAAAAGGAAAAAAAAGTGGAGGGGGGTGGGATCTAAAAAATGTAGGGAAAAAGAGGGTGTGGAAAGGAAGTTTTGGGGAGTGTTAATAAAGGGGGGTTTTTTGAAAATTTGAAAAAGGGTTTGAAGGTTCATTTTAAAAAAAGGGGATTAAAAAAGCAAAAGAAGGGGAAAAAAAATTTTGATTAGTTTGGTAGTAAAAATTTTGGGGGGCCTGTTTTTTAAAAGGGGAATAATAACCTTTTGTTGAGACCTAAGAAAAGGTAGTTAAAGGAAAAAATAATTTAAAAAAAAGGGGGATTTTAAAAAAAACAGATTAGGATGTGGGCAAAAAGACAAAAAAATGGGATAAAGGGATTGGTTTAAAAATGTTGTTTGATTTTAGGGAAGTTTTTTTGGAAAGGGGGGGAAAAGGGGCATTTTAAGTTTGTAAAGAGAGTAAAAGGAGAAAAGATAAAGGAAGAAAAGTTGAAGTATAAAAATTTGGAGGGAGAGGTTAAAGATTAACAATGAAAAAGAGGCAATGAGAGATGGGGGAAAAAAACAAATTTTTTTGTAAGAAAAAGTTTTGGAGTGAGATTAACAATTTAAGGAAGCCTAGAGAAAAAATGGATTTGTCAGTTAAAAATAGGAGAGGAGAGTTATTAAATGGAGAGTTAGAGGTATTGGGAAGATGGAGGGAATATTTTGAGGAATTGTTAAATGTCGATGAAGATAGGGAAGCGGTGATTTCGTGTATAGGGCAAGGAGGAATAACATCTTGTAGGAGTGAGGAAGAGCCAGTTGTGAGTGTGGGGGAAGTTCGTGAGGCAGTAGGTAAAATGAAAGGGGGTAAGGCAGCTGGGATTGATCGGATAAAGATAGAAATGTTAAAAGCAGGTGGGGATATAGTTTTGGAGTGGTTGGTGCAATTATTTAATAAATGTATGGAAGAGGGTAAGGTACCTAGGGACTGGCAGAGAGCATGCATAGTTCCTTTGTATAAAGGCAAAGGGGACAAAAGAGAGTGCAAAAATTATAGGGGGATAAGTCTGTTGAGTATACCTGGTAAAGTGTATGGTAGAGTTATTATTGAAAGAATTAAGAGTAAGACTGAGAATAGGATAGCAGATGAACAAGGAGGCTTCAGGAAAGGTAGGGGGTGTGTGGACCAGGTGTTTACAGTGAAACATATAAGTGAATAGTATTTAGATAAGGCTAAAGAGGTCTTTGTGGCATTTATGGATTTGGAAAAGGCGTATGACAGGGTGGATAGGGGGGCAATGTGGCAGATGATGCAGGTGTATAGTGTAGGAGGTAGGTTACTGAAAGCAGTGAAGAGTTTTTATGAGGATAGTGAGGCTCAAGTTAGAGTATGTAGGAAAGAGGGAAATTATTTCCCAGTAAAAGGAGGCTTTAGACAAGGATGTGTGATGTCACCGTGGTTGTTTAATATATTTATAGATGGGGTTGTAAGAGAAGTAAATGCGAGGGTCTTGGCAAGAGGTGTGGAGTTAAAAGATAAAGAATCACACATAAAGTGGGAGTTGTCACAGTTGCTCTTTGCTGATGACACTGTGCTCTTGGGAGATTCTGAAGAGAAGTTGCAGAGATTGGTGGATGAATTTGGTAGGGTGTGCAAAAGAAGAAAATTAAAAGTGAATACAGGAAAGAGTAAGGTTATGAGGATAACAAAAAGAATAGGTGATGAAAGATTGGATATCAGATTGGAGGGAGAGAGTATGGAGGAGGTGAATGTATTCAGATATTTGGGAGTGGACGTGTCAGCGGATGGGTCTATGAAAGATGAGGTGAATCATAGAATTGATGAGGGGAAAAGGGTGAGCGGTGCACTTAGGAGTCTGTGGAGACAAAGAACTTTGTCCTTGGAGGCAAAGAGGGGAATGTATGAGAGTATAGTTTTTACCAACGCTCTTATATGGGTGTGAAGCATGGGTGATGAATGTTGCAGCGAGGAGAAGGCTGGAGGCAGTGGAGATGTCATGTCTGAGGGCAATGTGTGGTGTGAATATAATGCAGAGAATTCGTAGTTTGGATGTTAGGAGGAGGTGTGGGATTACCAAAACTGTTGTCCAGAGGGCTGAAGAAGGGTTGTTGAGGTGGTTCGGACATGTAGAGAGAATGGAGCGAAACAGAGTGACTTCAAGAGTATATCAGTCTGTAGTGGAAGGAAGGCAGGGTAGGGGTCGGCCTAGGTAAGGTTGGAGGGAGGGGGTAAAGGAGGTTTTGTGTGCGAGGGGCTTGGACTTCCAGCAGGCATGCGTGAGCGTGTTTGATAGGAGTGAATGGAGACAAATGGTTTTTAATACTTGACGTGCTGTTGGAGTGTGAGCAAAGTAACATTTATGAAGGGGTTCAGGGAAACCGGCAGGCCGGACTTGAGTCCTGGAGATGGGAAGTACAGTGCCTGCACTCTGAAGGAGGGGTGTTAATGTTGCAGTTTAAAAACTGTAGTGTAAAGCACCCTTCTGGCAAGACAGTAATGGAGTGAATGATGGTGAAAGTTTTTCTTTTTCGGGGCCACCCTGCCTTGGTGGGAATCGGCCAGTGTGATAAATATATATATATATATATATATATATATATATATATATATATATATATATATTATATATATATATATATATATATATATATATATTATAATTATATATATATATATATATATATAATGTAATTAATATATATATATTATATAACATGTAATAATAATCATGTACATACATATATTGCTGAAAACATATTCGCGTAGCATAATGTCAATGACCTGAGTAAGATCACTCTTTTTTTTTAATTCAGTGAGCACTACTTATTAAATATATTAATTTTAGATTAATGAAGAACTAGGTGTGAGTGTGGGGAAGGTGCGGGAGGTTCTGGGTGGAAGGGGGTAAAGCAGCTGCAACTTACTGATCAATAAAATAATGTTAAAAGCAGAAGGTGATAAAATTTTGGAGTGGTTGGTGCTTTTATTAACTAATATATATGAGTTTTCATTACTGGTTTTTCTCATTTAGGGGTAATATTTTCTAAAAAGATATTGAAAAGAAAGCTCATTTCTTTAATGAATACAGAGACTTTATACAGTGTTTGGGAACATATATGGTACATCCAAAATAAAATATTGAAAAAAGTAAAAAGTGAATCAAGACATCAACTTTCCCTGTTTGAAACATCGTTGTACAACAGTTTCTAACAAGAGAGAAAACATGGAACAGCAAACAGCCTGAAGCTGTCACAAGAAGATCCCAATGCCAAAGAAAAATCCAACTTATAATGCCAGGCAGTGTAATTGCCCTGTAACCCGACTGTGATGTCACATAGATTTCCATCAATTCCGAATACTTAGAACCGTTTCAGCCCTTTTCACCCCTGAGGGACGACGCTCTCAGAAAGGGCAATGGCATCTTGCTTGCTTCTGCATCAATACTTTAACTGGAAGCATATGACCATTCCGTGTCATAGACACGCCACTCCCTTGCAAGAGTCCAGTGTACTAGGTCAAGGACGCACTGTTAAAGTTTCTTTGTTAAGGTCATCCTGTGGTTTATAGCAATCTGACCTATGATGCCTCTCGCCGCCCTGGCTTGGTCTGGCGTCTCCCGACACACAAAAGAAATGCTGATCAAGTATGTTTCCCTTCCTTGCCAAACTTTCAACAGGAAGCAATGCAGGATGCTTCATTTCTTGTTGTCTTGGCATACACATCAATGTATGCTATCTTTAACATGGTAATAAAGTGGGTGCAGGGTTTTCCTTAATGGTCCTGCTAAGGTAAGAGATTAATTGTCTCTCTTTAACCCACCCTAGATGCAACACTGTTCTCTTGCAAGGAAATGCGACTATGGCACACGCTGGTCACATGCTTCCAGTTAAATTATTGATGCAGAAGCAAGATTCCATTGCCCTTTTTGAGAGGGTAATCCCTCAGGGCTGAAAGGGGCTGAAAAGGGCTGAAAAGGGCTTGTGAGGGAAAAGTTCAATAGATAGAAGTAGCGATGGAGTATATAGTAACAATAGTTTCATTGCCAGCTACTTGTTAATTAAGGTAGGGTAAGTCCAGCTCCCGCTATTCCCCCCCCCTCCCCTTTTTTTCCCCCTTCCCGAAAGTGATAGTTTGCTTGCCGGCTACTTGTTAAGGTAAGGTAAGTCTAGCTCCCGCTATTCCCGCCTTTTTTCCCCCACCCCGAAAGTGATAGTTTGATTGCCGGCTGCTACTTAATCAGTCTAGCTCCCTCTATCCCTTCCCCTCCTTCTTCCTCCCCCCCCGAAAGGTGACGTGTGGGGCTCCGGTCGAAACAGTAAACACTAGACTCACAGCTCCCAGCACTACTATAACTACATGCCTGCCTTGTATTCTAGTGGATTTATTGGTTGAAAGCTTCACTTTTGACCAATAATAAACTTAGTCTTTTCAGTCTTGCTCTAGGTTGACTGTTGTAATAATCACCACATCTTTTAGGTATTGTACTTATCATGGAGAGTGATTTCTTAAGCAGTGGGTAACCTGTCTATCTTTCCAGCTTGGATGACAGAGAGGGTCACCTGCCAATCAACGAGTAGAATTGAAGGAGACGGACTAACGTTCTGAGACTTCCGAAACTTTTGATCCACTTACCTGTTTGTGTATGCAAGTAGCAGGATATAACCCCTCATCATTGCAGTGGAAAAAAACCTGCTTTCCTGTCATCTGGACAAATTATTGACGGCTAGAAAATCTGTGAAGAACGAGCTGGTGGGTTGTCATCAACACCTGCGACCCCCCTCCCCTCCATCATCAGCAACTGCTATGATTTCAACAACACGCAGTGTCACCAACACCAGACACCCAAGTTTTATATATATACATATTAACGTTGAATTAAGTTATCATTTATATTTTTAATTTTTCATTTTCTTTAATGTAGGATTAATATTTCCTATTGAAGTGTTTTATCTTTTATATTTTCTAAATAATGAAGTGTTTATGTTTGTCTGTTATTATTTCTTTTTCTATTCATTAATTTTCCTGAGGAGGAGCCAGCCTTGGTAATACTGACTGAAGTTATTACAGGGCTGAGTAAGCCTTCACAAGTGGCGACCTTGCCAGGATCAACTCGACTGAATCAAGATTCAACTCCATCTCGAATCTACCATTGGAACTTCAATGCCGCATACCACAGACGGTTACCACCAGCCATGAGTAATCATTCTCTAAGGTAGGACAACAGTACAGGTATTTAAAAGATTTGGTGATTGTTATAGTCTCAATTTATTGTAAGTCAAGTCAGGCAGGATATAATATTTAATTCTGCCACCTTTTTGTTCGAGCTTGAAACACTTTGAAGGATTAGACTCTAGGGACCCGAGATTTTCCAGTGACAATTTGTTTCATTGAGCTCTTTATTATATCAAGGGAACTGTCGTAGGACACTCTTGATTTATTGGTGAGAAAATTGGATGGTCAAGGGACCCCATTCTACTTACTGTTTGCTCGGAGCCGGCATAGAACCCTTCATTTTAATTAATACATATTGTTTAATTGAAGCAGGGATCGAGCCCTCTGGTTTATTTACAGTTTGAGTGGAGCAGGAATTGAACCCTACATTTTCTTTAATACCTGTTTCATTTCCCCTGATAGTTTAAGTTATTCTTGCAAGCATGGAGGAATACCAGTTTTGGATGAATGCTGGAAGTAAGTTAGGAATAAAAGGGAAAAATTTATAATCTTTCATTAATGCTAAGATCCAGGAAAGACTTGAAAGAGAGAGAATTGAGAGAGAAGAGATACAGTTAGAAAGGGAAAGAGAAGAGAATAAGGAGAGAGAAAGAATAGAGAGATCATGGTAAATCTCTAAGTGTAGTTCTCAATGGAATGGAATCAGCAAGACATTCTATTGGGGCAGGTGTTCCACAAGGAAGCGTGCTGGGTCCATTGTTATGGAATGTCTACTTCAACGACCTTCTTCATCTCATCCCAGAATCACATGCATATGCAGACGACTGTACACTGACATTCACTTATCCAAGAGAAGAAATGCCAGCTGCTCTAAGCTACATCAATCACCAGCTGAGAGCTATATCAGCTTGGGGAAATAGATGGCAAGTAACATTTGCACGTGAGAAAACGCAAATGATGATCGTCTCTAGGCACCATGATGGTAATGCTGGTGCAGTAGTAAGGATGAATGGGAGGATGTTGGCACCTGGAGAAGAAGTTGATATCCTTGGGGTGAAATTTGACTCCAAACTAACCATGAAGAACCATGTTGTAAATCTTGCAAACAAGGCAGCCAGGAAGCTTACAGCACTTCGCCGTATCTCCCATCTGCTTGACAGTAGGGGTTGCAAGATCCTGTACGAGGCACAAGTACGCTCACACCTTGAGTATGCTCCACTTTCTTGGTTTGCCTGCCCCCCCCCCTCTCATCTGCGACTGCTTGACAGAGTAGAGAACAGAGCAAGACGTCTCATCTCTCGCCTGGACCCATCCTGGATAGATCTGTCATTTCAGCAGAGCCTTCAACACAGGAGGGATGTGGGTGGCCTTACTGTTATGTACATGGCCAATATTGTCAAAATACCACACTTGGATCCACTTCGAGGACAGCGTGAAACAAGCTTTTATGCCACAAGACGGGCAGAAAGCAGCAACTTCACTCTGGCTGTACCCTTCTCCAGAACATCACTCCATCTGAGATCATACATACCCAGGATGACTCGAGTATGGAACACATTCGTACAGCATAATGATGTCAACGAGATAAAGTCAGTTGATCAAATGAAAATGCTGGCCCACAGATGGCTCCAACTTCATCCTGTTCCCTACTTGTATGTCTCATAACAATAAAAATGCTTTCAAATGAGCTGATGTAGGTAACAGCTCTTAGCTTGCCAATAAAGTTAGGAATCCTTAACCTGTAAATAGCTGTCAATAAAGCTAGGGATCCTTAACCTTGTCAAACCCTGTGTAAAAAAAAAAAAAAAAAAAAAAAAAAAAAAAAAAAAAAGACAGTTAGAAAGAGAAAGAGAGGATAAAAAGGAGAAAGAGAACCTTGAAAGACAGGAGAAAAAGGAGAGAGGGAGAATTGAGAGAGAAATCCAAGAAAGACAGTTAGAAAGAGAGAAAGACAAAAAGAAGCATGATAGACTTGATCGTGAGGAAAGAGCTAGAGTACGTGAGGAACAAGTTAAATTAAGAGAACTTGAGGAAAGAGCCAAGGATAGAGAGGTTGAGGAAAAAGCTAGAGAACGTGAGGAAAAAGCTAGAGAGCATGAGTTAATAGAGAAAAGGATCGCACGCTCGAAAAATCTCGCCTTGAATTAGAGAATAAAAAGTTAACTTTTACACAACAACAATTAGAGGAAGGAGTAATGGAACAACGTGCAGTCAGTGCACATATTCCAACACCTAATTTACCTCCCTTCACAGACGGGAACGACATAACTTCATACATTATCAGGTTCGAAAATACTGCTACCCTCTGTGAATGGCCTGCTGACACCTGGGCTACTAGGTTAGGAATGTTATTTTCTGGTACCGCTTTGAATATCTATGCAACTTTGTCGCAGGATATCATATGTAATTATAACCTACTGAAGAAGGCAATCCTTAAAGCATATCAAAAAACCACTAATTCTTATAGGAAAGATTTCAGGTATGCCACCTTACAGCCTGGCCACAACTTTCAGCAGTTACAGGTAACACTCTTTCGTTTGTTCGACTTTTGGATAGAGAGTTCAGGAATTGATCACAGTTATGAATCTCTTAGAGACTTCATGGTTGCTGACCAGTTCCTGACAGCTCTTCCTCACCAGATACGAACATTCATTAGAGAACGTAACCTGATTAAAGCTGAGGAAGTTGCTGAGGCTGCTGACCTGTATGCTGAGGCTCACAATTCCTATAAAAACCTAAAGGGATCGAACCCTAAGGGCAAGGGTTCATCAGACCTTAAGAAATCAAAGCCTCTAGTGGAAAGTAAAATGACTTCTTTTATTCCTGTTTGTCATTTATGTGGTGTTAAGGAACATAAACGTCCAGATTGTCCTAAGAAGGTCCAAAAAGTTGGAAGATGTTTTAAAGACTGTAATGACCAAGCACCCTTCTGTTCAGGAACAGTTAATGGACTTATTGTATCTACCATTTTACGAGACACTGGATGCACATGTATAGTCATTTCTGATAAGCTGTTCCCTAACCTTAAAGAAACTCATTCCTCTGCTATACTTTCAGACTACTTGGGCCGTACGGACACTTTTCCTACCATCCGTTGTTACATTAGGTCTAAATGGTTCACAGGTTGGTCTGAAGCCGTACTAGCTCCCATCACTTCTTGCTCCGTACTAATAGGTAATGTAAAAGGTGCCATTCTTCCTTCTGAGGTTGACCTTTCATCACCAAAGGTGGACTTAAGCTTTTCAGATCCTCTTCCTGTAGAGTCAGAGAAGCCCGTCGAAAGTTCAGATGAGACAATGTCTCGCGAGATTCATGTGGGATTAAAAACCAGTGATGCTACTCTCGAAAGCGAGGTAGTAGGATCACCGGTTCACTTATTAGATGAAAGTGAAGATATCACTTCCGTTACTATAAATGTCTTGACTAGGGCTCAGACCAAAGCCCAGACATCTCCTCCTGTCCATCCTTCGATTTTCCCTGACTTTAAGCCTTTAGATATATCGAAGGACTCCTTTGTCAATTTACAACGTAATTGCCCTTCTCTTCAGAATTGCCATAATGCAGCTAAACAAAATCAAGTTATTCAAAGGAAAAATTTTCATATAAATTTGAATATATAAAGGATATCTTGTATAAATCAGTTTTCAAATTAAATTCAGATGAGATAGACTATTCCATCTTAGTTGTTCCAAGTCAATGCAGAGAGACTGTTCTTAAAATGGCTCATGACCTGCCAGTGGCCGGACATTTCTCGCATCGTAAAACCTTAAATAAAATTAGGGAAACCTATTTTTGGATAAAAATGTCCTCAGATGTCACTACCTATTGTAGATCGTGTAAAGTATGCCAACTGTCATCCTCCCAAGGTACCAGGGGAGTACCTATGGTCAAAATGCCAGTCTTTACGGTACCCTTTGAAAGAGTAGCTATTGACATCGTTGGTCCTTTATCTCCACTTTCATCTGGGGGACATAGATATATATTAACATTAGTTGATTATGCTTCGAGTTTCCCTAAAGCCATAACTACTACAGAGGTGGCTGAAGCCCTTTTGTCCATCTTCTCCAGAGTGGGCATCCCTAGAGAAATTTTGTCTGACCGTGGGACGCAATTCACATCTGACTTAATGCAACATCTATACCAACTTCTGGGAGTGAAGCCTCTCTTCACCACACCCTATCATCCCAGCTGTAATGGGAGGATTGAGCGCCAGCATTCGATTCTCAAGTCCATTTTAAGGAAACTTTGCTCCCTTAAACCTAAGGAGTGGCATCGTTACCTACCCTGTGCTTTGTTTGCCATGAGGGAAGTTCCCAGTGACTCTTTGGTGTTTTCACCTTTTGAACTTCTCTATGGTAGACAGGCCAGAGGTCCATTGTCCATCCTTCATGACTTATCGACTAATGAGGAGGTAAATGCTGAGGTTCAGTCTTCTTACCAGTTTCTCCTTGACCTTTCGAAAAACCTAAGCTTGTCAATGGACCAGTACAAAACCTATTTTGATTCCAAAAGTCAGAGGAGAAGTTTTAAAGTAGGGGATGAAGTTCTGGTACTTTTGCCTATCAAGTCAAATAAATTATTAGTAGCATGGAAAGGTCCATATAAAGTATTAAAAATTTGTGGGAAAGTTGACTACCTCATAGAAGTCAAGGGGAAACCTAAGCTTTATCATATCAACATCCTTAAGAAATATTACCGGAGAAATTCGGTTAACGGCCTTAATAACTTTGACTTAGTTTTTCCACACGAACTTGATAAAACAACTGAAGAATGTAAGGTGTGTGTAATTGACACCTCTAACTTAGACTATGATGAAGAACTACATGACTTGGTGACTCTTGACCACTCGGGCACAACCAACATTAATATTAATGAATCTTTGGATGACCATAAGAGACATGAACTACTTCAATGTGTGAGTAACTTTTTAGACGTCTTTACTGATATTCCAGGTGTTACCTCCACGGTAGTCCATAAGATTGACTTAGTGACGGACAATCCTACCAAACGAAAATTATACCCAGTTCCAGTTCACCAGTAGTCATGGTTAAGAAGGAAGATAATTCATATAGACTTGCTATTGACTTCAATGGCCTTAATGCTATAACTCAGTGGGATGCTGAGCCTATACCCTTAATAGATAGCGATCTACACAAATTTTATGACTCTTCCTTCTTTTCAGAGATTGATATTGCGCAGGCATATCGTCAAGTAATGTTAGATCCTTCTTCTAAGCAGTACACCGCTTTTACTACACACCAAGGACTGATGCAATATAGAACTATGCCCTTCGGTTTGGTAACTGCCTGTGCTACCTACGTGAGACTGATGAGAAAGGTCTTGGGTAATATGCGAAATGTTTCAGTTTATTTTTATAACATTTACATAATGACATCCACGTGGGGCAAACATATCCAAACATTAACATCAGTTTTTCGTAGGTTACGCTCACATGGCCTCACTGCCAAGCCAAAGAAATGCTTCCTTGGGTATAACAAGATTAGATTTCTTGGACTGATACTTTCTGATAATTATCTGCAGCCTCTCCCCAGTAAGATCAAAGCTTTATTAGAATTTAAATTCCCCAAAACCAAGAAGCTCATGCGTAGCTTTCTTGGTTCTGTAAATTTTTATGCACAGTTTATCCCGAACCTTACTGATCTTACAGGCATCTTATCCGACTTCCTTAAAAAGTCTGTGAAGGAACTCTTAAACTTTCAGACGTAGCTCGGGAAAAGTTTAATGAGATTAAAAGTATCTTTTCGAAAGACCCTATACTTAAGATTCCAGATATTAATAAAACATTTTGTTTAAGAACTGATGCCTCCAATACTGGCTTAGGTGCGGTGTTACTACAATACCATGATGGTACTCCCTTCCCTGTATGCTTCATAAGCCGGAAACTCCTTCCCGCAGAAACGAGATACTCCACCATAGAAAAGGAATGTTTGGCCCTTGTGTGGGGTATCTCCAAACTTAAATTTTATTTGCTGTGAAAATAATTCATTTTAGAAACGGACCACAAACCTTTGATATACCTAGAAACTTTTAAGGGAACCAACAGTCGCCTCTTGAGGTGGACATTGGCACTCCAGGCTTTTAAGTTCCATATTGTGTATATCAATGGTTTATCCAATTATTTCTCTGACTGGTTAAGTCGGGACAGTCAGTAGAAGATTTGTTGCCTTACGCGACTTCCACATGTTAGAACTTTTTCCTCGCCTATTCTTCTTATACTCCTTGACTATAAGTCTTGGTATGGGGGAGTGTGAGGGAAAAGTTCAATAGATAGGAGTAGCGATGGAGTATATAGTAACAATAGTTTCATTGCTGACTACTTGTTAAGGTAGGGTAAGTCCAGCTCCCGCTATTCCCCCCCTCCCCCTTTTTTCCCCCTCCCCGAAAGTGATAGTTTGATTGCCGGCTACTTGTTAAGGTAGGGTCAGTCTAGCTCCAGCTATCCCTTCCCCTCCTTCTTCCTCCCCCCCCCCGAAAGGTGACGTGTGGGGCTCCGGTCCAAACAGTAATCACTAGACTCACAGCTCCCAGCACTACTGTAACTACATGCCTGCCTTGTATTCTAGTGGATTTATTGGTTGAAAGCTTCACTTTTGACCAATAATAAACTTAGTCCTATCAGTCTTGCTCTAGGTTGACTGTTGTAATAATCACCACATCTTTTAGGTATTGTACTTATCATGGAGAGTGATTTCTTAATCAGTGGGTAACTGTCTATCTTTCCAGCTTGGATGACAGAGAGAGTCACCTGCCAATCAACGAGTAGAATTGAAGGAGATGGACTAACGTTCTGAGACGTCCGAAATTTTTGATCCACTTACTTGTTTGTGTGTGCAAGTAGCAGGATATAACCTCTCATCATTGCAGTGGAAAAAAACCTGCTTTCCTATCATCTGGACGGATTATTGACGGCTATAAAATCTGTGAAGAACGAGCCGGTGGGTTGTCATCAACACCTGCGACCCCCCCCCATCATCATCAGCAACGGCTACGATTTCAACAACACGCAGTGTCACCAACACCAGACACCCAAGTTTTATATATACATATTAGCATTGAATTCAGTTATCATTTATATTTTTCATTTTTCATTTTCTTTAATATAGGATTAATATTTCATATTTAAGTGTTTTATATTTTATATATAATAAAGTGTTTATGTTTGTCTGTTATTATTTCTTTTTCTATTCATTAATTTTCCTGAGGAGGAGCCAGCCTTGGTAATACTGTCTGAAGTTATTACAGTTATTTCAGCCCTGTGAGTAAACCTTCACAGGGCTGAAAGGGGCTCATATCTCCCTCCTGGAGATAAAATCTCCACACTGGGGGGGGGGGGGACGGAGGTTTGCCATAGGTGAACTATTCATCACTTAATTTAATTTCTCACTCGCCACCACTGCTGATTGTCTTTTCTGAACAGCTTTAGTCTGCGGGGTTTCTGGAGAATCACTACGATTGTTCTCAACACTGTATAATTATAACGGCACTAATTTATTTATTGTCTGCTTATTACACCTTTGGTCAAAACATCAACTGTCCTGATAATTCCATTTGCATCAGAGCATATGGTCATAATTTTTTCAAGAGGCCATTGGAACCTTGGATCATCATTGTCAATAATCACGATGTTACCAGGTCTTAAGGACGTATAATTTTCAAGAACATCAGCTCCATAGAAGTCTTCTCTCAATGAGGTGAGATAGTCTTCTCGCCAAACTTTCTCCCAACGTTCATTCACTTTATTAAGGTGTTTGAATTTACGTCTGAGTTGCTCAGAGGAGGAACAGGTTTGAGCCTTCTGCCATGTAGCAAATGAGATGGACTTAACACTTCTAAATTGTCCAGATCATCGGTAACATAAGTGAGAGGTCTGTTGTTGAGTCGATTATCTATTTCAGTTACCACTGTTCTAAATTCTTCTAAGTCGATTCGCTGATGATGAAGTCTTCCTTAAACAACGCTTTACGATGCCGACCATTCTTTTATAAAATCCTCCTCGCCATGGAGCCTTATGAGGAATGTGTCTTTAACGACAACTGCGTTGATTCAGCATCTGTTGTACCTCTGGCTGATCGAAGATTTTACTTATATAAGCAGAACCAGCAACAAAGTTCGTTGCATTGTCTGAAATCATCAGTCTGGGACATGCCCTTCTGTCTGCAAACCTTCTGAATAATTAGATAAAGGTTTCAACAGACATCAGTGGCTACTTCTAGTCGTAGTACAGGTGAACAAACAGATGTACACCTTGATGCAAACTTCGTCAACTATTTTAGTTAAAATTGTTGGTCCAGTGTAATCTACGCCTGCCACCTCAAATGGAGTTACATGACATACTTGTTCAGAGGGATATGGAGGTGGACCAGGATGCCGACATACTCACATATCGTAGTGATGACAAGTAATGCAGTCCCTTATTTGTTTTTTCACACTTTGTCGACCTTGAGGTATCCAGTAGGATTGTCGTATATGACAAAGTGTGTCAGCTACCCCACCATGTAACACGTTACTGTGGTCGTTTTGCACAATCAGTTTTGTTAGCCAATGATTCTTAGGGATCAATATTGGATGTATGGCTTCTATAGGTAGTGAACAATTACGAATTCTTCCTCGACAACTTATAATCTTTTCTGAGTCGAGATAAAGTCATAAATAATTAATCATATCTGGTAAATTTGGGGATTTATTCTGTGCTTCCAGAAATTTATTTTCTGTAGAGAAAACATCTTTCTGTATTTGTTTTACCCAGTATTTAATTGATTCAAGAAATTCATAATTAGGTTTTATTCCTTTAATGAATTTAAAGACAAGAGGTGTAACTCTTAAAAGTTTACCCAAAGATGAATATTTAGATCCATCAATGACTATTTCTGGTGTGTCTGCAGTATTTAAACAGTACTTCTGCTGTGTTCAAGCAGACTGTTTCTTCTGGCATAATATGAGCTTTTAGCTGAGGCCATTTATTTTCATTAGAGAACCATTTTGGTCCATGGAGCCATAATTTATTATCCACAAATTTCATGAGTGGGACACCATGTGACAACATGTCAGCTGGGTTCTCTTGGGTAGAGACGTGGAGAAAGAGTATTGATGCAGAAGCTAGCAAGACGCCATTACCCTTTCTGAGAAGGTCGTCCCTCAGAGTTGAAAGGGGCTGAAAAGGGTTGAGAGGGACTGATATCCCACTCCTGGAGAAAATTTCTCCACAACAGTAAAAAGAGCAGCACGTCAACCCAAACTCAGTTAACTTTCAACTCTCTAGAAGCAAGAAGAAGACTCCTGGTCTGAGCTTCCCTTATATAATTAGAGCGAATATACAAGATCTATTCGGAATTTAAAATCTGTAGAATAAATTTAAGAAATGGTAACTATAAATATTATAAATATATTTTTTAATTCTGCTAAAAAAGGAAGCAGAAAAAGAAGAAGAAGGATAAGTGGCTAAAGATAATGGTGATGATGACGATGATTGACAAGTTGGCTTACCGTTCTAACTAATTTCAAGAGATTTGTTTATATGTATGATTTACAGTCAGGATCAAACCCCGATCCTTCGGTTGTCAGCCGAACTCAATACAACAACGAATGGCTCGTAAGTTTAATAGTGGGGATTGCCTTCAAATGTGCTATTATTTTAAACATCCTGAATTTTATGTACGACATGGGTCCTGGCTAATATACAGCCAGACGAAACGTGACTGCTGCCTCCACTATAATACTACGAATACACTAACAATGTTATTGTGCCCATTTCCCGTAGACAGTCATGGCCGTATGTTGTTTACTGTGTTACATGAGTTATGGCAAGCTGGCTGCGTCAGAGCTCTGGCCAGTTGACTGTGTGATAGCTGCAGTGAGACCCATATCCAGTTGGCTGTGTATGAGATGAAACTAGTTGGTTGTATTTAGAATTGTAGACACCTTGATGAAAGAGTTGAATCCAGTTGGCCATGTTGGTTATAGGAAAGCAAAATTATTGTTATTATTATTATTATAATCATGGAGGAGCGCTAAGCCGTAGGGATTATACAGTGCCTCTGGGGGGAGCAATGGAAGGTATTCAGGCTAAATTCAGGGAACTGGAAGACAGATCTAATTCCCTCGATCAAGAACCCGTCATCAGAGAGGTAGGAAGGCCAAAGCCAGTGGGCTGGTTGAAAGCCGAATGAAAAAACCGATGCATTTTGATTGCACTGGAGGTGTAGTCATATGACAGAGTGAATACCATGCAGTTATCTGTGAAAGACGATGACAGTTGGATCTGATGAAGCAATAGTCAGACTCCAGTTCAAGCAACCTTGAGTTGCAAAATAGATTTTTTTCAGATTTTACCACCGATGTTGCTAGTCGTTGACATATACCAGAAACAGCACTGGTCCAATGATTGAACCCTCTGGAACCCCACTCACCACAGTCGCCCACTCTGACACTTCGTCTCGTACCATGACTCCCCATTGATCCATTGCAGTGCCTTCCCTGTTATACATGCCTGGTCGTCCAGCTTATGCATTAATCTCTTGTGAGGATCTGTGAAAAAAGCCTTCTTACAGTCCAAGAAAACGCAATCTACCCATCCCTCTCTTTCTGTTGTCACCCTGTCTTAGAGCTGCAGTAGGTTTGTGACAGAGATTTCCCTCCCTGAAATCGGGCTGGTTGTCGTTGACATGCTCATTCCTTTTTAGGTGCTTCACCACTCTTCTCCTAATAATCTTTTCCATGATTTTGCATACTATATATGTCAGTGACACTGGTCTGTAGTTTAATGTTTCGTGTGTGTCTCCTTTTTTTTTTTAAATTGGGACTACATTTGCTGTCTTCCATACCTCAGGTAGTCCCCCTATTTCGATAGATGTGTTGAAGATTGTCGTTAGTGGCATGCATAACGCCTTTGCTCCCTCTCTCAGGCCCATGGAGAGATGTTATCTGGCCCCATCGCCTTTGAGGTATCTAGCTCGCTTAGCAGCCTCTTTACTTCTTCCTCGGATGTATGCATTGTGTCTAACACTTGATGGTGGACCCCATCTCTCCATCTTTCTAGGGTCCCTTCTGTCTCCTCTGTGAGCACTTCTTTGAATCTCACGTTGAGCTCCTTAGATACTTCTCGGTGGTTTCTTGTGATCTCTCCTCCTTCCTTCCTCAGCCTGATTACCTAGTCCTTGACTGTTGCTTTCCTCCTGATGTGGCTGTACAACAGTGTCGGGACATATTTGGTTTTTGCTGCTGAGACATTTTCGTATTGTCGTTGGGCCTTCCTTCTTACCACTACATATTGGTTTCTGGCTCTATGACTGCTCTCCTTATTCTCCTGGGTTCTTTGCCTTCTATACTTTTTCCAGTCTCTAGCACACTTGGTTTTAGCCTCTTTACACCTTTGAGTGAACCAAGGGATCATTCTGGATCTCTCACTATTTTTGTAACCCTTTGGTACAAACCTCTCCTCAGCTTCTTTGCTTATATTTGTCACATATTCCAACATCGCATTTACTGACTTCCCTGCCAGTGCCCTGTCCCACTAAACTTCGTGCAGGAAATTCTTCACACCTGTGTAGTCCCCTCTCTTGTATTTTTGCTTCATTTGTCCTGCACTTCCTGATTCTCTCTCCACTTGTAATTCTACTATGTATTCGAGGCTCAGAACCACATGGCACTGGCCCCTGAGGGGTCTTTCGTATGTGATATCCTCAGTCTCTGCACTACTTAAGAAGAATATTAGGTTCAGTCTCGCTAGTTTATCCTCTCCTCTGTCTCTGGTAGTGTCCCTTACGTGTTGGCACATGAGGTTTTCTAGTACCACCTCCATCATCTTTACCCTCCACGTTTCTGGGTTCTTATGTGGCTCCAGTTTCTCCCAGTCAATTTGTAATTGAAGTCATCCACAATCAGCAGTTGCACCCTGGTCGCATGAGCCCTTCTGGCCTCTTCAGCCAGTGTGTCAACCATCACTCCATTACATAAGAACATAAGAACGAAGGAACACTGCAGCAAGCCTACTGGCCCATGCGAGGCAGGTCCAAGTCTCCTACCGGCTTAAGCCAATGCACCCAACCCAGTCAGGTCAGGTCACATTGACTTAAGGGAGGAACACGGCAACCGACCTGGTAGCACAAGCTATCAGGTCCAACTCACACCCACCCACATCCACTCATGTATTTATCCAACCTATTTTTAAAGCTACACAACGTTCTGGCCTCCATAACTGTACTTGGGAGTTTGTTCCACTCATCCACAACTCTATTACCAAACCTGAAACGGAATTTTTCCAACTTAAAACCATTGCTGCGAGTCCTGTCTAGGCTAGATATTTTCAGCACACTATTTACATTCCCTTTATTTATTCCTGTCTCCCACTTATACACCTCAATCATACCCCCCCCTAATTCTACGTCTTTCTAGAGAGTGCAGATTCAGGGCCCTAAGTCTATCCTCATAGGGAAGGTTTCTGATACATGGGATCAACTTTGTCATCCTCCTTTGTACATTTTCCAGAGCATTTATATCCATTCTGTAATACGGTGACCAAAACTGTGCAGCATAATCTAAATGAGGCCTAACCAAGGATGTATAGAGTTGAAGAACAACCTGAGGACTCCTATTATTTATGCTTCTTGATATGAAGCCAAGGATTCTATTAGCTTTATTGCGAACACTTTTGCATTGTTGTCTTGGATTCAGATTACTGCTAACCAGAACTCCTAAATCTTTTTCGCAATCCGTAATATTAAGATCTACATTATTTAATTTATATGTGGCATGGTTATTGTCCTGTTCAAAATTTAGAACTTTGCATTTGTCTATATTAAACTGCATCTGCCACTTCTCCGACCACTGCATCAGTCTATTCAAATCTTCCTGGAGTGCTCTAATGTCCTCGTCAGAATGAATTCGACGGCCTATTTGGTGTCATCGGCAAACTTGATGATGTCGCTCTTTATGCCCTCATCTATGTCGTTTAAGTAGATTGTGAACAGCATGGGGCCCAACACTGACCCCTGAGGAACACCGCTCGTGACGCTTCCCCACTCTGATTTCTCCCCATTTATGCAATCTCTCTGCTGGCTATTTGTCAACCATGCCTCTATCCAGGAAAAAGTTTCTCCTCATATTCCATGTGCTTTAATTTTCCTCAATAGTCTCTGATGTGCGACCCTGTCAAAAGCCTTACTGAAGTCCATATACACAATATCACATTCATTACCATGATCTACCTCCTCAAATACCTTAGTGAAAAAAGTTAATAAATTCGTAAGGCAGGAAGGCCCCTTTGTAAAACCATGCTGAGATTCGTTGATTAATTTATGCTTTTCAAGGTGGCTACGAACTGCCTCGGCAATTATTGATTCCATAAATTTTCCCACTATGGAGGTTAGGCTTATTGATCTATAGTTCGAAGCTAAGGACCTGTCACCTGCTTTGAAAATAGGTATCACATTTGCCATTTTCCACTTATCTGGCACCATGCCAGTTTGTAGTGATATGTTGAAAAGATTAGCCAAAGGTTTGCTAAGCTCCTCTTTACATTCCTTTAGAACCTTGCATACAGTTCATCATGGCCTGGGGATTTGTTAGGTTTTAATTTATCTATTTGCCTAAGGACCATGTCACTTGTGACCCTAATCGTGCACAGTTTATTATCGTCCTGTTCTACATAATTTATCATTTCTGGAATATCGCTGGTATCCTCCTGTGTAAAAACTGAGAGGAAGTATGTGTTAAAAATTCTACACATTTCCTTATCACTGTCAGTGAGCTGACCCGAGGAACTTTTGAGTGGGCCTATCTTGTCCCTGATCTTACTTCCGTATACCTGAAAGAATCCTTTTGGGTTAGTCTTCGATTATCTTGCAACTTTAACCTCATAATCTCTTTTTGCTTTTCTAATTCCCTTTTTTATTTCTCTCTTTAACTGAATATATCGATTTCTTAATTGCCCCTCTCCTCTTTTGATTTGCCTATATATGCCTCTCTTTTGACCAATCAGATATTTTAATCTATTGTTCATCCATTTATGATCATTTTTGTTTGATCTGATTTCCCTATTTGGAACATTATTTGACAGAGCAGCTAGAACTATGCCCTGGAAAGCGTCATATCGGCAACCATCACCACCTACCTGACCCTTAGTCAGGTCATTCCAGTTCAGCCCACCTAAGTAATTTTCAGTCCTATGAAATCAGCCAAGCGAAAGTCAGGGACGGAGACTTGATTGCCATTATTAGGGGAATTCCATGATATATTAAAACTGAGTGATTTGTGATCACTTTCCCCAAGCTAATCATTAACCTCAAGATTATTAATTAGTGTTTCCCTACTGGCAAGAACCAAGTCAAGGAGGTTATTTCCCCTAGTTGGCTCTGTCACAAACTGTTTTAAAAAACAATCCTAGATCGTAACAAGAAAGTCACCTGACTCTAAATTTCCTGTCAAATTGCTCCAGTCAATCTGTCTATAGTTGAAATCGCCCATTAGCACAACATTTTCGTATGTAGATGCCTTACGAATTTCGTCCCATAGAAGTTTACTGCACTCCCTATCAAGATTTGGGGCCCTGTAAATCACACCCAAAATTAGTTTTTCTCGGCCCTCGAGAAGCTGTAACCAAACAGATTCAGTGGCTGATGCTTCTAATTTTATATTTTGTCTAACACAACAATTTAAATTGTTTCTGACGTACATCGCTACTACACCACCTTTACTGTTGACCCTGTCAGTGTGGAACATTTTATAGCCTTGTATGTGACATTCAGAGGGCATCTCTCTATCTTTCAGATTGAGCCAGGTCTCTGTTATAGCAATAATATCTATGTTTCCTGCACTTGCAATTAATCTTAGCTCATCTATCTTATTTCTTACACTCCTGCTATTATTATAGTAAACCTTAAGGGAGCTAGTCCCTTACTGCCCTCTGCTGTCCCCCTTTGTTTGCTGACCTGATCTATTGTCTTTATTTATAACTTCATGCTGAATGCCTTTTATGCATTTACTGTTTCCAACCCTAGTGTTGCAACCTGCTTGTTTCCCACACACACCCATACCTTTATCTTCTATCAGTTTAAAATCATAGGAATTTCACCAATGGCCTTCTCAATTGAGTTTGCAAGTGCTACCACCGCAGCCCCAGAGAGATGTACCCCATCCCTTGCATACATATCATGTTTGCCATAAAAGTTTTTCCAGTTGTCAATAAATGGGATTGCAAGTTCCTTGCAGTATCTGTCTAGCCAGCAATTTACACCAATTGCCCTAGACAACCATTCATTTCCTACTCCCCTTCTAGGCAAGATGCTACATATGATTGGGACCCCTCCCTTAGACTTAATGAAATCTATAGCTGTCCTTTACTTATCTAGCAGCTCTTCTCTCCTACCCTTCCCAATATCATTTCCACCAGCACTGAGACAGATAATGGGCTTGTTCCCATTACCTGACATGATATTATCCAGCCTGTTAACTATGTCCCCAACACCAGCTCCAGTGAAGCACACTCTATCTCTCATCTTCTTATTCCTATTACAAAAAGCACGGTCAGTGTATCTTACCTGAGAGTCACCAACCACAAGGATGCACTTACCTCTGTTAGCAGGGGCAGTAGTACCCTTACCTTCACTGGCCACTGAAGTACATTCATCCTGAAGAACAGAGAAGCGATTTCCTACCTTCAGATCTTCACTCTTAACTTTCCTTATTCTGATTCTCCTGCCATTACTGGTTACCACTCGCCACTTGTAGCAGGTGCTGGACTGCACCTCACTGCTGGTAGCCGTTGCTACCTCCCCACCTACAGCCTCCTCACAGCGAGAGGCAGACTGCACCTCACTGCTAGAAGCCTCATTCCCCACAACTCCAGCCACGTCACACTCTCTCCCAGACCAATTGAGGTGGACCTTCAGCCTCCTAATCTCCTCCTGGAGAAGCAAGACCTCCTCCTTCAACTCTCCAACCTCATTTTTTAAAACACTGCAGTAGCAAGCCATGCCTTGGCCTCCTCCTGTTCTGTGGTGGGTTACACATCACTGCAATTACCACCTTAGGGCCTGCAGATTGAAGTGTTACTAATATGTAGACTTTTGCTTCTCCTCTGTATCCTCTCTCTAGCTCGTCAAAATCCCAATGGTTTTTGATGAGCAGTGCCAGTCCTCCACCCCCCTCTGTTTCCTGTGTCTTTCCTCAAGATCTGATATCCTGTTGGAAAGATGGCATTTATTATTGTACCTGGGAGCTTCGTTTCGATGAGAACTATGATGTTCGGTGATGCCTCTTTGATTCTTTCATGCCACTCCTACTTATTCGTTTTTACATCAGTGTTGGTGTACCATACCTTCAGTTTCCTCTAAACACTGTGTTCTGATGGGTCTGTGGGGGTGGAGGACCTGGCAGAGTGCTGTGGGGTTCTACAGCATAGCACGAACACACAGAACCACCCTCAGAACCCTACAGCGTGTTTGGTTCTAGGGTTCTGAGGGTGGTTCTCTGTGTACTTGTGCTTGTTGCTCTACCCAGCTCTGGTTGTCCTCTGCCGACTGTCCTTGTGTTTCTTCCTAGCCCCTTTCTTTTGTGTCTTCTCTTATGGCTGCTGTCATTCTATTCTTGTCCTGTCGCCGTCTAGAAACACCCTCTTGTATGTTGATGATTCCTTCAGCCATGATTTCTATTGCAGAACCATGTTCCGCACCATTTCTGTCTTGAAAATCAGCTTGTCCGGCAAATTTCTTCCCTTCAAGTACCCTCCTATTCTTTGAAAATTTAATATGTCAGTCAAATCATGTCCTCCATAACTATTTCTTTGATGATGTTTTCAGTCTCCTGTTTTTCTTTCTGCCATCTCTCATTATGCATCCTCCCTTCACTCTCCTGAAGCCCATGCATGAACACTGACTTCTCCCTCTCCTCCTCTCATTGCCTTTCCCTCTGTGTCTCTGGGTCCCATTTGTACATAGCCATTGTCTCCCTTATTTTTGCCTGTAACTTTTGGTGGCATGGTCGTGTCTCTGCAGAGGACCTGTCACCTTCGCTACCTTCTCCCCCCTCACTTACTGCTATCCTTGCTCTTGACAGCTCTCCCCTACATTCCTCGGCCTTGCCTGGTGGACTGATAAAGCCTTAGAGTAAGTCTTGTCTCCTTTCTATTAGGTTCCTCATTTAATAAGGGTGTATCTGCTTCAGATGCCATGTCCACTCTTGGCACTAGCTCTGTAACTTGCTTCAGCATATTTACCTCATATTCTAAGGCCCATACCCTGGCTTGTGCGACTTCGGTTTGTGATGCCCTTATCTTTTCTGCTTTCATCATTATCTCCATTTTCAAAGAAAGTTCACCTAGTTTTGCTCTCCCATTCTTGCTCCATCATTTTACAGTGCTCTCCCATCCATTATTCCTTAGTACGGCCATCTTCCTCTGATCCGTTGAACATTCGACTTTCCTTCTGAGCCACCATTTATTTTAATGGGATAGGTTTTGTAGTGCATGTATGCTGGTTGTGTGTGTGCACTTGTGAGTGTGTGTGAGTGTGGGTGTATGTGTGCAAGTATATGTATGTGTGTGCGTGTTTGTGTCTATGTGTGTGTATATGTGTGTATCTGTGTGAGACAGGTAGGAAGAGAGTGGTAGAGAGAGGGGTGGAGAGAAAGAGGGGGTGGAGGAAGAGAGAGAGAGAGAGAGAGAGAGAGAGAGAGAGAGAGAAAGAGGTGGAGAGAAAGAGGGTTAGACGAAGAGAGGGAAAGAGGGATATGCAAAGAGAAAGAGAGAGAGAGAGAGAGAGAGAGAGAGAGGAGAGAGAGAGAGAGAGAGAGAGAGACAGACAGAGAGACAGAGAGAGAGAGACAGAGAGAGAGAGAGAGAGAGAGAGAGAGAGAGAGAGAGAGAGAGAGAGAGAGAAGAGAGAGAGAGAGAGAGAGAGAGAGAGAGAGAGAGAGAGAGAGAGAGAGAGAGAGAGAGAGAGAGAGGGAGAGAGAGGGGAAGGATGATGGGGAGAGTAGAAAGCGAAGGTAGGTTTGAATTTTATTATGAAGTGCTGGGGAAAGACCTGTGATAAGGATGAGAGTGGGTGCTGGAGAGAAAGAGAGAGAGGTAGAGAGAAAGAGGGATTGAGGTGGAGTGTATATACTCGCCTATTTGCGGTTGCAAGGATCGAGTCATAGCTCCTGGCCCCGCCTCTTCACTGATTGTTACTAGGTCCTCTCTCTCCCTGCTCCATGAGCTTTATCAAACCTCGTCTTAAAACAATTTATGGTTCCTGCCTCCACTACGTCACTTTCTAGGCTATTTCACTTCCTGACAACTCTATGACTGAAAAAATACTTCCTAATTCCCTTTGACTCATAGGAGTCTTCAATTTCCACTGATGTGTGCCTCAGATGTACTCGGTATTATAGTCACCCCAAGAAGTTTTTCCTTGAGTGAGGTTTGCAGTCTTTGGCCACCTAGATTATACCCTGTCTGCGGTCTTCTTTACCCTTCCCTGATCTTCAGGACTTTGTATTTGGCGGGATTAAATTCAAGGAGCCAGTTGCTGGATCAGGGTTTTAGCCTGTCCAGTTCTCTATGTAGTCCTGCCTAATCCTCGACCGATTTAAGAACATAAGAACATAAGAACGAAGGAACACTGCAGAAGGCCTACTGGCCCATGCGAGGCAGGTCCAAGTCTCCTACCGGCTTAAGCCAATGCACCCAACCTAGTCAGGTCAGGTCACATTGACTTAAGGGAGGAACACGGCAACCGACCTGGTAGCACAAGCTATCAGGTCTAACTCACACCCACCCACATCCACTCATGTATTTATCCAACCTATTTTTAAAGCTACACAACGTTCTGGCCTCTATAACGGTACTTGGGAGTTTGTTCCACTCATCCACAACTCTATTACCAAACCAGTACTTTCCTATATCCTTCCTGAATCTGAATTTTTCCAACTTAAAACCATTGCTGCGAGTCCTGTCTAGGCTAGATATTTTCAGCACACTATTTACATCCCCTTTATTTATTCCTGTCTTCCATTTATACACCTCAATCATATCCCCCCTAATTCTACGTCTTTCTAGAGAGTGCAGATTCAGGGCCCTTAGTCTATCCTCATAGGGAAGGTTTCTGATACATGGGATCAACTTTGTCATCCTCCTTTGTACATTTTCCAGAGAATTTATATCCATTCTGTAATAAGGTGACCAAAACTGTGCAGCATAATCTAAATGAGGCCTAACCAAGGATGTATAGAGTTGAAGAACAACCTGAGGACTCCTATTATTTATGCTTCTTGATATGAAGCCAAGGATTCTATTAGCTTTATTGCGAACACTTATGCACTGTTGTCTTGGTTTCAGATTACTGCTAACCAGAACTCCTAAATCTTTTTCGCAATCCGTAATATTAAGATCTACATTATTTAGTTTATATGTGGCATGGTTATTGTCCTGTCCAACATTTAGAACTTTGCATTTGTCTATATTAAACTGCATCTGCCACTTCTCCGACCACTGCATCAGTCTATTCAAATCTTCCTGGAGTGCTCGAATGTCCTCGTCAGAATGAATTCGACGGCCTATTTTGGTGTCATCGGCAAATTTGCCGATGTCGCTCTTTATGCCTTCATCTATGTCGTTTATGTAGATTGTGAACAGCAGGGGGCCCAACACTGACCCCTGTGGAACACCGCTCGTGACACTTCCCCACTCTGATTTCTCCCCATTTATGCAAACTCTCTGCTGCCTATTTGTCAACCATGCCTCTATCCAGGAAAAAATTTCTCCTCCTATTCCATGTGCTTTAATTTTCCTCAATAGTCTCTGATGTGGGACCCTGTCAAAAGCCTTACTGAAGTCCATATACACAATATCATATTCATTACCATGATCTACCTCCTCAAATACCTTAGTGAAAAAAGTTAATAAATTCGTAAGGCAGGAACGCCCCTTTGTAAAACCATGCTGAGATTCGTTGATTAATTTATGATTTTCAAGGTGGCTACGAACTGCCTCGGCAATTATTGATTCCATAAATTTTCCCACTATGGAGGTTAGGCTTATTGGTCTATAGTTCGAAGCTAAGGACCTGTCACCTGTTTTGAAAATAGGTATCACATTTGCCATTTTCCACTTATCTGGCACCATGCCAGTTTGTAGTGATATGTTGAAAAGATTAGCCAAAGGTGTGCTAAGCTCCTCTTTACATTCCTTTAGAACCCTTGCATACAGTTCATCAGGGCCTGGGGATTTGTTAGGTTTTAATTTATCTATTTGCCTAAGGACCATGTCACTTGTGACCCTAATAGTGCACAGTTTATTATCGTCCTGTTCTACATAATTTATCATTACTGGAATATCGCTGGTATCCTCCTGTGTAAAAACTGAGAGGAAGTATGTGTTAAAAATTCTACACATTAATTAACTTCAAATCATTTTCAAACAGGGACACTTCTGAGTCTTTCCCTTATATTATGTCATTCACATATACCAAAAACAGCACAGGTACTAGGGTTGACCCTTGAGGAAACCTGCTCGTCACAGGCGCCCACTCTGACACCTCGTCATGTACCATAACTCCTTGTTTCCTCTCTGTCAAATATTCTCTGATCCATTGCAGTGCCTATCCTGTTATGTGTGCCTGATCCTCTAGCCTTTGCATTAACCTCTTGTGAGGAACTGCGTCGAAGGCCTTCTTGCAGTCCAAGAAAATGCAGTCTATCCACCTCTCTTTCTCGTGTCCTACTTCTGCTACCTTGTCATAAAACTCCAGTAGGTTTCTGACACAAGATTTTCCTTCCCTGAAACCGTGCTGGATGTCGTTTTTAAGCTTGTGTCTTTCCAGGTGCTCCACCACTCTCCTCCTGATGAACTTCTCCATGACTTTGCATACTATACACGTTAGCGACACAGGTCTGTAGTTTAATGCCTCTTGTCTGCGTCCTTTCTTAAAAATTTGGACTACATTTGCCATCTTACATACCTCAGGTAGTTGCCCAGTTTAAATGGATATGTTGAAGATTTTTGTTTGTCACAGACGCAGCTTCTGTACTTCCTCTCTAAGGACCCTCGGAGAGATGTTGTCTGATACCACCGCCTCTGAGATATCAAGTTCACATAGCAGCTTCTTCACCTCCTCCTCGGTTGTGTGTATTTCATCCAGCACTTGCTGGTATACCTCCCTATTCTGAATTCCTGGAATCCTTCGTGTCTCCTTTGTGAATACTTCTTTAAATCTCGTGTTGAGCTCTTCACATACCTCTTGGTCGTTTCTTGTGAACTCCCCATCATCCTTCCTCAGCCTGATTACCTGGTCTTGGATTGTTGTTTTCCTCTTGATGTGGCTATTCAACAGCTTTGAGTCAGACTTGAATTTCGATGCTATGTCATTTTCGTATTGTCCCTGACCCTCCCTTCTTATCAATGTATATTTGTTTCTGGCTCTTCAGCTACTCTCTTTATTTTCCTGGATCCTTTGACTTCTGAACTTTTTCCTTTCTCTATTCCATTTACTTTTTGCTTCCCTACAACTTTGGGTGAAGCAAGGATTAGTTATGGTCTTCACATTATTTCTGTTTCCCTTGGGAACAAACCTATCCTCTGCCCCCTTGCATTTTGTTGTCATATAGTCCATCATTTCTTTTACTGGTTTTCCTGCCAGTTCTGTCTTCCAATGAACATCTTGTAAGAAGTTCCTTATGCCTGTGTAATCTCCCCTTTTGTAGTTTGGTTTTACCTGTCCTATTCTTGCTACGCTTTCCACTTGTAGTTCAACTGTGTAATCAAAGCACAGAGCCACATGATCACTAGCTCCAAAGGGTCTATCGTATGTGATATCCTGGATGTCCGAACTGCTCAAGGTGAATACTAGGTCCAGTCTTGCTGGATCATCCTGCTGTATCCTTTGACTAAGATTGTGCTTTTATATTTGAGAAACATTCATATGTGTTCTAATTAATATTATATCACGACATATCCCTTCATAGCTAAAATGAACAAAGTCTGTTTTATAATATTATATAACGCTACAAGTACCTTGGTATAAGATATATAATGTTCAACACCACGTAAATATTGTATTTCATTATATTCTGTATTTTGTTAGGCGTTCATAATATAAGCATGTGATTTTCATGTAGTGGGAAACTACTAGTTAGACTGCCGGTCAGCAACTTGCGTATCCGCAAAGTCACATGATCCCGCCTTTACGTCGGATTACCCCTCCTTAACACTGAGTAGGTTCATGCACTCTCTCCTAAGTAGTACTCTGCCTTGTACTCCCCCGCTTAGTCCGATCTCTGATTTCTAGAGTTCTCTATTCATATTCAAATCCCTTGCCTAGGAATATCGATGATACTTGCTGTTTGGATTATTTCAATTTAATGTCTCTGTGAAAACATTGATATGAATTGTGCTAGCAACGTATCAGTTATTTCAAGTCTTATTTTGATTGCCTAACTCTACTACTTGGAATTATGTCTTCCCAGTAAAACTCATGCGTCGTAACAATAGCTATATATATAATTCTCACCTTTATGTGTAAAGGGAAAGAAAAGTACCCATTTGATGGGTAGCTTCCCCTTGCAGGTCTGCTCTGTTCCTCTACCCACCGTGACAAACCAAAGTCGGCCAGTTTGACGCAGTCGTGAGGATACACCGTCACGTTCCTCAGCGATGTTTCTGGGAACAAAATTTTTGCTTTCCAAGTAGAAGAGAGCTAGAAGGCGAAGAGCATTAGTGTCCAGACTGAGAGTGTCTTTGTTGGTCTAAAGGTCTTGATAGCAACCAGCACCATAGTCATCACGTGAGTGATACACCTCACTGTGAACATCACTGAATTTAACCTCTCTGATGATTTTTCCGATGTCTGTACTTGAGGTGGACGACAGTTTTGCGGTAGATAGAACAAATGAATGTTTAGTTCAACTTAGTATGCAAATTTTTATCACTTAAGGTATATCATGCTTTAAACTTCTTTTTTTTATGCAGTCTTTATTTTGTTTAATTGTTGTAATTAAGTGACAAGGCCGTACTTGTGCCTAATACAGTTTAATAAATACAGAACTCACTCCCTATTTGTGAGGAAAAGATGGAGATGTGTTTAGACAGCTAAATGGCTGTACTATTTGGACAAAAATAAATTTTGTACTTAAAATATTTCTTTAAGGAACTATTTAAAAATAATGAATTTAAATAAACTATCTAATTTTTCATGTGACTTAGATTTCCCCTATTCTGAACATTATAGAAACCTAGGTAATTACCTAGGTAATTACATTGTCAAGGAAATGCACTGAGTAACCAGTGTGGCTTTGCTACTGCTGCCTCATACCTTATTGTATAGGGAAACGAATGTAGAAGCCTTTACTCGCACTCCTTATGTATTTGAAGTTATCCACAGGTATATAGGTTTCTGAAGGCATATTCATATTAAAAAGATAAGTGTGTGTGTGTGTTTCAGTGTTGGCAATGTTTTACTCTAAGAGGAATGGAATAGCACTTAGTAACCTAATTTTCTATTTTTTTGATTTGCCGCAGTGAGAGTACACTGCTAAGAACTTAACTTTTTTAAAGGCATTATACGTCAGTAGCTAAAGGTTTCTTGCCTAGTTTTAATTTCCATTCACTGCCTGACTGCGGTGGAGCGCGGTTGTGCTCTGCACCCCTCTGCTGTTTTCAGGCGAGCTCTCACAGCAACAACATGGCGCTGAGTGTACGGCGTAAGATGAATACTGTTGGTATTGAGCTGCTTCGTGGGGCGACTTCTCCCTCAGCGGCACAAGTGTTGCTACCGACGATCATCAGAGAGACGTATGAAATACAGGACGAAGAGGTATATGGTGAAGCTCTGAATGGGGCCTTCAGAATCTTCGTTAAGTTGAATTCGACGGCTGTGTATGAGTCGTTGGTGACAAGATTCCATGATGTGATTCTAGATGCAACTCCTGCTGTTAGAGTGCGTCTCATAGAGGTCTCTCGACATTTTACGTGCTTGAAGTTTCACAACGTCCCCTTTGAGGCAGACGAGGCTGACATAAGGAACGTGTTTGAGGCGTATGGTACCGTGCATCTGGCAACCCAAGGCAAGTGGGCGGCAGGTGCATACGTCGGACGTCCGGAGAGTACATTCTCCCTCAAAATGACTCTGAGGCATCCAATCCCGTCTTACGTTGTGATGAAGGAGTTCCGGACCCAGATTCCTGTGTCTTATGCTGGGCAACGACGTACATGCAGGTTGTGTGGGGAGTATGATCACATGGCGGCTACGTGTGTGCAACAGAGGAGGGGGATGGCGCAGACTGGCGGAGCACCAGTTACAGGTGTGGATGCCGTCGTGGAGGGTCCCACGGGCAAACGAGGAAGTGGACGTCTGTGGAGTGATATAGTTGAAGATACCCTTGTGGTGAATGATAGGCGTGCCATAAGTTGTGTCGAGCCAGAAATGGCCACTTTGCCGGTGACAGGGAGGGAAGTGCTTGTGCAGTAGGAGGTGATGGTGCAGGAGGAAGAGCTGGACGAGGTTTTGAAAACTTTTACTCCACCTGGGAAGGATGACGTCTCTGTACAGGAGAACATATTTGAGTTGCAAGAAGAGTGTCGGGACATGTATAGGAACAAAGGAGGAGGTCAGCAGGCAGAGAGAGGTGTCGCCGTGTTCTCTGCAACATGAAACGGTGGAGGTTGAGGTTCATTGTGAGGAATCCTCGGAAGACAGCATGGCGGTGGAGGGCGTCACGAGGAAGAGAGCGGCGGCGTCAGACTAAGATAACGTCCTGACGCCGGCGCAGAGGTCTGGGAGGAAGGACGAATATTCTCGAGGTAGCCAGGATAAGAGGCATCTAAAGAAGGGGGCGGGGTGGATGGTGTGAAATCATGTGTTGACCCTGGGGCAGGAGGGCCCGGGAAGGAGGGAAGGAGGAAGGGT
Organism: Cherax quadricarinatus; assembly: GCF_026875155.1. Classification (NCBI taxonomy): domain Eukaryota; kingdom Metazoa; phylum Arthropoda; class Malacostraca; order Decapoda; family Parastacidae; genus Cherax; species Cherax quadricarinatus. The sequence continues at coordinate 12,703,003 of NC_069399.1, read as the reverse complement.
TGGACATTTTAAGAAGGCCTTAGGTGTATGACTGTGAATGTGAATGGACTATAATAGAATGAAGAGGGAATGTTTTCGTATGCTTCTGTGTAAATATAGAGTGGACGTAGTGTTTCTACAGGAGCATAATTTCAGGGAGGGAAGAGTGCTAGAGGTAGCAGGGTTTAAGGTTTTGACTTTGCCATCTGCACGTTTGAAAAGTGGTGTGGGTTTATTGATGAAGGAGGCGAGCCCGTTTGTGTTGATACGAAGTGAGGGGGAGGGGGGGAGGGTGTTGCGTGTGGATGGGTGGTGGATGGGGCAGAGGGTAACCTTTGTAAGTGTGTATGGGCCAGCGGAAAACGATGTGAAAGTAAAGAGGGATTTTGTTTGTGATGATCTAGTTTTCTCCTTACATGGTTTACCTGCAGTGGCCGTCGTTGTTGGGGACTGGAATTGTGTTATTAGGAGGGCTGATGTGGAACCACAAGGGACGGGGCACATGTCGGCAGCCTTACGAAATCTCTTGGTGTATGTTCAGTTGAGGGATGTGGTAGGTGGGGGGGGGGAGCGTGGGGGTTAGAGCATACTTTCGTAAGGAGGGGTTATGCGGCTAGGTTAGAGAGCTTGTACATATCTCACGGGGTTTGTCAAAGTTTGTCTGTATAATAGAAGTAGCTTTTTCAGATCATCGGGCGGTAGTGGCAGAGGTGGAGTGGGAGTCACTAGCTAGTATCTCTAGGGTATACTGGAAGTTAAATACGAGTGTGTTAGAATATGAGGAGGGGTTGGAGGGTTTTACAGCACTGTGGGAGGGGTTAAGTGAGGAGGTAATAGGGGTGGAGGATGTGGTGACGTGGTGGGATGGTGTGGCTAAGGAATGGATTCAGCATTATTATGTGCAGGAAGGGAAACGAATCAGTTCTTTAAAATATGGGCTCATTAACTATTTGGAGGACAGGTTAAGAGGTTGTTATGTAAGGGCAGCGGTGGCGGGTACTTATCCTATGGACGACATTATGATAATTAAGCGGAGGTTGCGTGAAATCCAGGACGAGAGGTTCCAAGCGGTGAGGGTAATGGTGGGGGTGGAAGAGGTGTTATTGGGCGATAGGCCGTCGTCGTTTTTATTGCGTAGGCAAAAACAACGACAGCAGACAACGGCTATTCCATGGTTGGAGGTTCATGAATCGGTGGGTGGGTATAGGGTGCGTCAGGTTATACAAACTACAGATGGGATGGGGGCGTTTGCGGATAAGTGGTATGAGCGCTATTGGTAAGGAGAAGGGGTAGGAGCTTGGAATTTAGAACAGGTGTGTGGAAGCGTGACATGTCGGTTGGGAAACAGTGATAGGGAAGCACTGGGTGGGGAAATAACTGAGGAGGAAATATGAAGGGTTTTAAGTGAAATGCGAAAGGGCAAAGCACCGGGAATCGATGGACTACCGGCAGAGTTTTATCAACAGCATTGGGAGCTAATGAGGGGGATTTTAGTAAGGTTATTAAATTTGATGAAGGAGAAGGGCAAGTTGGGAGAAAAGCAGGCAACAGCTGTAGTAGTCTTGGTACCGTAGGGTAAGGGGCAGCATACGCTTAGGGACTACCGGGCAATATCATTGTTATGCACGGATTGTAGGTTGTTTGCTAAGATTTTAGGAAATAGGTTTAAGTGCATAGTAGGGCGGGTCGTATCGAAAACTCAGTTTGGGTTGCCAGGGAGGTCTATGGTGGAGGGGCATGGGCTACTATGGGATTTCGTGGAAGAAAAAGGGGGGAAGGGGGGGCTTGGTTGCACTAGACTGGCAAGGAGCGTATGATAGAGTGGAGCAAGAAGCATTGAGTGCTACCCTTAGGGGACAGGGTGCTGGGTAAAAAATAGGGGGTGGGTGATGAGTTGATCAGGGGGCAACGGCGAGGGCCAGTTTAAGGGAAAGATTGGAGAAATGATTTAATGGTGGGGGACTTCGACGGGATGTCCTATGTACAGCTTTTTTTTGCGTGCATACGGACCCCTTTTAGAATGGGGGGGAGGAAAGTGTGATTAGTGGGGGGAAAAGGAGGGGGTTTGGGGAGGGTTTGGCCGTTTAAATGGGAAAGTAGATGATTTTACTGTTTGGTTTAGGGGGGGTTTTTACTGGACCCTTAGATGGGGTAGTAACTGTTCGCAGGGAACGGGTATGAGGGGAAATTTCAGAGAATTGGTCGGGGGGTTAGGAGCGGGGTGGGGGGGTTGAGTGGGTATGCGTCGTGACGAGGCGGGTTACCTGGAGGTTACTGGAGGTTTTCTGGGATAAACGCCCCGGCCCGGCCCTGCCGGGCCTCCCGCGGATCGGCCCCGATCAACTGGCTGTTACTGCGGGCCGCACGCAGCCCAACGTACAGCCACAGCCCGGTGATCCGGATGATTTAGGTATTTTTCCACCCTTCTCTAAAGGCACCCAGGGTTTTTTTGGTAATTCCCAAATGCTTGAGGGGGGGGCTATTGAACAGTCTTGGGCCCCCGGAACTTATGGTTTTTTCCCCTTTAGTGTCCCAATGGCCCCCCTACTTTTTTTTGGGGCATTTTGCATCGCCTCCCCCAGTCTTTTACTTACGTGGGGGGAGTGATTTCTGTGTGCGATTTGGGCCCTTCCCTTCCAAGTTTTTTCCAAGTGTAGTTAGATTATTCCCCCCCGCTTCCAACGAGTACAAGTAAAGAGCTTCCAAGCGTTCCCAGTAGTTAAGGTGCTTGACAAAAATTATAACTGCAGTAAAGGATTCTGAACCTCTAGATCTCATTTCCCCTGCTTTGAATGGAATGTTAATGTACAGCTATTCCCCCCTAAGGAACAATTTGTTTTTGAAAAGGTCATCATTGGTTTGGGAAATCTCTTTTTGAACTTTTCTCATTAGCCCCCCTATCATTTTCTTTGCACGCGACGGGGCACTGTTGTGACCCTTTGAAAGTGGACCCTCAGTTTTACTACCCCCCAGGTCCCTTACATTATTTTCCGCTCTATTGTTGGCCAAGTCTGTAGTATACCTTTTTCTAGTTATTATTCCTCCAGTTTTCCAAACAGGTAGTTGGGAATTTGCCATTAAAACATCATATGTTTCCCGTTGCCACTGGAAACTTTGTTTTATCTTCTTGGGGTTTAACCCGCGCCTCAGCAGATGACGCCTATGCAGACCCTAGTTTCACCCGAAAAGGGATGAACGGTCGGGATGTATATCTCTGTCTATGTCTGTATGAGGAAAAGGAAATAAGAGGGGGGGCGAGTACGGGCCCTTTGTGGAACGAGCCTTCATTTGGGGCAGCCTCCGAATAACTCTTTTGATCACTATTTTGGGGTAAAAACCCTTGGGAAAATAAATATCGCAAGTTGGTTTAGAAAGAAGTAAGCAAACACTTAACTATTTTTAGAAAACTTTTCGGCCCGGGAACCTGATCACTTCTAAATACGGGGTAAAAAGCTTATTAATGGGCGGAGGTGAGAGTGACGCCGTGACCTGGGGAAATGTCAAAAAACTAAAAATGGGGAACACGTAAAAGGCCCCATGGCCCATGCGGGGCGAGGGTAGACGATGAAATCAGTGCCCCTGTGTTGGGGGGTTGGTGCTGTTTAAGTATCATATGCCAATGTTTTTAAAATTTTTGAGTTTCCGGGTTTTGGGTTCTATAGTGTCGGGACGGTGATTAGTAGGCTTCTGGCCCGTCGGCGTCTAGGTCGGGTTCGGTGAGAACGGTTGTGCCTCGTTCCAGTTCACAAATCCCCGGGAGCTCTGTGGGGGACCAGGGTCCCTTCCCATCGTTCTATAAAAGACCTCACACTAAACGCAGCCCCACACCTCTAACTTCTCAGCAGGCGTCTACACTACCCCCGGGGGTTCTGCCAAGAAATTGTAGGGAGACGGCAGAGATCTTGCGCCGCCTGAATGAGCATCGAAATGCCTCTAAAGAGCGAGTAAGGTACGCCTGTGTCCTCCACAGAGACCCCGGGGCTTTTGAGAACTGGAACGAGGACAACTCGTTTCCCCCAAAACAGCCCTAGACGGCGGTGCTAGAAGCCTCAAAATTCACCGTCCCACACTATAAACGAAAACAGGGAAACTACAAAATTTCAAAAAACATTGGCTACCTGATTTAAGCAGCACAACCAACAAAAAGGGGGTCACGTGATTTCATCGTCTCCCCTGCCTGATGGGCCAGTGGGCCCTTCTACAGTGTTCCCCCCATTTTATGTCTATGACTTCCCGGCCCATGCGTCACATCTCACCTCCGCCTTTTATTATAATGTTTTTTCTACCTCTGTTTTAGAAGTGATCAGGTTCCGGACCGAAACGTTTTTTTAAAAAATAGTTATGTGTTTGCTTACGTGTCTTTCTAAACTATTTTTTGTGTTGATTTGTTGGAAGTGAAGACCATCTCCCCATTTCCCTTATTCCTTTAGACTATTTTTCGGCTTTTAACCATGATGCTTTTTGTCAATGTTTTTGCAAAGGCTTGTATATTACTCTGCATTCTGATTTTTTTTCCCCATTCATAAAGGGGCCTATCATAGGATCCAGTGTTTGGAGGCATTAGCGACCTCCCCTAAACCCTGTTGCCCTGGTTTGTGCAGTTTTTTTGGGAACCCGGTATTTGCAATCCTGCTTTTGACTCTTTAAAGGTTTTTTATGTGGGAGTCAGAGGTTTTGGTCTATAGTTCTTAGCTAAGCTTTGCTGCCCCCTTTTATGGAGTGGGGCAAATTCCGTTTTTTTAAAGTGACTGTGGAATTTCACCCATGTCCAAGTCCTTCCATAGGTTTTAGGGCACGCGAGGGGGGTTTCTTGCAGTTCTTAAAAAAAACAATTTCCCACGGGTCTGGGGGGGGCTGGTGCATGGGGATGTTGTAAAGGGCCCCTTTTTCGAAATCTATGGGAGTTAGAGTAATGTGGAAATCGGCATACTTTTAGGGAGTTTTTAAAGGTCATTCATGAAAAATCATTTGGGTCGTCTCCCAGACCGATTTGGTTCCTAAACACGTGTCGTCGGGGATTTCAATATTTTATCTTTTCCCTTTGTTTTCACTGTGTAAGTCCACCCTGTAGAGAAAGGGCCCCCGATACTAGAGTGGTATGTCCCTTGTTTTCGGCATATGAAAAGAATTTTTTGGGAAATTTTCTTAAATTTTCACTAATACTTTGGGCTCCCCTGTCCTCCGGGTTTCCGTAAGAGTCATTTAACTGAAGTTCGACATTTTCCACTTCCTGGTCACGCCCCTTTCTTTTGTATCAGTATTCTAGCACTCCTGGGGATCAGTCGTCTTTGTAGGGGGAGCGTCTTGCTCTCTCTCCATTTACCCCTCTCTTTTTCTTTTTTGGGGAATATGCCTAGAACTGTTTTCGGGCCAGGGTTGCCCTTTCAAGGCACTGGTTTTTGGATCCTGTCTTTAAAGCATTTCCCTGTTTCTTTTGGGGAACATGGTTTCCCTGGTCCCAGTTGATGTTTTTATTTTTGAATTTGTATTTTGTGAAGAACCCAAGGTACATGCATTCTGCTGATCAGGACCCCTTGCATGTACGCGGACTTCGTTAGGTGTTTTTCGAAATCTGTTGTTTTTGAATTTTCTTTTTTCTTTATCGGTCCCATTTTTTGGAAGTAAGGAAAGTGTTTTTCTGTCTTGTTGGCTCCACTATCCTGGTTAAAGGGTGTGTTTTTGAGAGGGGATTAGTGCTCATGTGTGTGTGCCCTTTTCATTGCGCTACCCCCGGGGATTGTTTCAGTAAAACATTTTTTGTACTTTCTTCCTTTTGTTGCCTTAGGTTGAAACCCAACCAAGCAGTAAAGATGTTTGAGGTGGGCGGGAAGGTTTTAAAACAGTAATCAATTTCGTGTTTTCCCTTGAACTGTTGTGGGGTTACATCTGGTGGCTTATATCAACCAAAATCCCCCCCGGTTTTGGTTTCGATTTTTATTTTAGAATTTAACTACTTCTTTTGTGGTGTTCAGCAACTCGGCAGAGGGGGACTCTTTGAATACGGGGCCCAACCCCTCCTTGTTCCCTGTTTTTTCTGTCGATCAAAAAAGGGTTTTGTAACCATTTACCCATTTTTCACTGTCAAAGTGATTTTTTTGTGGGTCTCTGTGAAGGCTGCAAACATTGCTTAGATCCTTGAAGTCCACTGATAAAAGGTATTTTGTTGTTGGTGGTGGCTTAAGGGCCCCTGATATTAGAAAAATAAAACGAGGTTGTATCTGTGTTTTTTGGGGTGATTTTTTTTTTTTTTGGCTCAGTTTGAAATTTTGGGAGGCCCAGGGTGGCCACTGGCTGCCCTCCAGCCCAAAAAAGGCCCCAAAAGGGTGATTCTTTAAAAAATTTGTGGTCTTATCTATGCATATGTCGGGATGTTGCAGTGTGGAAAACTGGGTTTGGGTTTGGTAGCCCGGATTCTGGGTCCTGGGAGATTGCGGCCTTATCATTTGCCCCCTTGGCAGCGGGCCTTGTTTTTTTAAGTTTTTAATTGATAGAAAGGTTTTTGGCACGTGGCACCCGGTTCCTTTAAGGGACGGCAATTGTGAAATACTTAGAAGGGTTTTTTAATTTTTGGGGGTTTTCGGGCTATGATTGCTAAAAGGGGTGGTATTTTTTCCCTGTGCGTCAGGGGGGGTTTGGGGTTTAAGGATTTAAAGCAGAGGGTCAAATGTATCTTCATTAAAGGGGGTGATGAGGGAAGGGTGGTTGGGGGGGATGTTGGTCAAGATACAGGGTAGATTGAAACATATGTTTACTGGGGTAGAGTGCGTGAGTGTGAACTGTTTTGAGGGTTCTGGTTTTGGGCTCAGGACTGGGGAAGGTAAAAATGGTAGGTGTGTGGGTGTTAGTGGGGGGGGGGTAGTGGCACCGGTGGAGGGGTTTTTCCCCCCGTATGACGGGGGAAAGTATATGGGGTACTTTAAAGTAGGTTGAGGTTAAAACCCCCCGGGGCGTGAGGTGATGTATGTTTTTTGCTGGGATTTTTACTATGGGTGGGTTTTTTAGGGGAGAGGGGGTGGTTAGGGGACTGTTCAGCTAGCATACTTTATGAAGGGATGCTTCAGTTATGCATACTTTTTGAAGATGCTTCAGTTTTGCATACTTTATGTGACTGCTTCAGCATCCATACATTTATAAATGACGTTTTAGTATGCAATTTTTTTCTTAATGACTGCTTCGTATGATATTTTAAAATGACCTTCAGCTATGACTAGTTTCAAAATCCCACCAACAATTTTTCCGTGGAAATTATAAATTTTTTTCCAAAGCTTAAATTCAAAATGTAATGATTTTTAAAAATTTTTGAATTAAAAAAAATATCAATGGGAGTAAATACACAGCATCAAAAGATAATCTGAAAAATTCAAATACGCTGTTTAAAAAATTTAAAAACTTTTGTTATAAAGTCACCCAACAAATAACCAAAAACTAGGAAAAAAAAAAAAAAAAAAAAGTAAAGTCAAAGGGTTCAGCTGAGAGTGAGGATGATTTTAAGCGGGGATGATTTTAAAGTGAGGATGATTTTTAAGCGGGGATGATTTAAGTGGGGATGTGTTAAGTGAGGATGATTTTAAGGAACGCTTTCCATTATTTCCCAAATTTCTTTACAAGGGATTAGTTTAATATTTGATCCAAATTCCCCTACCCCCCCCTGGACAATAAATCTTTTTTAACCCTGGGCTCACGATGAATAATTTTTTCCTTTAACGCTTGAGAGATATCTTTTTTTCCTTATCTTCGGTTCTAGTGTTTTAGTTTTCGATTGCATTTTAGTCATATCTTAATTCCATGGACTGCCATGCTATGTCGGGGCTCACCACTGACTGCATGTTTCTTTCAAAACGATTTACTCACCTATCTTTTTCCCTGCATTGATGTTATCTTTCCCGTTTTAATTACATCAAAATATATGTCCTACTCACTGAGAGGTGAAGGTATTTGATAAAATTATTTCTTTGGTTTCATCCACTCAGAGCATTTCCCTAGTATATAGAGGTGCAGCTATGACCACCTAGGATGTATCTGATTCCGCATCCGTAAGCTCGGGAAATCGCACAACTCCTCCATCCGCTCCGCACCGCCAAAATAAGTAAGACATCCTCTCCCTTCCGCACCGGGATATCTATTTTTCAATCTGATACTCTCTAATCCACTCAAGCGTTTATCAACTATGGGGATACCCATGGGTTGTCAGTTACTTCCCAAAAACCAAACCTTTGAAAAAGAAGAAACCTTCCCGATTTTTATTTTTTCTTCACCTAATTCCGGTTATTTGTGTATTATCCAGTTCTCTTATCATCACATTTCTTTAACATACAGGTTTGGCTTTAACACCAAATCGAAAATGCCTTTTAAAAAAATTAAAAGCATGGGATTTGTTAGAAACAGTATTAAACTTTTGTTAAATTAAAGAAACTTAAAACGTCGCATAACCCAAACTTTCCCAAACACTAAGACATTTAATTAATAAAAAAAAATAATGAGTTTTTAGGGTTTAAAGCAATGAAAAGCACACCTATCAAGTCTACACGGTTACATGTCCGTGTATACCACTACTACTGAATAAATCTATAGGTTTTTGGGGGATATATCCTGATATTTATAATTCTTACTTGTCAAAACAAATAAAACCCCAAATAAATGAATAAGCTTAGAATCATTCAAAAAACTCGGTGCAGGTGACTTTGCAGTGAGTACCGGGGCTTTGCATAAGGTGTAAATTTTCCCGTGTTGCAGTGTGACTGCCAAGTTTGCATTTTAACTGCCGCGGTTGCATTGTAAAGCTGCGTGTTGCAGTGTGACTGCCGGAGTATTCATTTTAACTGCCGCAGTGTTCAGTGTGATGCCGCACATGTAAGATTAGCGACATTTACTCGGGGCATTTACCCCTTTTTTTACCAAAAGCCACGTTAATACAATGGTATCTCTGTTCACACACCCAAATGCCGTATTCTACACCAGCTGCCATGTTACCATCAATTCTACAGGTAAAACCCCCGAAACTTTTTAAATAAAGATCCACGTTCAATACCCGCTCATCAACCCTTTCCCCCTGTTTACAACCCCTGCCAAAGAAAAAACCATTCAATTCTCACAAACTACTTCTCCAAACACCCGATCCCCCACCAACCCGAAAAACACACACACTGTTCTTTCCCCCACCTTTCTTTCAAACAGTCTCCCATTCCAACCCGCTCCACTTCACAAACAGCTTCCCCTTCAACAACACTCTCCCCCCAACAGGTTTAATTCTACCCCCCTCTATCCCTTTTTCACCCCCCCCTTTTCCTCTTTTCTTTTCCTTTTTACCCCTTTTTTTTATTTAGAGGGAATGGGAAGAGGAGGGGACTCCCCTGAAAAAAAAATTCTTCTCCCTTAAAAATAATCCGCCTTGCAAAAAAAAATAAAAATTCCCAAATCTTTAGGGGGGGTAGAAAAAGAGGGAAAAGTAATTTCAAATGGGGGGAAAGGGGGGGGGGAAAAAATGGGTAATTTTTTTCTTTTTTTGGAATGGGTGAAAAAAGGGGTGTTTGCTTTTTACCCATTTTAAATTTTTTAATAATTTTTAATTAAATTATTTTATAAATTAATATAATTTTTTATATATATATAAATATAATAATTAAATTTTTATTTATAAAAAAAAAGTTAGTTGGGGTGACGAACCCCAAAAAATTTTCGTTGCCAGATTGAAAAAACCCCCTTCTGTTTTTAAAATGAAACGGGGTTTTTTTTTCTTTCTAAAAAGTAAATAAAAGGGGGCTTTCTTTTTTAATACATAGTTTCTCCTCCCCAAGGTTTTTTATCTTTTTTCTTGGGTAAAATCCCCCGAGCATTTCCTGTTTTGAGGGGTAAATCCCCAAAAGGGGTAACTTTCCGATCTTTAAAAAAGGAAACCAAACTTCCTTTTCCCGACCCCCTGAAAAATCCCCAAAAAGCCTTTAAAAGGGGTTTATTTTTCCAGAACATTTTAAAAGAGGTTTTCAAAGGGGGGTAATTTTTTTGAGTATTAGACTAGAAAAAAAAGGAAAAAAATTAATTTTTAGTTTTTTAAAAGGGTTTTTTGTGTAATCCCTTTTTTTATTAATTTTTAAAAACAGATTTGGGGCTTTAAAACCCTGTAAACCCGAAAAAAAATAGAAAGGGGTTTTGTTAGAAAAATATTTGAAAAATTTTTTAAATTTTTTAAAAATAATTAAAGCAGCATAAAAAATTAAAAAATTTTAAGAATTTTTTTAGAAAAAAAAATTTGGGGTTTTTAGGGTTAAGAAAGAAAAACCCTTAAGTCTAGAGGTATAAGTACCCTTTTAAAAAGGGGAAAATTTCCAAGGGTTTTTGGGGGAAAACATGTTTAAATTTTTTGTAACACAAAAAAAAACCCCAAAAAACGAAAAAGGAAAAATTTAAATATCTCAGTGTGCTTTTTAGTGAAGGGTTTTAAAAGGGTAAAACAGGGAGGGGTGAAGTTTTATTTAAAAGGCAGTGTTGATTTTAAAAGCGAGGTTGGGGTTATGGGAGTATTATTGTAAGAGGTGTTATGTGTGGAAACAGAAAATTTGTACATTTTTGCAAAACGTTTTAAAATGATTTTAAAAATGGTTTTTTTGAAAAATGAGTTTTACAAAAATGATGCAAAAATTGCAAAAAAGGAAAATTTTGTGAACAAAAAAAGATGAAGTTGTAAGATCAAAAAATTATTTAAACCCGGAAGTTTTTTTAAAAATTCCCAAATTTTACAGACTAAATTTTTAAAAAATAGGCCAAAAATTAAAAAAATAAAGGATTGAAAATGGGATTTTAAAGGTTAATTGAAAAAGCTTATTTCCAAAAAGCCCAGTACACAAGTGTCCATCCGGAATTCTCCCCCCCAAAATATTAAATTTTTCCCCCCTTTTTGTTTTATTTTTTTTTCCCCTTTGTTTTTTGGAAGGGGGGGGTGGTAAATTAAAAAGGGCGATTTTGTAACAAAGGCAAAGATTATTCCTTTGAAAAAAAGGGTTTAAATAAATTAAAAAGAAAAACCGAGTCTGTAAAAGGGGGGGTTTTAAAGGGAAGATGGGAAAGAAAAAATAAACTAAAGGGGGGGGAAAAGGAGGGGGAGGAAAAAAAAAGGGTACTTTTTTTTTACTTTTAATGGGGGAAAAATGGGGGTAAGTTTTTCCCCTTATGAAATTTTGGAAAAGCAGTGGGGTTGATGGGCAATGTAATTAAAATTTTTTAATATTATAAAATAAAATTTTTAAATTTATATTTAATATTAAAAATTTTTTCACAATTTTAAAAAAGGTTGGAAGGTTTTGGGAAGCCCCCCGGGGTTTTAGATTTGGAAAAAAAATGAAAGTTTTGCAAGAGGGGATTTGGGTTTTTTTCCCAAAAGAAAATAAAATGGATAACTTTCTCCCTTTTTCCAAAGAGTTCAACTGGGGATGGTAGTTTAAAAAAATTATTTTTGGGAAAATATAGAGATTTTCCAAAAAATAAAGGGGAGTAAGATTCTGAATGAGAAGAGTAATGAGTGAACTTCAAATTTGTTTCCCCATGCCAAATAGTAAACATTATGGAAAAGTGGATTAAAATTTAATCTGAACACTTTCCAAAAAGGGTTTTTAATACTTAACCAACCTTTGGGGTATTGTAAAAAAAACCCCCGGGGAAAAGAAACCCAACCCATTTTAGTTTTTTTCCCCAACCATTTTTGTGTATTTTCCCCTTTCCCAAAACCTTTTTTAATTAAAGGGGTGCTTAAAAAAAATTTTTAAAAGGGAAAAAATTTTAATGGTTTGTAAAAGATTTAGAATTTTTTTTATTTACGTAATTTAAACGGGAGGGAAAAAACGTTCCCCCCAAGGGGTTTTTAAAAAAGAAAAAAAAGAAGTTTTTTAGGGGTTAAAATAAAAAACCCTTAGGTTTGGGATAATGACCCTGTTTTTAAAATTATGAAAAAATCCCTTTTGGATTTGGGATAAAACCGTATTAAAATTTAATTTTAAAAAATAAAACCCAAATAAGTGTTAAATTTTATTAAAAACTGGTGGATGGCTTTGCAGCTGATAGGATTTGGTAAAGGTTTTCTTTTTCCGGTTTCGGGATGCCCGTTGATTTTAAAAAATTTTATTTTTAATTATTTTATTATATATTATTTAATATGTTATTATAATTTTTTTAAAATTTTTTTGAAACCCTTTCCCAAAAAAAACCTTTCAGGGGACTCGTTCCCACCCTTTTAGTTTTCTCACACCCTATTTAAATAATTTTTAAAGAAACCCCGCCAACTTTTTAAAAATGTTTTAAAGTTCCCTAAACTCAAGCAAATCTGATTTTCCCCAGCTCCTTTAAAACCCCGCAATTTTCCCCCGCATTTTCCAAACTACCCGGAACCCCCTGTTTCCCCAAGGCCTTTTACCACCATGGATTTTAAAAGCAACTTCCCCATTGCCCAGCTCTCTATTAAAAATAGAGGTTCAAAAGCGCCTCCACCCGGCCACCTCCACCCCCCATCAGTATTAAATTCTAAAAAATTTCCCCCTGATTTTTCCCCCTTTTGCCTCCCTTTTTGGGGGGGGGGGGGGTTAAAAGGGTTTTACTCCTCAGAAAAACCGGCAAAGGGTTCCTTTTTGCAAAAATTTTGTCCCCTTATATTTAAAACCCTTTTCAACTTAAACCCCTTTCGCGGGGGAGAAATGAGGAAAAGATAGTTTAATAAATTTCGGGGGAGAGGGGGGGAGGGAAAAGAAACCCACCTTTTTGGGTTTTTGGAATGGGTGAAAAAAAAGGGAATGACCCAAGAAATTTTGGGGGTGGTGGTTCCGCCGGACACATGTTTTATTTAAAAAAATTTTTAAAAATTTTTAAAATTTTTTATTAAAAATTTTTTTTTAAAATTTACTTAAAAATTTGTAAGGGGGTTAGGTTGGTGCCAAAACGGGAAATCTACCGTCCTCCAGGCGGAACAAAAACCTGTAAAATGGCAAGGAGGAGCGGTTTTTTTCCCGTTTTTAAACCCCCTAAATCCCCGGGTACTTGAAACCCCAATTCCTTTTTCACCTTAAAGCAGAAAGCCTTTAATTTTAAAAATCAGGTTTTTCCTTTTTTAAATTTGTTTTTTTTTTTTTTCATTGAGGGAAGTGGGGGAAAAAAATCTTTTTGTAGATCGGCTAGGGCATAAAATCCCAATGCTAGTAACCCCTTTTTTCCCGTTCATTTTAAAAAGAGGGAAAAAATTTTTTTAAAAAGGTTGGTAAAAAGGGGGGGTGGGGATCTTCAAGAAAGATATTTGTTTTGAAGAAAAAATTGGAGTTTGGAAGGGCAAAACTTTGGGGGGGGGGTTTAGGGGGGAAAAAAATTAAAATCTAGTATTTAGGTTGGCAAAAAGGGGGACAGAAAAGTTAAAATTTTTTTGGAAAGGGAAAAAAAAATTAATGGAAAAAAGAAAAATGTGGAAAAAAAAAATTTGGGGGGAGAATTCATTCTTAAACAGAAAGGGGGGTTTTCAAAAGAAGAAATTTTGGGGTTTAATTTATTTGGATTTTAACCTGAGAAGAAGGGTGGGGAACCGTGAAAAAAAAGGCTTTTAAGGGGTTGGTAAAGTTTTTGGGGGCCCAAAAAAAGAAATAAAACCCCTTTAAACTTTTTTAAAAAGGGGGGTTTTAAAAAACTTTTTTAGGGGGATTAGGAAAGATTTAAAGTAGGGGAAAAGAAGGTTTTTTTTGGGGGAAAAATTTTAAAAAAAGATTTGAGTGACTTTAGGTGACAATTTTTAAAGGGGGAAGATTCGTCCTTTTATTTACAACTAGAAAAAGAATGGGTACGGGAAAAAGAAGATCAGGGGAAAAGGGGAGGAAAACAAAAGAAGGAGTTAGGGTTAAAAAAAAAATAATTTTTAATTTTAAAAACAATGGGGGAAATAAAGGGGTTGTTTAAAAAAGGAATTTCAACCCCGGTTTTTTCGGGGGGTGGGTTTCCCTGGAAAGGGGCGATTGGTTGGTGGAAATTTTTTAAGGGATAAAAAAATTAATATTTTTTAAAATAAATGACAAAAAAGTTTTTTTGGGGAAAAAAGGAGAATTGGAAAATGGTAACATGAAAAAAGGACAAAGGGGGTTTTGGGGGGAATGTATCCAAAAAAATTTTTAAAATAAAAAATTTTGGGTAGTAAAAAAAAGAAAGCCTAGGCAATGGATTTTCCCAAAAAAAAAAAAGAGGGGAATTTAAAAGGGGGTTTTATAAAATTAAAATGGGGGGAAATTTGGGTTTTAAAATTTTTGAATTGGGGTTTTGGTTTCGGGGTGCTGAACACCTTCTGATGAGAGAATTTCATGTTCTCCAAACAAAAGAATAGAGGGTTTGCAAAATGTCTACATGCATACTCATGTTGTTTGTTAGGTTATACTTTATTTTTCTTGTAAAGTGAATCCCTGTGACAGAAGGTCGCTGTTAATCAGCTGGGGTGGGTTTCCTTTATCAGGAAAGAAGTTATCATGCATACCACACAGCTGGCGCGATTCCCTACAAAACATGAAAATCCTACAATAGGACTTTAAAACAACCGAATATTAGAGATAAAACGGAGGGCCGTTTTCAGGACTCTCTTGAGTGTGAGCATGTAGGAAATGGATGCTTATGATAGGGGAATGAAGGAATATTCGGGTAGCAAACATATCATCATCCAGTAGATGTATTTCTTGAAGTGTACTCTAGGCCTGGAGCAATTTATACAGTTTGAAATGATGTTCGTTTGCTGCCTTTACTTAAAAACATAAGAACATAAGAAAGAAAGAACACTGCAACAGGCCTACTGACCAATGCGAAGCAGGTCCATGTCCCCCCACAAGGAGCACGGCACCAGACCCAGCAGCACAAGCTAGTCAGGTCTAACTCACACCCACCCACACCCACTCATGCATTTATCTAACCTATTTTTAAAACTACCCAACGTTTTAGCATGAATAACTGAACTCGGGAGTTTGTTCCACTCAGCCACAACTCTATTACCAAACCAGTGCTTTCCTATATCCTTCCTGAAACTGAATTTTTCCAACATGAAACCACTGCTGCGAGTCCTGTCTTGGCTGGAAATTTTCAGCACGCTATTTACATCCCCTTTATTTATTCCTGTTTTCTATTTATACACCTCGATCATATCCCCCTAATTCTATGCATTTCGAGAGAGTGCAGATTCAGGGCCTTCAGTCTATCCTCATAGGGAAGATTTCTGATACATGGGATCATCTTTGTCATCCTCCTCTGTACGTTTTCCAGAGCATTTATATCCATTCTGTAATACGGTGACCAGAACTGAGCAGCATAGTCTAAATGAGACCTAACCAAGGATATATAGAGTTGAAGAACAACCTGAGGACTTCTATTATTTATACTTCTAGATACGAAGCCAAGAATTCTGTTAGCTTTATTGCAAACACTAATGCACTGTTGTCTTGGTTTCAGATTACTGTTAACCAGAACTTCTAAATCCGTTTCGCAATCAGTAGTATTAAGAGCTACATTATTTAGTTTATATGAGGCATGGTTATTTACCTGTCCAACATTTAGAACTTTGTATTTGCCAATATTAAACTGCATCTGCCACTTCTCCAACCATTGCATCAGTCTATTCAAATCATTCTGGAGTTCTCTAGTGTCCTAATTAGAATGAATTGGACGGCCTATTTCAGTGTCATCAGCAAATTTGCTTATGTCGCTATTTATTCCCTCATCTATGTCGTTTAAGTAAATTGTGAACAACAACGGGCCCAACACTGACCCCTGAGGAACAGCGCTTGTGACGTGCCCCCATTCTGATTTCTCCCTATTTATGCAAACTCTCTGCTGCCTATTTGTCAGCCATGCCTCTACCCAGAAAAAAATTTCCCCCCCCCCTATTCCATGTGCCTTATGTTTCCTCAATAGTCTCTGGTGTGGAACTCTATCGAGAGCCTTACTGAAGTCCATATACACAATATCATATTCATTTCCATGATCTGCCTCCCAAACACCTTAGTGAAAAAAGTTAGTAAATTCGTAAAACAGGAACGCCCCTTTGTAAAACCGTTTTGAGATTCATTAATCAATCTGTGCCTATCAAGATGGCTACGAACTGCTTCGACAATTATTGAGTCCATAAATTTTCCCACTTTGGGCGTAAGGCTTATTGGTCTATAGTTCGAAGTCAAGGACCTGTCACCTGCCTTGTAAAAAGGTATTACATTTGCCATTTTCGACTTATCAGGTACTATGCCAGTTTGTAGCGATATGTTAAAAAGATTAGCCAAAGGTATGCTAAGCTGCTGTTTACATTCCTTTAGCACCCTTGCAAACAGTTCATCAGGACCTCTGGATTTGTTAGGTTTTAGTTTCTCTATTTGTCTGAAGACCATGTCACTAGTTACCACAATCGTGCATAGTTTATTATCATCCTGTTCTACATAATCTATTATTTCAGGAATATCGCTAGTATTTTCCTGGATGAAAACTGAGAGGAAGTAGGTATTGAGAATTTCACACATATCCTTATCACTGTCAGTGATCTGACCAGAGTTACTCTTAAGTGGGCCAATCTTGTCCCTAATCTTACTTCTGTATACCTGAAAGAACCCTTTTGGGTTCTTTCATGTATACCTTGCGACCTTAGCCTCATAATCCCTTTTTGCTTTTCTTATTTCTTTCTTTACTTCTGTCTTTAATTGAATATATTGATTTCTTAACTGCCAATCCCCTCTTTTGATACGCCTATACATGCCTCTCTTTTGACCAATGAGATGTTTTAATCTATTGTTCATCCATTTAGGATCATTTTTGTTTGATCTAATTTCCCTACTCGGAACAAAAGTTGTCTGGGAAGCTAGAATTATGCTCTGAAAAAGTCATACTGTCAACCAAGATCATCTACCTGACCCATAGTCAGGACATCCTAATTTAGCCCACCCAGGTAATTTTTCAGTCCCATGAAGTCGGCCAAGCGAGAATCTGGGACAGATTTGATTGCAGTTATCTGGGTAATTCCATGATATATTAAAACTAAGTGATTTGTGATCACTTTCCCCAACCTCATCATTAACCTCAAGATTATTAATTAGTGAATCTTTGTTGGCAGGAACCAAGTCAAGCAGATTGTTTCCTCTAGTTGATTCTGTCACAACCTATTCTAAAAAGCAATCCTGAACCTTATCAAGAAAGTCACTAGACTCAAGATTTCCTGTCATATTGTTCCAATCAATTTGTCTAAAGTAAAAATTTCCCATTATCACAACATTTTCATGTCTAGATGCCTTATGAATTTCGTCCCATAACAGCTTACTGCACTCCCTATCAAGGTTTGGGGGCCTATAAATCACACCCAAAATTAATTTGTCACGTCCCTCGAGAAACTGTAGCCAAACAGATTCTGTGTTCGATGTTTCTAATCTTATATCATGTCTAAGACAAGAATTTAAATTTTCTCTGACATACATCGCCACCCCACCACTTTTCCTGTTGACCCTTTCAGTGTGGAATAGTTTATAACCCTGTATGTTGCATTGAGAATGCATTTGTCTATCTTTCAGGTTGAACCAGGTCTCTGTTATACCAATAATATCTATATTACCTACACTTACAAGTAATCTTAGGTCATCTATTTTATTTATGTTTTTTTCTTTCTGTAATTCAACAGCCTCTCAATTTCGGAAAACAAGGCCCTAATTTTGGACTTGATTATAAACAATTCTTACATTAATCTCTATCGTCGTAGGGTAACATCCGTTAGCGCTGGTTTGTACTTTTTTCTGTTTAATGGTAATTCTCCATTTCTTCTCCCGATTTGCCGTTCTTTTAAATGCTTCATTTATCTTTTTATCCCTTTCATATGTTTGCCGTTTCTAACAGAATACAGGGTACAACAAGTATTACATTGTCATCAAATTAATACAGGGTAAACAAACCATACCACGGTTGGGGTTTGAACCCGCGGTCAGAGAGTCTCAAAACTCCTGACCGTCGCGTTAGTCACTGGCCAGCTAGCTTCAATAAGAGTCAACCAACTAGGTACATTTCTACACCATAGGAAGGTTAGCATAGACACCACTGTGTCCACAAATACAAGTTTTACATACGAATCTTCTGCTAACATGGCTGTGACGAACGCTAGCTCAAGTCTCCTGAAAGCCGTCAACATGACTAACGAAATCGTAATGACACGATTGCAAACAAACCATACCACGGGTGGGGTTAGAATGAAAAAAAAATCTTTAAACGCATAACAGTCGTGCCGAATAGGCAGAACTTGCGATCTTGGCTTAAATAGCAACGCTCATCTTGCCATATAGGACAAGTGAAAATTTGTGTATGCAATAATTTTGCCAAAATCATTCTGAACCTAACGAAAAATATATATTTCACTGTGTTTGTTTAGTATTAAATTATTGTGAACAAATCTAAAATATATTTAGTTGGGTTAGGCTAAAATAAATTGTTCTTGTTATAATAAGGTTAGGTAAGTTTTCTAAGATCCTTTTGGTGCAAAATTAAAACAATTTACATTAACATTAATGAAAAAAATATATCTTCAAACGTATAAAAAAAAATTTCAGAAAGCACTTAATTTTAAATGAATTCTTGCTAATTGACCAGTTTTACATATTCGGCACGACATATATATATATATATATATATATATATATATAATATATATATATATATATATAAAATATATATATATATATATATATATATATATATATATTTTATTACATAATATGGTACAGAAGATTTAAGAGATACATTGTTGATATAAAGGTGGCATATACGGTACATGTTGTTACGTGTGTATCACCGATTATAAGGTGAAAATCTCATCCAGCTCCTCAGAGCTGGGGCGTGTGCCCAAAATACAGCAGGCATTACCCATTTGAACAGCCGCACTGAGCCGCTGGAGCAGAAAACTAGCTGCCCTGGGATCCCTAGTTACCTTGATGAGTCTTTTTCCCAGCTCCTTAAGGAATTTAGATGCACTCTTTCCACATGAGCCAAGGGTCTCTGAGCCAATGGGAACAAACATATAATGATGGGCAAGTTCTCCATATTTTCTAGACTTTTGGGACTCCTTGAAGCTGGCAGCTGCCCCTCCTTCCTCCCTGGTGTATTGGAGATAGGTATCAGCCAAGGTAGATGCACATGTATAGTCCCACACCACCTGCTTCCCATCTGTCCAGACTTGAAGGGTGATACCATCTGGACGCTTCTGGCTGCCATCAGATCTGCATAGTTGGGGTGGCTCCCTTATTGCTGGGCATCCAGCTGTTGTGAGGCTCCTCTTGATAATGTTATTAACCTCCTAATGAACATTAAAATGGTATAAAATACCGACAGATTGTTAGGTAAGACACATATGCAACAGTTAGGTATCTTTATTTTGAAACGTTTTGCCTACACAGTAGGCTTCTTCAGTCGAGTACAGAAGAGTTGATAGAAGCAGAAGATACTTGAAGACGATGTAATCAGTCCATCACCCTTAAAGTTTTGAGGTGGTCAGTCCCTCAGTCTGGAGAAGAGCATTGTTCCGTTGTCTGAAACAATATGAAGTTGAAGTGACAGAATCGGGCCTTATATAGTGCCAGGAGGTGAGACGTAGGTTGATTTGGGAGGGCAGGTCCTTCTCAAACCCAGCCGTTCTCACTAGTAGAGGTTGTCGAAGTAGATGGTCTGTACCAAGATACCCTTGTGTTGCAGTGTCTGACATAATGAACATTAAAATGGTATAAAATACCGACAGATTGTTAGGTAAGACACATATGCAACAGTTAGGTATCTTTATTTTGAAACGTTTCGCCTACACAGTAGGCTTCTTCAGTCGAGTACAGAAGAGTTGATAGAAGCAGAATATACTTGAAGACGATGTAATCAGTCCATCACCCTTAAAGTTTTGAGGTGGTCAGTCCCTCAGTCTGGAGAAGAGCATTGTTCCGTTGTCTGAAACAATATGAAGTTGAAGTGACAGAATCGGGCCTTATATAGTGCCAGGAGGTGAGACGTAGGTTGATTTGGGAGGGCAGGTCCTTCTCAAACCCAGCCGTTCTCACTAGTAGAGGTTGTCGAAGTAGATGGTCTGTACCAAGATACCTCCTAATGTCTTGCAGTCTTTCCCTCGGATTTACGGCACACAATACCATGGTACCCAAATCGGTCTGCTGCTTCACTGCCACAAATACACCTGTGTTCGGCGAGAATAGGGGCGGCAAGTCGAAGGGCAACACTGATGCGGATGGTCTGTGGGTCGAGGCGTGTGCCAAGGCTGGAGTTGGGAACAGCCAACATAAAGTCCCCAGCATGCGGTGCTCTCACTGCCAGGAGGCGGGCTCTATCCTTCCCTGACACACTCTGAAGCATTGTTGAGGCTATATTTTCCACTATTGGACCATCCCAGTGCGATTGTTTATAGTTGTTGAGGGGAGCAGGTCTGGTTTCTGAGCCCGTTAGATTATCCCAGATCATTGCTCCGTCAATGAATTTTTGGTCCTGGACTCCAATCTTGTCCCTAAGATGTTCAGGGAGAATCGCTGCTACAAGCTCTCTGGATGCAATACACGAGGACAGAAAAGCAGGTAACGCAATCTGTGATGACTTGCGGACACCAATGCCTCCTAGTCTGACTGGAAGTGTAGCTTGGTTCCACTGCCCGTCTTCTAGATTAAGGTTAAGTACTTTCGTAAAAATCTGCCTAAGAATACTGTCATATTCGTGCAGTATAGGGTTATCATATGAAGGTGCACATCTTAGGAAATATGTCAACCTGGGCAGACTCAAGCACTTTGTGAGAAGGTACAAGGCATCGTGGGTGTCGTGCCGAATAGGCAGAACTTGCCATCTTGGCTTAAATAGCAACGCTCATCTTGCCATATAGGACAAGTGAAAATTTGTGTATGCAATAATTTCGCCAAAATCATTCTGAACCTAACGAAAAAAATATATTTCACTGTGTTTGTTTAGTACTAAACTAATGTAAAGAAATCTAAAATATATTTAGTTGGGTTAGGCTAAAACAAATTGCGCTTGTTATAATAAGGTTAGGTAAGTTTTCTAAGTTCCTTTTGGTGCAAAATTATAAATTTTTACGTGAGCATTAATGAAAAAAATATATCTTTAAATGTATAAGAGAAAATTTTAGAAAGAACTTAATTTTAAATGAGTTCTTGCTAATTGACCAGTTTTACATATTCGGCACGACATACATATAAGTTTATATGTATAATTATAATATATATATATATTATATATATATAATATATATATATATATATATATATATATATATATATATATATATATATATATATATATATAATAACCTGTGTGTCCACACTGGCTGACACCTATATCCATCACAGCGTGGGGCGACAGGGAGGAGCTGCTGACCACAGGGAGGAGTACAAGATCAGCAAGTACAGGGACATTAGCCAACAGTATCAATTTGTCCCAGTGGGATCAGAGACCTTGGGATCATGGGGAAAAAATGCCACACGTTTCCTTAAAGAATTGGGTTCCAGACTCATCGACACCACCAGGGACCCAAGGGCAGCCACTTTCATGTTCCAGCGCCTCAGCGTCGCCATCCAGAGGGGAAATGCTTGCTGCATACTTGGCTCACGTCCAGCCTCGGAGGAGCTGGAGGAAATTCATCATCTTTGATACATTGTGCCATTGTATTCATGTTTATGTTTTTTTCTGTAAATGTATTTTGTTTATTAATAAATGTTCACATAGAATAAAACATATATAGGGGGTGGTAGGAGAAGTAAATATTCAAACAGCTCCGGGGAGAACCTTGAGTTTTCTCTGAGGTACGTTTATTGTCTTCTCTGAGGATGAGGGTCCCCATTCCAGCTATAGAGGTAATTATAATTATATATATATATATTTATTTATTTATTTGCTTATAAATATATATATATATATATATATATTATATATATATATATATATATATATATATATATATAACACCATGTAACACAATTTTTGTTTTGGCATATAAGCGTTATTTTCCAACTCCTTTTATTGCAAAACAATAGAAAATGCTCATTATTTCTTTCAAAATTTGCATTTGTGATTACAGGTTGAATTTTTGATAAAAAAAAAGCTAAATTTTAATATTTTTTGCTAGTTTTGGATGTAAAACAAAAACATAATAAAATAAAATAAATAAAATTTACATAAAATAAAATTAACAAAAATTTCATTTAAAACTTTCTGAAACATAATTACAAAGTAAGAAATGAGCAGTTTTTCTAGATTTTCGAGCATGCAACAAATCACTTTCCCGTTTAAGCCTCCAAATGTAGTCTCCCATCATGTTTTCATTATAAGATCCCTGATATCTGTGTTTATTACAACCCAGGATTCCAAATGGCCTGCTATCCTGGGTGTAAAATGAGCAAAATAAACACAGCAGAAAAAGTTTAGACTTATATTATCCTTCACCAATTTAGAACAGCAATATGTACACTATGTACAGTGATAAGTATTAGTGCACTCCACGGTAAGCAAGGCAGAATAGAAGCCACAAGAGAGCAGACCGTGCTTCAACCAGCTCTAGAATGGGAATGACAAGGGCAGACAGGAGAGTGGTACCCACATAACCTCTGCGATTGCTAAAACCATCTTCTTATTGGCTGGAACCTGGTCACTAGTTGAACGACGGGGCCCCATCATCAGCTCTCAGCAACCTGGTTCGCTGGTTGGGGGAGATAGCCTGTAAATGAGGGTGTGTACATGCGCCGAATAAAGGTTACGTACTCTTTGCATGCCACAGTGTTCAACGTCCATTATATGTTGGTGGATGTGCTCTCCTTGCTCCTCTGAGTATGCTTCCATATTCTCCTTGAAATTGTCAAGATGAGTATCAAGGATATGGACCTCAAGAGACATCCTACAGCTCATCTGACCATAGCTTCTTACCTTTGCCTCTGATAGCTTGGGAAAGAAGTCTTGAAGATACTTGAAGGCTGCAGACTCTTTGTCAAGAGCTGTAACAAACTCTTTTATTAGCCCTAGTTTGATGTATAATGGAGGTAGCAGAACCTTCTGAGGATCCACCCATGGTTTATGTTTGATATTATGTCTTCCTACTGAGAACTCAGTCTTCTGAGGCCAGTGCTTCCTCTGGTAATGTTCTGCTCTTTCTCTAATATCAGAGGAAACTTGGTGAAACTTCCTTGGAGTTCCATCAAAAATGCCACCATTTTGAAGTCTTCAATAACCTTCCAGCCATACTTATCAGAGTTCAAAGTTTCCAGTAGAAATTTGACACTGTTGTAGTCCTCCTTAAGATTCACTGAATGGCCCAAGGGAAGAGATGGATCCTTGTTTCCATTTTGCAAAATTACAGCTTCTAGGCTCCTGAAGGAGCTGTTAATGGATTGCATGCAATTCCAATTGCATCAAGCAGCCTGATACATCATTACAGTAGCACAAGTTGTCTTCATTACTGAAGAAGCTTCAGAAATGTTGGTGACGTTTTCTTTGGTTTGTCATTTGCACACTTTCATCCACCAAGTCCCAGTCCTTGAGCCTTGAAATCAAAAGCTCAGCATTTGACTTTGTCAAACCAAGATCTCTGATAATGTCATTGAGGTTTGTTTGGTTTAGGTAGTAAGGATTCCTCCAAACAGTTGCATCTGTGAGATCATAGTCTTGTTCACTGAGCTCTTCAGTTTCTGATTTTCTGCTTTCTTCTACTAACGGTTGACTTCTTTCAGCAGGTGTAGGTACAGGAAGATCAGCACTGTGTGGTACTGGTGCAATAGAAGAGGGAAGGTCTTGATAGGAAACAGCAGGTGCATTTTCCCCAGTTCGGTGTTTGAAAGGATCCACCAGACAGAAGTAGCAGTTGGTTGAGTAATCAGTGAGTTCACGCCATATTCTAGGAACAGCAAACATCATGGCTTTTTTTTCTCCACTATATCATCCTGTAAAAGAACTAAGGAATTAGTTTCTGTTACATACATTTCATTTATAAAATGTTTCTATTCAAGGTTTTACCCTCCATATAACTAATGACTTTCTTACCGTCCAATGTTTTCTTACAATGTTCACAAGCAACATGAGGTGCCCAGGTCTTGTCTTGGTCCCCAACTGGCATGCCAAAATGTGCTTTTTTAGCTTCACACATTTTTTTCGGTATTGTTCCAGAGAACTTTCCTGATCTTGTCTTAATGAATTGACCACGTATGTAGCAGAATGCATCTGGAGAATAATTGCAGCCTCTTGTTACCATTTCACTTCTGATATGTCTTCTTAGGCAGCCAGAGCTGAACTAAATGCTAGATTGTGAGCCCCTGTTTTTATATTTTCTAAGCCAAATCCTAGAACATAATAGTTTTACATCAGTCTTTCTTGAAAGTGATCCAGAAGTGTTTTGACCACAAAAGCAAAGTTAAGGGATCATTTCTTTTAAACTTTCTTTAGTTATAAACAATTGGGAAATGATGTTTCTTTCCCAGGAACACTACAAAACTGAAATTTTGTTACTTAGAGTAATTAACACATCGGCCGTTTCCCATCAAAGCAGGTTGACCCGAAAAAGAAAAACTTTTAAGAACAATCATTCCCTCACTGTAATGCCAGAGGCTCACTTCCACTACAGTTATAAAACTATAACATTAGCACCCCTCCACCAGTGCAGACACTGTATGTCCCATCTCCAGGACTCAAATCCGGCCTGCCGGTTTCCCTGAATAGCTTCATAAATGTTTCCCTGCTCACACTCCAAGAGCACGTCAAGTCTTAAAAATAATTTGTCTCCATTTACTTCTATCTAACATGCTCACGCATGCTTGCCGGAAGTCCAAACCCCTCGCACACAAAACATCCTTAACCCCGGCCATCCAACCTTTCTTAGGCCGACCCATACCCAGCCTTCCCTCCACTACAGAGATATACACTCTCGAAGTCATTCTATTTTGTTCCATCCTCTCTGCATGTACGATCCACCTCAACAACCCCTCCTCAACCCACTGGATAATAGTTTTGGTAAACCCACACCTCCTCCTAATTTCCAAACTACGAATTCTCTGCATTGTATTCACATCACACAACGACCTCAGACACAACATCTCCACTGCCTCCAACCTTCTCCTTGTTGCAACATTCACCGCCCACGCTTCACACCCATATAAGAGCCTTGGCATAACTTTTTGCTTTCAAGAAAAAAATTTTTTGTCTCCACAAACTCCTAAGCGCACCACTCACTTTTTTTCCCCTCGTCAATTCCGTGATTCACCTCAACTTTCATAGACCCATCTGCTGACACGTCCACTCCTTAATATCTGAATACATTCACCTCCTCCATACTTAGTCCCTCCAATCTGATATCCAGTCTTTCGTTTTTTTTTTTTGTTATCCTCATGACCTTACTCTTTCCTATATTCACTTTAACTTTCTTCTTTTACATTCCCTACCAAACTCATCCACCAACCTCTCCAACTTCTTTTCAAACACCTAACTGATAGGTGTCATCAGCAAAGAGCAACTGTAACAACTCCCAGTTTGTGTTAGGTTGTTTAAGTTTTAACCTCACACCTCTTGCCAGTACCCGACCATTAATTTCTTTTGCAACCCCATCTATACATATTGAACAACCTTGGTGACATCACACATCTTTGTCTAAGGCTTACTTTTACTGGAAAATAATCTCCCTCTCTCATACACACTCTAACCTGAGCCTCACTATCCTCGTAAAAACTCTTCACTGCTTTCAGTAACCTACCTCCTATTCTATATTTTTGCAATATTTGTCCCCCCCTATTCACCCTGACATACGCCTTTTCCAAATCCCTAAATGCCACAAAAACCTATTTACTCTTATCTAAATACTGTTCTCATACAAGATTCACTGTAAACACTTCGTGTACTCATCCCTTACCCTTCCTAAGCTTCCTTGTTCATCTGCTATCCTGCTCTCCGTCTTACTCTTAATTCTTTCAATAATAACTCTACCATACACTTTACTAGGTATACTCAACAGACTTATTCCCCTATAATTTTTGCATTCAATTTTCTCCCCTTTGCCTTTATACGAAGGAACTATGCATGCTCTCTGCCAGTCCCTAGGTGCCTTACCCTATTCCATACATTTACTGAATAAAAGCACCAACAAAGCCAAAACTATATCGCCACCTGCTTTTAATATTTCTATCTTTATCCCATCAATCCCAGCTGCTTTATACCTTGTCATTCTACCTACTGCCTCACGAACTTCCCCCACACTCACAACTGGCTCTTCCTCACTTCTACAAGATGTTATTCCTCCTTGCCCTATACACGAAATCACAGCTTCCCTGTCTTCATCAACACTTAACAGTTTCTCAAAATATTCCCTCCATCTTTCCAATACCTCTAACTCTCCATTTAATAACTCTCCTCTTCTATTTTTAATTATCAAATCCATTCTTTCCCTAAGCTTCCTCAGCTTATTAGTCTAACTCCAAAACTTTTTCGTACTTTCAATAAAATTTGATGATAAAATCTCTCCCCACTCTATCATTTGCTATCTTTTTACATTGCTTCAACACTACGTTAGCCTCCCTTTTTCTCTCCATATACTCCTTCCTTCTTGCATCACTTCTTTGTAAAAAACCTCTCATCTCCTAACTTTTTCTCTTTACTACTCTCTTCACATTATCATTCCACCAATCTCCCTTCTTCCCTCCCGCTCACAATGAAATATATATTTTCGTTAGGTTCAGAATGATTTTTGCGAAATTATTGCATATATATACATATAATATATATATATATATATATATATATATATTATATATATATATATATATATATATATATATATATATATATATATATATAATAATAATATAATAATAATAAGCGTGTATGCACCTGGAGAAGAGAGGAATGCAGAGGAGAGAGAGAGATTTTGGGAGATGTTAAGTGAATGTATAGGAGCCTTTGAACCAAGTGAGAGAGTAATTGTGGTAGGGGACCTGAATGCTAAAGTAGGAGAAACTTTTAGAGAGGGTGTGGTAGGTAAGTTTGGGGTGCCAGGTGTAAATGATAATGGGAGCCCTTTGATTGAACTTTGTGTAGAAAGGGGTTTAGTTATAGGTAATACATATTTTAAGAAAAAGAGGATAAATAAGTATACAAGATATGATGTAGGGCGAAATGACAGTAGTTTGTTGGATTATGTATTGGTAGATAAAAGACTGCTGAGTAGACTTCAGGATGTACATGTTTATAGAGGGGCCACAGATATATCAGATCACTTTCTAGTTGTAGCTACACTGAGAGTAAAAGGTAGATGGGATACAAGGAGAATAGAAGCATCAGGGAAGAGAGAGGTGAAGGTTTATAAACTAAAAGAGGAGGCAGTTAGGGTAAGATATAAACAGCTATTGGAGGATAGATGGGCAAATGAGAGCATAGGCAATGGGGTCGAAGAGGTATGGGGTAGGATTAAAAATGTAGTGTTAGAGTGTTCAGCAGAAGTTTGTGGTTACAGGAAAGTGGGTGCAGGAGGGAAGAGGAGCGATTGGTGGAATGATGATGTAAAGAGAGTAGTAAGGGAGAAAAAGTTAGCATATGAGAAGTTTTTACAAAGTAGAAGTGATGCAAGGAGGGAAGAGTATATGGAGAAAAAGAGAGAGGTTAAGAGAGTGGTGAAGCAATGTAAAAAGAGAGCAAATGAGAGAGTGGGTGAGATGTTATCAACAAATTTTGTTGAAAATAAGAAAAAGTTTTGGAGTGAGATTAACAAGTTAAGAAAGCCTAGAGAACAAATGGATTTGTCAGTTAAAAATAGGAGAGGAGAGTTATTAAATGGAGAGTTAGAGGTATTGGGAAGATGGAGGGAATATTTTGAAGAATTGTTAAATGTTGATGAAGATAGGGAAGCTGTGATTTCGTGTATAGGGCAAGGAGGAGTAACATCTTGTAGGAGTGAGGAAGAGCCAGTTGTGAGTGTGGGGGAAGTTCGTGAGGCAGTAGGCAAAATGAAAGGGGGTAAGGCAGCCGGGATTGATGGGATAAAGATAGAAATGTTAAAAGCAGGTGGGGATATAGTTTTGGAGTGGTTGGTGCAATTATTTAATAAATGTATGGAAGAGGGTAAGGTACCTAGGGATTGGCAGAGAGCATGCATAGTTCCTTTGTATAAAGGCAAAGGGGATAAAAGAGAGTGCAAAAATTATAGGGGGATAAGTCTGTTGAGTGTACCTGGTAAAGTGTATGGTAGAGTTATAATTGAAAGAATTAAGAGTAAGACGGAGAATAGGATAGCAGATGAACAAGGAGGCTTTAGGAAAGGTAGGGGGTGTGTGGACCAGGTGTTTACAGTGAAACATATAAGTGAACAGTATTTAGATAAGGCTAAAGAGGTCTTTGTGGCATTTATGGATTTGGAAAAGGCGTATGACAGGGTGGATAGGGGGGCAATGTGGCAGATGTTGCAAGTGTATGGTGTAGGAGGTGGGTTACTGAAAGCAGTGAAGAGTTTTTACGAGGATAGTGAGGCTCAAGTTAGAGTATGTAGGAAAGAGGGAAATTTTTTCCCAGTAAAAGTAGGCCTTAGACAAGGATGTGTGATGTCACCGTGGTTGTTTAATATATTTATAGATGGGGTTGTAAGAGAAGTAAATGCGAGGGTCTTGACAAGAGGCGTGGAGTTAAAAGATAAAGAATCACACACAAAGTGGGAGTTGTCACAGCTGCTCTTTGCTGATGACACTGTGCTCTTGGGAGATTCTGAAGAGAAGTTGCAGAGATTGGTGGATGAATTTGGTAGGGTGTGCAAAAGAAGAAAATTAAAGGTGAATGCAGGAAAGAGTAAGGTTATGAGGATAACAAAAAGATTAGGTGATGAAAGATTGAATATCAGATTGGAGGGAGAGAGTATGGAGGAGGTGAACGTATTCAGATATTTGGGAGTGGACGTGTCAGCGGATGGGTCTATGAAAGATGAGGTGAATCATAGAATTGATGAGGGAAAAAGAGTGAGTGGTGCACTTAGGAGTCTGTGGAGACAAAGAACTTTGTCCTTGGAGGCAAAGAGGGGAATGTATGAGAGTATAGTTTTACCAACGCTCTTATATGGGTGTGAAGCGTGGGTGATGAATGTTGCAGCGAGGAGAAGGCTGGAGGCAGTGGAGATGTCATGTCTGAGGGCAATGTGTGGTGTGAATATAATGCAGAGAATTCGTAGTTTGGAAGTTAGGAGGAGGTGCGGGATTACCAAAACTGTTGTCCAGAGGGCTGAGGAAGGGTTGTTGAGGTGGTTTGGACATGTAGAGAGAATGGAGCGAAACAGAATGACTTCAAGAGTGTATCAGTCTGTAGTGGAAGGAAGGCGGGGTAGGGGTCGGCCTAGGAAAGGTTGGAGGGAGGGGGTAAAGGAGGTTTTGTGTGCGAGGGGCTTGGACTTCCAGGAGGCATGCATGAGCGTGTTTGATAGGAGTGAATGGAGACAAATGGTTTTTAATACTTGACGTGCTGTTGGAGTGTGAGCAAAGTAACATTTATGAAGGGATTCAGGGAAACCGGCAGGCCGGACTTGAGTCCTGGAGATGGGAAGTACAGTGCCTGCACTCTGAAGGAGGGGTGTTAATGTTGCAGTTTAAAAACTGTAGTGTAAAGCACCCTTCTGGCAAGACAGTGATGGAGTGAATGATGGTGAAAGTTTTTCTTTT
The DNA here is from genome assembly GCF_026875155.1 of Cherax quadricarinatus. Lineage (NCBI taxonomy): Eukaryota > Metazoa > Arthropoda > Malacostraca > Decapoda > Parastacidae > Cherax > Cherax quadricarinatus. Next base: position 12,673,358 of record NC_069399.1, on the reverse strand, counting down.
TCGGGCCACCCTGCCTTGGTGGGAATCGGCCAGTGTGATAATAAAAAAAAAAAAAAAATAAAAAAAAAAAAAAAAAATAATATATATATATATATATATATATATATATATATATAATATATTATATATATATATATGTCGTGCCGAATATGTAAAACTGGTCAATTAGCAAGAACTCATTTAAAATTAAGTCCTTTCAAAAATTTTCTCTTATACTCTTAAAGATATATTTTTTTCATTAATGTTAATGTAAAAAATTTTAATTTTGCACCAAAAGAATCTTAGAGAACTTACCTAACCTTATTATAACAAGCGCAATTTATTTTAGCCTAACCCAACTAAATATATTTTAAATACGTTTACAGTAATTTATTACTAAACAAACACAATGAAATATATTTTTTTCGTTAGGTTTAGAATGATATTTGCGAAATTATTGCATACACAAATTTTCACTTGTCCTATATAGCAAGATGAACGTTGCTATTTAAGCCAAGATCGCAAGTTCTGCCTATTCGGCACGACTATATATATATATATATATATATATATATATATATATATATATATATATAATATATATATATATATATATATATATATATATATATATATATATATATCTTACAATGGAGGATAGATGGGCTAATGAGAGCATAGGCAATGGGGTCGAAGAGGTATGGGGTAGGTTTAAAAATGTAGTGTTAGAGTGTTCAGCAGAAGTTTGTGGTTACAGAAAAGTCGGTGCGGGAAGGAAGAGGAGTGATTGGTGGAATGATGGTGTAAAGAGAGTAGTAAGGGAGAAAAAGTTAGCATATGAGAAGTTTTTACAAAGTAGAAGTGATGTAAGGAGGGAAGAGTATATGGAGAAAAAGAGAGAGGTTAAGAGAGTGGCGAAGCAATGTAAAAAGAGAGCAAATGAGAGAGTGGGTGAGATGTTATCAACAAATTTTGTTGAAAATAAGAAAAAGTTTTGGAGTGAGATTAACAAGTTAAGGAAGCCTAGAGAACAAATGGATTTGTCAGTTAAAAATAGGAGAGGAGAGTTATTAAATGGAGAGTTAGAGGTATTGGGAAGATGGAGGGAATATTTTGAGGAATTTTTAAATGTTAATGAAGATAGGGAAGCTGTGATTTCGTGTATAGGGCAAGGAGGAATAACATCTTGTAGGAGTGAGGAAGAGCCAGTTGTGAGTGTGGGGGAAGTTCGTGAGGCAGTAGGTAAAATGAAAGGGGGTAAGGCAGCCGGGATTGATGGGATAAAGATAGAAATGTTAAAAGCAGGTGGGGATATAGTTTTGGAGTGGTTGGTGCAATTATTTAATAAATGTATGAAAGAGGGTAAGGTACCTAGGGATTGGCAGAGAGCATGCATAGTTCCTTTGTATAAAGGCAAAGGGGACAAAAGAGAGTGCAAAAATTATTGGGGGATAAGTCTGTTCAGTATACCTAGAAAAGTGTATGGTAGAGTTATTATTGAAAGAATTAAAAGTAAGACTGAGAATAGGATAGCAGATGAACAAGGAGGATTTAGGAAAGGTAGGGGGTGTGTGGACCAGGTGTTTACAGTGAAACATATAAGTGAACAGTATTTAGATAAGGCTAAAGAGGTCTTTGTGGCATTTATGGATTTGGAAAAGGCGTATGACAGGGTGGATAGGGGGGGGCAATGTGGCAGATGTTGCAGGTGTATCTGGTAGGAGGTAGGTTACTGAAAGCAGTGAAGAGTTTTTACAAGGATAGTGAGGCTCAAGTTAGAGTACATAGGAAAGAGGGAAATTATTTCCCAGTAAAAGTAGGCCTTAGGCAAAGATGTGTGATGTCACCGTGGTTGTTTAATATATTTATAGATGGGGTTGTAAGAGAAGTAAATGCGAGGGTCTTGACAAGAGGCGTGGAGTTAAAAGATAAAGAATCACACATAAAGTGGGAGTTGTCACAGTTGCTCTTTGCTGATGACACTGTGCTCTTGGGAGATTCTGAAGAGAAGTTACAGAGATTGGTGGATGAATTTGGTAGGGTGTGCAAAAGAAGAAAATTAAAAGTGAATACAGGAAATAGTAAGGTTATGAGGATATCAAAAATATTAGGTGATGAAAGATTGGATATCAGATTGGAGGGAGAGAGTATGGAGGAGGTGAATGTATCCAGATATTTGGGAGTGGACGTGTCAGCGGATGGGTCTATGAAGGATGAGGTGAATCATAGAATTGATGAGGGGAAAAGGGTGAGTGGTGCACTTAGGAGTCTGTGGAGACTAAGAACTTTGTCCTTGGAGGCAAAGAGGGGAATGTATGAGAGTATAGTTTTACCAACGCTCTTATATGGGTGTGAAGCATGGGTGATGAATGTTGCAGCGAGGAGAAGGCTGGAGGCAGTGGAGATGTCATGTCTGAGGGCAATGTGTGGTGTGAATATAATGCAGAGAATTCGTAGTTTGGAAGTTAGGAGGAGGTGCGGGATTACCAAAACTGTTGTCCAGAGGGCTGAGGAAGGGTTGTTGAGGTGGTTCGGACATGTAGAGAGAATGGAGCGAAACAGAGTGACTTCAAGAGTGTATCGGTCTGTAGTGGAAGGAAGGCGGGGTAGGGGTCGGCCTAGGAAAGGTTGGAGGGAGGGGGTAAAGGAGATTTTGTGTGCAAGGGGCTTGGACTTCCAGCAGGCGTGCGTGAGCGTGTTTGATAGGAGTGAAAGGAGACGAATGGTTTTTAATACTTGACGTGCTGTTGGAGTGTGAGCAAAGTAACATTTATGAAGGTGTTCAGGGAAACCGGCAGGCCGGACTTGAGTCCTGGAGATGGGAAGTACAGTGCCTGCACTCTGAAGGAGGGGTGTTAATGTTGCAGTTTAAAAACTGTAGTGTAAAGCACCCTTCTGGCAAGACAGTGATGGAGTGAATGATAGTGAAAGTTTTTGTTTTTCGGGCCACCCTGCCTTGGTGGGAATCGGCCAGTGTGATAATAAAAAAATAAAAAAATCTTACAATGCAATGCAGAATCCTTCATAACACTACCACCCCTAGACCATATGTCTCACTCTGCTAGCGAGATCCACACAGACACCGCTGGGCAAAAGGAAGAAAGAAAGAAAATAAACCCTACCCTCGGGTCTGAGGCAACGGGCAAACCTCATATCTGGAGAATTACTGCCGTTTCTGGTATTTGTGAAAGATATAACGGAAGGTATAGACTCAGAAGCGTCCCTGTTTGCACAGGATGTGAAGCTAATGAGGAGAATTTAATCGGATGAGGATCAGAGAAAGACTACAAAGGGATCTGGACAGGCTGCAAACCTGATCGAGCAACTCACTCGTAGAGTTTAACCCCACAAAGTGGAAAGTCATAAAGGTGGGGAAAGGCACAGAAGACTGCACACAGAGTTCAGACTGGGGGGCCAAAGACTGCAAACCTCACTCAAGGAAGAGGATCATCGGGTGAGTATAATACCAAAAACATCTCGTGAGGCGCACATCAACCAAATGACTGCTGCAGCATATGGACGCCTAGCAAACCTATGAATAGCATTACAAATCTAAGAATAGTATTCCTTCACCTCAGTAATGAGTCGTTCAAGACTCTGTACACCGTATACGTCAGGCCCATATTGGAGTATGTAGCACGAGTCTGGAACCCACACCTGGTCAAGCACGTAAAGAAATTAAAGAAAGTGCAAAAGTTTGCAACAAGAGGTAAGGGGCATATTCTACTAGGAGAGGTTAAGGGAAATTGACCCGACGACACTGGAGGGCATGAGGGATAGAGGGAAGTGATAAAAACATAAAATTCCGAGAGCAACCCACAAGTTGAGCAGATACAGGATGTTCCATTGATGGGACACAGCAATAAAGGGTCACAATTGGAAGTTGAAGACTCAGAGGAGACACAGGGATGTTAGGAAGTATTTTTTTCTGTCATAGACGTGTCAGGAAATGAAATAGTCTGGAAAGTGATGTAATTGAGGCAGGAACCATGCATAGCTTTAAGAAGAGGTATGTTAAAGCTCATAGAAAGGGACCTAGTAGTGACCAGTGAAGAGGCGGAATCAGGACCTGCGATTCGTCCCATGCAACCACAATTAGGTGAGTACAATTGGGTGAGTACGAACACACACACACACACACACACACACACACACACACACACACACACACACACACACACACGCACACACACACACACGCACACACACACACGCACACACACACACACACACACCACACACACACACACACAAAACCCACACACACACACACCACACACACACACACACACACGCACACCACACACACACGATGAAGCCAAACTACAAGAAAGGGGACTACACAGGAATGAGGAACTTCCTGAACGGGGTTCAGTGGGACAGAGAACGGGCCCGGGAAGCCAGTTAATGAGATGATGGAATATGTAGCAACAAAATGCAAGGAGGCTGAGGAGAGGTTTGTACCCAAGGGTAACAGGAATAATGAAAAAGCCAGGATGAGCCCATGGTTTACCCAAAGGTGCAGGGAGGCAAAACCAAAGTGTGTAGGGAAGGAAGAAATATAGAAGGCAAAGGACCCAGGAGAATAAGGAGAGCAGTCGTAGAGCCAAAAACGAATATGCACAGATAAGAAGGGAGGCCCAAAGACAATATGAAAATGACATGCAGCGAATCCCAAATCTGCCCCGAAACTGTTGTACAGCACATAGGAGGAAAACAACAGTCAAGGCCCAGGTAATCAGGCAAAGGGAAAGGAAGGAGGAGAGCAACAAGAAATGACCGTAAAAGTATGTGAGGAACTCAACAAGAGATTCAAAGAAGTGTTCACAGAGGTGACAGAAGAGGCTCCAGAAAGACGGAGAGGTGGGGCACACCACCATGTGCTGGACACAGTGCACACAACCCAGGAAGAAGTGAAGAGGCTTCTGAGTGAGCTAGATACCTCAAAGGCAATGGGGCCAGAAAAACATCCCCCCCATGGGTATTGAGGAGAGGGAGCAGAGGCGCTATGGGTACCCCTAACAACAATATTCAATATATCTATCGAAACAGGGAGATTGCCTGAGGCATGGAAGACAGCAAATGTAGTCCCAATCTTTAAAAAAGGAGGGCAGACATGAGCATTAAACTACAGACCAGTGTCACTGACATGTATAGTATGCAAAATCATGGAAAAAGATTATCAGGAGAAGAGTTGTGGAAACCCTAGAAAGGAATGATCTCATCAACAGCAGCAAACATGGTTTCAGGGACAGGAAATCCCGTGTCACAAACCTTACGGGAGTTCTATGACATGGTGACAGCAGTAAGACAAGAGAGAGAGGGGTGGGTGGATTGCATATTCTTGGACTGCAAGAAGGCGTTTGACACAGTTCCACACAAGAGATTGGTGCAAAAACTGGAGGACCAAGCAGGGATAACAGGGAAGGCGCTACAATGGATCAGGGAATAATTGTCAGGAAGACAGCAGCGATTCATGGTACGTGGCGAGGTGTCAGAGTGGGCACCTGTGACCAGCGGGGTCCCACAGGGGTCAGTCCAAGGACCAGTGCTGTTTCTGGTATTTGTGAACGACATGACGGATGGAAAAGACTCCGAAGTGTCCCTGTTTGGTGATGACATGAAGTTGATGAGAAGCATTCATTTGAACGAAGACCAGTCAGAACTACAAAGGGATGTGGACAGGCTGCAGACCTGGTCCAGCAATTGACTCCTTGAGTTCAACCTCACCAAGTGCAAAGTCATGAAGAGTGGGGAAGGGCAAAGAAGACTGCAGACAGAATACAGTCTAGGGGGCCTGAGACTACAAACCTCACTCAAGGAAAAAGATCTTGGGGTGAGTATAACACCAGGCACATCTCCTGAAGCGCACATCAACCAAATAACTGCTGCAGCATATGGGCGCCTAGCAACCCTCAGAACAGCATCCCGACATCTTAATAAGGAATCTTTCAGGACTCTGTACACCTTCTACGTTAGGCCCATATTGGAGTATGCAGCACCAGTTTGGAACCCACACCTAGCCAAGCACGTAAAGAAACTAGAGAAAGTGCAAAGGTTTGCAACAAGACTAGTCCCTAAGCTAAGAGGTATGTCCTACGAGGAGAGGTTAAGGGAAATCAACCTGACGACACTGGAGGACAGGAGAGATAGGGGATACATGATAACGACAATCAAAATACTGAGAGGGATTAACAAGGTGGACAAAGACAGGATATTCCAGAGATGCGACACAGCAACAAGGGGACACAGTTGGAAGTTGAAGACACAGATGAATCACAGGGATGTTAGGAAGTATTTCTTCAGCCACAGAGCCGCCAGGAAGTGGAACAATTTGGGAAGCGATGTAGTGGAGGCAGGATCTATACATAGCTTTAAGCAGAGGTATGATAAAGCTCACGATTCAAGGAGAGGGACCTAGTACCGACCAGTGAAGAGGCGGGGCCAGGAGCTAGGACTCGACCCCTCCAACCTCAAGTAGGTGAGTACAACTAGGTGAGTACACACACACACACACACACCACACATGCACACACACACACACAGATACACACACACACACACACAGACACACACACACACACACATCTTCTTGGACTGCAAGAAGGCCTTTGACCCAGTTCCTCACAAGAGATTAGTGCAGAAGCTAGAGCATCAGGCGCATATAACAGGAAGGGCACTGCAATGGATCAGAGAATACCTGACAGGGAGGCAACAACGAGTCATGGTACGTAATGATGTATCACAGTGGGCACCTGTGACGAGCGGGGTCCCACAGGGGTCGGTCCTAGGACCAGTGCTATTTTTGGTATATGTGAACGACATGACGGAAGGGTTAGACTCAGAAGTGTCCCTGTTTGCAGATGATGTGAAGTTAATGAGGAGAATTAAATCTGATGAGGACCAGGCAGGACTTCAAAGAGACCTGGACAGACTGGACACCTGGTCCAGCAAATGGCTTCTCGAATTTAATCCTGACAAATGCAAAGTCATAAAGATAGGGGAAGGGCACAGAAGACCACAGACAGAGTATAGGCTAGGTGGCCAAAGACTGCAAACCTCACTCAAGGAGAAAGATCTTGGGGTGAGTATAACACCGAGCATGTCTCCGGAAGCACACATCAATCAGATAACTGCTGCAGCATATGGGCGCCTGGCAAACCTGAGAACAGCATTCCGATACCTTAGTAAGGAATCATTCAAGGCACTGTACACCGTGTATGTCAGGCCCATACTGGAGTATGCAGCACCTGTTTGGAACCCGCACTTGATAAAGCACGTCAAGAAACTAGAGAAAGTACAAAGGTTTGCGACAAGGTTAGTTCCAGAGCTAAGGGGAATGTCCTATGAAGAAAGATTAAGGGAAATCGGCCTGACGACACTGGAGGACAGGAGGGTCAGGGGAGACATGATAACGACATATAAAATACTGCGTGGAATAGACAAGGTGGACAAAGACAGGATGTTCCAGGGAGGGGACACAGAAACAAGAGGCCACAATTGGAAGTTGAAGACACAAATGAGTCAGAGAGATAGTAGGAAGTATTTCTTCAGTCATAGAGTTGTAAGGCAGTGGAATAGCCTAGAAAGTGACGTAGTGGAGGCAGGAACCATACACAGTTTTAAGACGAGGTTTGATAAAGCTCATGGAGCGGGGAGAGAGAGGGCTTAGTAGCAACCGGTGAAGAGGCGGGGCCAGGAGCTAGGACTCGACCCCTGCAACCACAAATAGGTGAGTACAAATAGGTGAGTACACACACACACACAACACACACACACACACACACACACAGCTGCTAAGTAACCTTGATACCTCAAAGGCTATGGGACTGGACAACATCTCCTCGTGGGTCCTTAGAGAAGGAGGAGAGATGCTGTTTGTGCCACTAACCACAATCTTCAACACATCCCTTGAAATTGGGCAACTACCTTAGGTTTGGAAGACGGCAAATGTAGTTCCCATTTTTAAGAAAGGAGACAGAAATATGGCACTAAACTACAGACCAGTGTCACTGACGTGTACAGTATGCAAAGTCATGGAGAAGATTATTAGGAGGAGAGTGGTGGAGCACCTGGAATGGAACAAGATTTTAAGCGACAACCAGCACGGTTTCTTGGAAGATAAGTCTTGTGTCACATACCCTCTGGAGTTTTATGACAAAGTAACAGAAGTAAGACACAAGAGAGAGGGATGGATTGATTGCATTTTCCTGGACTACAGGAAGGCCTTCGACACAATTCCTCACAAGAGATTAGTGCAGAAACTGGAGGATAAGGCGTGTGTAACAGGAAGGGCATTGCAATGGGTCAGAGAATACCTGACAGGGAGGCAACAACGAGTCATGGTACGTGATGAGGTATCACAGTGGGCGCCTGTGACGAGTGGCGTTCCACAGGGATCAGTCCAAGGACCAGTGCTATTTTTAGTATATGTGAATCACATGATGGCAGGGATAGATTCAAAAGTGTCCCTGTTCGCAGATGATGTGAGGTTTATGTGGAAAATTAAATCAGATGAGAAACAGGCAGGACTGCAAAGAGACCTGGACAGGCTGGACACCTGGTCCAGCAACTGGCTTCTCGAATTCAACCCCGCCAAATGTATAGTCATGGAGATTGGGGAAGGGCAACTAAGACCGCAGACAGAGTATAGGCTGTGTGGACAAAAACTGCAACCCTCACTCAAGGAGAAAGATCTTGGGGTGAGCATAACACCGGGCACGTCTCCCTGAAGCACGCATCAACCAGATAACTGCTGCAGCATATGGGAGCATGGGAAACCTGAGAATAGCATTCCGATGCCTTTATAAGGAAGCATTCAAGACACAGTACACCGTGTACGTCAGGCCCATACTGGAGTATGCAGCACCAGTTTGGAAACCACACCTGGTCAAGCACGTCAAGAAATTAGAGAAAGTGCAAAGGTTTGCAACAAGGTTAGTTCAGGAGCTTAGGGGAATGTCCTACGAAGAAAGGTTGAGGGAAATCGGCCTGACGACACTGGAATACAGGATGGTTATGGGAGACATGATAACGACATGCAAAATTCTGCGTAGAATAGACAAGGCGGACAGAGACAGGATGTTCTCGAGAGGGGACAATTGGAAGCTGAAGACTCAGACGAGTCACAGGGATGTTAGGAATTATATCTTCACTCATAGATTCGTCAGGAAGTGGAATAGCCTAGCAAGTGATGTAGCGGAGGCAGGAACCATACATAGCTTTAAGACGATGTATGACAAAGCTCAGGAAGCAGAGAGAGAAGGAGAGAGAGAGAGAGGACCTAGTAACGATCAGTGAAGAGGCGGAGCCAGGAACTGAGTATCGACCCCTGCAACCACAATTAGGTGATTACAATTAGGTGAGTACACACACACATACACAAACGCACATTTATGTTAACATCGTCGAAAATATGCACAGTATTGGACTAATATAGTCACTCAGAATAATTCGTAATGCCCCCGTGCTCGCTCGCTCAGTAACGATAAAATCCTCAAGTATATATGCCGGTAACGCAAGAGGGATAGCTCACCCAGGCAGTTTATTACTTGTGCTCCACACCCGCCTCCGTCAGGTCAGGCGGTCACTCTGTTTAATTGCTGCAGACTCAATACTTTAAATACATTATAGCTACATTAAGCTTCTTTATGAACCATTCCGTACATTACGTATTTGATAAAACTCTGTTATTTTCTTTAGTTATTGTAAAAAACACGTCTGATAGCAATTATATTCATTCGCGAATAAAGGATTCTTGGAAATTTGCTTCTCATCTTAAAAATAAGCAAAAATTCACGATTTTTGTTTGGAATTGCAAAATTATTAGGCTTTTAATGTTGCCATTTCCTTTAAATTACTGCACTCGTTTTTTTATGTTATAAAAAAAATGATAATATTGCTTTCATAAATTTTGCGTTTAATTGAAATGTAACTACTGTGTGACTAGATTTAAGAGAGGATAATTACTCTCTGTTTAAAAAATGTTCTCGTAATTAACTGACTAAATCTTCATAGTATTTAATTTAAATACTTTCAGAAAAAAAAAACTAATAGTGCAAAGGATATTAAGGAAATTTATGATAACGAGGAGCTGTCGTCATGCAATGTATGACATTAAAGTATAAATGGCATTTCAAGGTTATGACATGACACAGATGTCATTTGTGGAATATGTGTAAGGAGTACCAAGAAGTTCAAGTATATTAAACTTCAGTGATGTGTTTATTTAACAGTATTTCACAGTGGTGCTCAAGTAGAGTGTGCATTGTTGACAAAATTAGCGATGTATAAATGTTAGGGTTTGTAGGTTTGTGTACAGGAACTATATATGATACATAATATTAAAATAATGACCGAGTGCATACCGATCTTTTTGTTGAGATAATTCTTTGTGTATAGCTTCATCATGTCATTACGATGACAATTACATAATGAGAAGTATGCAAGCTATTTTATATTTTTGTATTTCTAGAAAATTTTCTATACCATGTCTCTTTATCTAATACTGAATAGCAGTATGCATATCACATATATGTTATTAAACAGTTTTGTACATGTACGAGAAATATTTTGTTGTGGAGTTCAGTTTACATGTATGATGCTGAACAATGTATGATGCTGAACAATGTATGATGCTGAACAATGTATGATGCTGAACAATGTATGATGCTGAACAATGTATGATGCCCGAAAAAAATGTATGTTGCTGAACAATGTATGATGCTGAACAATGTATGATGCTGAACAATGTATGATGCTGAACAATGTATGATGCTGAACAATGTATGATGCTGAACAATGTATGATGCTGAACAATGTATGATGCTGAACAATGTATGATGCTGAACAATGCATGATGCTGAACAATGTCGTGGATGTTCACAGTCAATAACTGGACGAGTATCATCATCTTCAATAAATTCTTCACAATTTGTTGTTCCTCATTATTTGTTTTTATTTTGCTTACACATATGATTCATGCTTCCTGACCTTTATCGCATTGTATTTAACCTTTTTATGGAGCTTCTTATTCAAATCATTCCACCTCCTAAATACCCCGAAAATAAAATGGAGTTTCCTTACGATGTTTGACACAATATAATGTCTACTATCCATCTATATTTCTTTCCTTGTTTTCTCTCTGATTCTTTCATACACAGTAACTATGTTGCCTCTTCTCTCTTCTAATCTCAAGAGCTACTCAGCTTGCTATCCTATGGAACTTTTCAATCTCTTAGAAGTTTTTTCTGCTTGCTTAAGTTCAAACTCTCATTTTAAAGGTCATTTTTCCAAAA
>NC_069399.1:12553905-12661582 GCF_026875155.1 Cherax quadricarinatus | reverse complement strand
TTTTATATATAATATATATAAATAAGGGACTGGGGACTCTCATTACAAAAGACAAAAAAACGACCTCAGGGAAAAGTAAAGGTTTCAACCTTTTAAAATGGGTGTGAAGCGGGGTTGTAAAGCGCACGAGGGGGAGGTTGGAGGCAGTGATTATTTGTCAAAGGGGGGTGCAATAATTAGCACAAAATTGGGAGTGTGGAAAAAAAAACAAAAGGGTTGGATTTAATAAAAGTTTTAGTCAGAGGTGAAGTGGGTGTGTTGGGGTTTTGTTTGGTCTTTTTAAGAGAAGGGATAAAGGGAAATGCATGGCGAGCATAAAATCGAGGAAAGTAAGGGGGGGTAGGGTCCTCGTCGAATAGGTTGGGGGGGGGAAAAGGATGTTTTGGGGGCTAGGGGTTTGGACTTCCAGCAAGCGTGTTGAGCGTGTTAGTAGGATGAATGAAGAGAATGGTTTTTGGGATCTGACGAGCGTTGGAGTTAGAGGAATATTTTTAAAGGGGTTTCGGGGGAAACCGGGTTTTTTTTTAAATAACGGATTTGAGCCGGAAAAAAGGGAAGTACAACCCTGCACTGAAAAAGGGGGGGTTGGGGATATTGGCATTTTGGGGGGTTATTGTCCTTTTTATACGTTTTTAACTTCTAAACTGTTTATTCTGAGACCTCTGCAAAAAACAGTGTTTTATTGTGAGTGGGGGAAATTTGAATGTAATGAAAGTTTTTCCCTTTTTTGGGGATTTTCTTTTTTTTTGGGTCACCCTGTTCCCGGTGGGAGACGGCCGCGTGTTAAAAAAAAAAGAATAAAAAATTTATATATAAATATTTATATAATTATATTAAATATATTTATATAATATATAATTTATAAATATATATATATATATATTTTTATATATAATATATATATATATATAATTAATTATATATATATATATATATAAATAAATATATATATAAATAATATATATAAATTATATAATATATATTATATATATATATATACATAATATGATATAATTATATATTTATAATATATATATATATATATATATATATTATATATATATATATGAAAATAATATTTTATATATAGTAAAAATTTATATATATATATATATATATTATATTATTATAAAATTAAAAAATTTTAATTTTTATTTTTATATCAACTGGCGTTTTCCCACCAAGGCCGGGTGGCCCGAAAAAAAAAAATTTCACCTCATTCACTCCATCACTGTCTTGCCAGAAGGGTGTTTTTCATAAGTTTTTAAAAACTGAAAACATAAAACCCCCCTCCTTCAAGTGCAGGCACTTATTTTTTTCCCATCTCCAGGACTCAAGCCGGCCTGGGGTTTCCCTGAACCCCTTCAAAAGTTTTTTTGCTCACACCCAACAGCACGTAAGTTTAAAAACCTTTGTCTCCATTCACTCCTTCAAACACGCTCAGCATGTCTGCTGGAAGTCCAAGCCCCTTGCACAAAAACCCCTTTACCCCTCTCTCCAATTTTCCCTGGGCCCGACCCCTACCCCGCCTTCCTTCCACACAGACTGATACACTTTGAAGTCATTCTGTTTCGCCCATTTCTCTACATGCCGAACCACCTAAAACAACCCCCTCACCCCACGGACACAGTTTGGTAACCCCCACCTCCTCCAAATTTCCAAAACGAATTCTCTGATTAATTCACACCACACTTTGCCCTCAGACATGACATCTCCACTGCTCCACCTTTCCTCGCTGAACTTACACCCAGCTTCACCCCCATATAAGGCTTTTGGAAAAAATATATCTCAAATTCCCCTCTTTGCCTCCAAGGACAAATTTCTTTGTCTCCACAGACTCCAAGTGCCCACTCCCCTTTTTCCCCTCATCAATTTAGATTCACCTCATTTTTCAAGACCCCCCGTGACCTCCACTCCCAAATATCAAAACATTCACCTCCTCCATTTCTTCCCCCAATCTGATATTCAATCTTTCTCACCCAAAACTTTTTTTTATCCTCATAACCTTACTCTTTTTCCCGATTCACCTTTAATTTTTTTCTTTTTCACACCCCACCAAATTCATCCCCAATCCTGCAATTCCTTTAGAATCTCCCAAAGCACAGTGTCATCAGCAAAAGAGCAGCTGTGACAACTCCCCCTTTTTTTGGATTATTTTTTCTTTTAATCCACACCTCTTGCCAAGACCCTCGCATTACTTCTCTTACAACCCCATCTATAAATATATTAACAACCACGGTGAAATCACACATCCTTTTCTAAGGCCTACTTTTTCTGGAAAAAATTTCCCCTCTTTCCTACTACCAACTTCCCACTACCCGTAAAAACTTTCCTGTTTCAGTAACCTACCCCCTACACCAACACTTGCAACATCTGCCCCATTGCCCCCCCTTCCCCCTGTCAAAAAGCCTTTCCAAATCCATAAATGCCACAAAGACCCTTTAGCCTTATCTAAATACGTTCCTTAATTTTCATGTAAACACCTGGGGCCCCACACTCCCACCTTTCCAAAGCCTCCTTTTTCATCTTGCATCCATTCTCCTCTTACTTTTAATTCTTTCAAAAATAACCTACCATACACTTTACCGGAAAAATCAGCAGACTTATCCCCCTAAATTTTTGCACTCTCTTTTACCCCCTTTTCCCTTTTTACAAAGGAACTATGCATCCTCGCCAATCCCTAGGGACCTCACCCTGTTCCATCATTTATTAAATAATTGCACCAACCCTCCAAAACTTATCCCCCCCTGCTTTAAAAATTTCCCTTTTTTATCCCATCAAAACCCGGTGCCTTACCCCCTTTTTTTTACCAACTCCTCACGAACTCCCCCACACTCCCTACTGGCTTTTCCCCTCCTACAAGGATATTTTCCCCCTTTTCCCATACACGAAATACCCTTCCCATCTTCATCAACTTTAACAATTTCCCCAAAAAATTCCTCCACTTCCCCCCAAAACCTCTAACTCCCATTTAATAACCCCTCCTCTCCTTTTTTAAAAAAGATAAATCCATTTGTTCCTAGGGTTTCTTAACATTTTAAACTCACTCCCCAAAAATTTTCTTTTTTTCAACAAAATTTTTTGATAACACTCACCCACTCTCTCATTTGCCCTTTTTACATTGCTTCACCACTCTCAACCTTTTCTTTTTCTCCATATCTCTTCCCTCCCTTCATCACTTTACTTTGTAAAAAATTCCCCAAGCAACTTTTTTCCCCTTACTACCTCTTTAACATCATCCACCAAAACGCTTTCCCCTTCCCTCCTGCACCCACTTTCCTGAACCAAAAAAATTTTACTGAACACTTAACACTACTTTTTAAACCAACCCCCTACCTCTTGCCCCATTGCCTACTCTCATTCCCTCTATCCTCCAATACGTTTATATTTACCCAAAATCGCCCCCTTTTTAGTTTAAAACCTTCACCCTCTCTTCCCTGATACTTTATTCTCCTTGTATCCCCCTCCTTTTTCTCTCCGTGAGCTACAACTAGAAAATGTCTGATATATCTGTGGCCCTCTATAAACATGTACTCCTGAAGTCTACTCAACAGTCTTTTATCTACCAAACAAATCCAACAAACTACGTCATTTCCCCCTACATCATATTTTATACTTTTTTTCCTCATTTTCTTAAAATATTATTCGTATAAATAAAACCCCCTTTTTATACAAAGTTATCAAAAGGGTCCCTTACTTTTACACCTGGCACCCAAAATTACCTACCACACCCTCTCAAAAAGTTTCTCCTACTTTAGCATTCAGATCCCCTACCCCCAATTTATCTCCCCATTTTGGTTCAAAGGTCCTATACATTCACTTAACATCCCCCAAAAAACTTTTCTCTCTCCTTTTGCATTCCTCTCTTCTCCAGGGGGCATACACGTTAAAAGCCCACTTCTGCACCCAAACCCTTTATTTTAAAACCCCCACATAATTCTTGAATTTACACATTCATTTTTCTCTTTTCCCCCTTCCAAAACTAAATCATTCAACTTTTAAGGGCTACCCCCTTCCTTTGCTCAAACCTCTCAATACTCCAGTTTTAAATCCCATTTTTTTCCCCCCCAACTAAACCCTTCCTACCCCCTTCAGCTTTGTTTCGCTTGGGGCCAGGACATAAAAACTTTTTTTAAATTCAAAAAACATCACAATCACTTTTTCTTGTCACCCGGCACAAACTTTCCACGCTTTTTTTAAGCACCCCAGTTTTATAAAGTTTTTTTTCTTCTTTTTTAGTAAATTCTACGGGGAAAAGGGGTTACTACCCCCTTTGCCCCCCGGCTTTTTTAGTCGCACTCTTCGACACGCAGGGCTTACGGAAAAAAGATTACTTTTCCTTTCCACCCTTTGGGCAATAGAAGAAATAAAGAAAAAAGGAGTTTATTTAAAAAAAAAGGAAAAAAAAACCTAGTGTATGTTTATATATATATGCATGGCGTGTTGTGAAGTGTGCCCAAAGGAAAAGTGGGGAGTAAAAAGAAAACCCTTTTTAATTACATGTTTATAAAGACAAAAAAAGGGAAAACGCAATCCACATCATGAAAAAACAGTTACGGGTTTTCCCTTTTTCCCAAAATCTCGGGAAAGGGACGGTAGTATTTCCCCTTTGGGGGGTTGCGTCTCCCAAACCCTACTACCTAAAACCCTACTCCCTACCAATAATATATATATATATATATAAATATTTATATAAAATATATATATATATATTTAAAATATATAAAAAAAATTTATAAAATAAATATATATATATTTTTATATATTTATATGTATAAATAAAAAATTTTATATATATATAATATATATATTATATATATAAAAAATTTTATATATTATAAAATATATACTTTATATTATAATTTTATATATATTTTAAAATAAAATATATATTATATATATATATATATATATATATATATTTATGGTGGAAGCTTGGGTGTTTAAAATTTTTTGCAGCGGGAGAGGGCTGGGGCAGGGGGAAAAGATTTTTCTTGTTTTTGGAGCAATTTGCAGGTTTGCCAAAACTGTTGTCCAGAGGGTGGGGAATTTTTGTTGAGGGGGTTTTGGGGAACATGTAGAAGTTTGGAATGAAACAGAATCACTTTCAGTAGTTTTATAAATCAGTTGTGGAGGGAAGGAAAAGGAGTGGGGGTTCCCCCTTAGGAAAAGCTGGAGGGGGGGGTTTTAAAGGAGGTTTTTGCGAAACGAGGGTTTGGGACTTTCCGGGCAAGCATGCGTTAGTGTTTTTTTTTTAGGGGGAAAGGGGAGACAAATGGTTTTTAATACTTGACGTGCTGTTGGAGTGTGAGCAAATAACATTTATGAAGGGAAAACAGGGGGAAAACCGCAGGCCGGACTTTTGGGCCTTGGGGGATTTTGGGAAATACAAAACGCCTTCCCTCTGAATTAGGGGGGTTTTGCTGCAGTTTTTATAAATTTTTAAAAGCAATTAAGACCCCATGTGGGAACATCTGGGTATCTTTACTGTAGAAAAAGTTTCGCCATCCAGTGGCTTTTTCAAAACAAATTCCAGGGCATTAACTTGAAGAAAGTTTGAAAATAGTACCCGAAAATGAGGTAAACAGTTTCCCTCAACCTAGGAATAAAGGGGGGAAAAGCACCATAGTGGGAGAAATTTTTGAAGCCCGGGGCCCAAGGGGCCCCCACGCTTATAAACAACGTCAGGTGGAAAAAGGGGCGTGTAGCAGACGAGGGCATAGTCCCCTGGGAAAGGGGGGATTTCCCCCGTGGAAGTAGGGGCCTTCCCAAAGAGAAGGGGGTTAAATTTTTTGTAGTAGTTGTCGTAGTCGTGAAGGTTATGTACATGTCCTCAGAATCAAGATTCCTGATGTTGCAGTTCTGAAAAAGTTATTTAAGAATTGGGATAAAAAAACCGACAAGATTAAATTAAGGGGAAAAATGTGCAACAATTTGGGGATCTGTTGTAACTTTTTGCCATCCAGGGGGCTTTTTCAAAACAAATCCCCGGGCATAACTCGAAGACAAAACAAATTTTTAAATAAACTTCAAGTTTGGGGGCACCAAATCTCAGATTGCGACATCCCTCACCCTTCTTTTCCGTCCCCCAGGGTATTGGTTTGGTTAGGTAAGGGTTTGTCAGGAAAAAAGGACAAATTTCCTGGACGCGGGTCTTTGTCAGATATACCCGCCTTTTGGGCCCTAAACCCCGCCTTCCGCTGGGTTACCGGGGCCCCGAGGGGCTCCCCCCACTGCCCTGCCATGTGAGTATTTAGAATGAAAAATCAGAAAACCCGTAATTTTTGGGGGAAAAAAAACCTGGGTTAAATTTCCTACATATATTTTTGCTGCACCCAAAGGGAAAAAAAAAAAATACATTTAATGAAAAAAATAAATTAGAAATATGATAGAAACAATTTTAAATTTCTTCAAAATGTTGCCAGAATTTTCACTATTTTTCAGTAAGAAAAAAACTTTTTTTTCCCTAATTTTTCAATTTTAATGTTCTGAACACTGAAAAAGGCTCGCCCCTCACTAAAAAAGGTTGTACAGAACAAAAAAATGCATATTTAAATATCCATGAGAACGTATTTTCTAAAAATCACAGAACCCGCTCAAAAAGGGTTTAAAAAAAATTGGGGAAACTTTTATATCCCTTTTTAAAATTCCCTAATTCTTTTACTTTCAAAATACCTCCCTTTCAAAAAATGGAAAGGGGGGGGTTTTGTGGGAGTAGTGGGAGTGACGCCGACTGCCAGCCACATTTAAAAGAGCCAGGAGGAGGCACAGGGGCCCCCTCTGCGTTTTTCTGAGGAAAAAAAAACCCCCCCTCATTCCTTCAGCTGCAGCCCTTTCAACATTAAAAACATGTTTTTGAGCTAAAGAGTTCCACCCCTGTGGCCCCGTCATGCCCAAAAAAATTATATATATTTTAAAAAAAATTTTTAAAAATATAAATAAAATATTTAAAAATATTTATATTATATATAATATATATATTATATATATAAAATAAAAATTTTAAAACATCTGGATTTCTTTTTTGTTAAAGTTTTTGCCCCAAAAAAGTGGCTTTAATTTAATTTAGGGTTTTAGGACATAAAAGGGGGAACCCGTTGAACTAAAAAATAAATATATTTATATAATATTATTAATAATATATTAAATATATATATATTATAATATATATATATATTTTTATATATATTTATATATAAAAATTTTTATATATATATATATTTTAATATAAATATATTATATAATAAATATAAAGTTCATGCAGGGATGGAAAGGGAAAAAAAAGGGGGTAAAACATCGTTTTTTCAACATATGAGATTCGTTGGCATCCTGCACACTTTTTTCATCTGGACAGATCCTGCAAAAACATCAGGGGACTTGACTGCGGCTTTAGTTAAAGACGTTTTTAGGGTTTCTGTTTTTCCCGGGACGGTGAAGTAGTCATCGCGGAGTTGTCACTGCAGGGTTAACTTAACCTGGGGCACTACCTGCTAGTGCCGTCGAGTGAGACGTCAGCAGAACTCCGCATCTAGGCAGGACTACTTCTGGTGTGCAACTCAGGAGGACATTTCTAGTTTGCTTCTATCACAGGAGAAGTCACTGTCAGGAACTCGACGCAGCACAGTCTATTGGTGCCAGTGAGAGTGGGTGAGTCGCAGCAGCATACACTATAACTGAAGTGAGCGAGCTAACTAGCAAAGTGACATCACACTTTGTACAGGCTGTAACTATTCTCATTGAAGCCATGACAAAAGTCAGACTGTCGCCTGCCATCAGGGATACTGCAGCTTGACCACTATCATCATCTAGACAGTTTGAGTTGGAGCAGAGGTTAGACTGAGTATCCCCAGACTGTTTTGTATTTGTAACTGTTGATAAATTAGACACATGTACAACATTTGGGTATCTTTAATGAGGAAACGTTTCGCCACACATTGGTTTCATCAGTCCATACAAAGGAGAATGGTGAAGAACAGGAGTGTGAGGTAATCAGTCCCTCAGCCTTGAGTCTTTGTAGTCAGTCCATCAGTCTTGAAAAATATACAGCATATGTGCAAAGAAGTGGCTTATATACTACAGGCAGAAGAGGTGCAGCACTCGTAGGTGGTATTACATTTGCCCAGTATGGAAGTAGGTCATAGCAGTATACTTTTCTTTTGTATGGCTTCTCAAAGGATGCCGCCTTTTCACACCTATATGTGAAATTTCGCACCTATCTGATAATGACCCTTACGGTCCTGTGCCTCGCCGACCCGCGCCCACACACCCGCGCGCCCGCACGCCCGCACGCCCGCTCTCTCGCCAGCGCCCACCCTCGCCCACCCGCGCCCGCGCCGCCCCTGCAGTGCTTTCTGCAGCGTCCGCCGGATCGCCCCCTCTCCCCGAATTTTTTCCGATTTTTTTTTTATTTTTTTTGAATTTCAGACTTTTTTTGCTTCCCATCTCCTCGGATCAACCCCCCCACATCTCCCACCACCCACTCCCATACACTCTATGTCCAAATATTACTGCTCTACTTCCTTGGATCAAGACCTCCCTCTCTGTCCCCCCAAATATTTTCGAATTTATTTTTGTGCTCTCCATCTCCTCAGATCAACACCCTCCATCTCCCCCCCCAAGGGATATTGGGCTCAGAGGTGGTGGGGGTGAGAGGGAGAAGGAGGTCTTGATCCAAGGAGATGGAGCAGAATATTGGATTTAGAGGGTATGGGAGATGGAAGTGGATGTTGGGAGGTGTGGGGGAGATGGAGGTGTTGATCCAAGGAGATGGGGAGTAGCTCACATCTTTGTAGCATTAATATCGAGAAAAAGTTGATCCAAGGAGACGAAGCAGGAATATTGGAATTAGATGGTATGAGAGATGGAAGTGGTGGTGGGAGGTGTGGGGGGAGATGGAGGGTAAATCTTGATCCGAGAAGTTGGAGAATACAAGAAAATGGATTTTTCTGGGGGGATGGAGGTCTTGATCAAAGGAAGTGGAGGAGAAATATTGGGTTTAGAGGGTATGGGTAGATGGAAATGGGAGGGGTAACCATAGGGGAACCTCAAAACTTGATCCGAGGAAGTGAGAATATAGAAATATAAAATTTTGGGGGATGGAGAGGGAGGTCTTGATCCAAGGAAGTAGAGCAGGAATATTCATTCATAGAGTGTATGGGAGTGGGTGGTGTGAGGTGTGGGGGTTGATCCGAGGAGATTGGAAAACAAAAAAAATATGAAATTAAAAAAAAAATTGGAAAAATTGGAAAAAAATTCGGGGAGCGGGGGCGATCCGCGGACGCTGCAGAAGGCGCTGCAGGGGCGGCACGGGCGCGGGTGGGCGCGGGTGGGCGCGAGTGGGTGCGGGTGGGTGCTGGCGGGCGCGCGGGCGCGGGTTCAGGTCGCATGGGACCGTAAGGGTCATTATCAGATACGTGCGAAATTTCACACAGGTGTGAAAAGGCGGCATCCTTGGAGAAGTCATACAGAAGAAAAGTATACTACTATGACCTACTTCCATATTGGGCAAATATAATACCACCTACGACTGCTGCACCTCTTCTGCCTATAGTATATAAGCCACTTCTTCACACATTTGCTGTATACTTTTCAAGACTGATGGACTGACTACATCGACTCAAGGCTGAGGGACTGATTACCTCAAACTCCTCTGTTCTTCACCATTCTCCTTTGTATGGGCTGATGAAGCCACTGTGTGGCGAAACGTTTCCTCATTAAAGATACGCAAGTGTTGCACATGTGTCTAATTTATCAACTTGTCGGTTCTCTGAACCATTCATCTACATCTGTAACTGTACTCTGTCAGTCAGGTGGTGGAGTGATAAGAGCTCTCTTACTTAGCGAGCATAAGTAACGTCTATACAACAGTACTCAGACAACTCTTCGTCGAACGGTTCCATCGTGTGACATGTAACACAAAGGTGTTACAATGGTCTGGACTCAGACCACAAATGGAACACGGAAAACTTGCACACCTGCGCAGCATATGCGGTAATATTATTGCAACACATGGCTTGCACTAGCATACGATGGTTTTCTGTGTAAAAATCGACTCTAAGGCATTCATGAACATGTGAGAACACTAGTAATGGAACACTGAATGAGAGAAACCTAATTCATGACATTTGACACCGAACACTTTCAGTATTTCTTCTCCTAGTCGTTCTAAACATTACTGATAACATTTGAATTGCTCACTGTAAAATGGCAAATTTTACTCTCGATGTGACATCATGGAGTTGATGTCAGACGTGATGTCAAGAGGTGATATCGCGAGGTGACGTCATGCTGGGTGGCGTCCAGGGTTGACGTCACGAAGCGACGTCCTGGTGGCGTCGCGTGTGACTTCCTGAGCAATCCAGGACAGCATGGGTTCAGGGCAGGTCGCTTCTGCCTCTCACAACCACTGGATCACTATGATATGGACTTGGATGCACTGGAAGAAAATCAGAATGCAGATTGTAGATCAATGGTTCAGAGAACTGACATTTTGATAAATTAGACACATGTGCAACTCTTGGGTATCATTTTTGAGGTAACGTTTCGCCACACGGTGGCTTCATCAGTCCATACAAAGGAGAATCTTGAAGAACGGGAGGAGAATGAGGTAATGAGTCCCTCAGCCTTGAGTCGATGTGGTCAGTCCATCAATCTTGAATAGAATACGGCATAAGTGCGGAGAAAGGAGCTTATAAACCGTAGGCAGGAGAGGTGCAGCAGTCGTAGTGGTGTCACATTTGTTCAATGTGGAAGTAGGTCATGCCCAAGGGTTAGGCAAACGAAGAATTCCCAAGTATTAAGATCCCAAGAATTTGCAGTGCCTGACAGTGTCAGACACTGCAACTTAATACTTAACACTTGGTAATTCTTCGCTTGCCTAACCCTTGGTTAGGCAAGCGCACATGTGTCTAATTTATCAGAATGCAGATGTAATATACACAGACTTTGCAAAAGCATTTGACAAATGCGATCATGGCGTAATAACCCATAAAATACGTGCTAAAGGAATAAACTGGGAAAGTGGGGAGATGGATCTTCAACTTCCTAACAAATCGAACACAAAGAGCAGTTGTCAACAGAGTTAAATCGGAGGCTGCCATAGTGAAGAGCTCTGTTCCACAAGGCACAGTACTCGCCCCCATCCTATTCCTCATCCTCATATCAGACATAGACAGAGATATACATCACAGCACCGTATAATCCTTTGCGGATGATACTAGGATCTGCATGAGGCTGTCATCTGCTGAGGACGCGGTTTAACCTCCAAGAAGATATAAACAAAGTTTTCCAGTGGGCAACGGTAAACAATATGATGTTCAATGAGGACAAATTCCAACTACTCTGTTATGGAAAACTGGAGGAGATAATAGCTAGAACAGAGTATACTACAGACTGGCCAATACAATAGAGCGGAAAAATAATGTAAGGGACCTGGGAGTAGTAATGTCTGAGGATCTCACTTTCAAGGATCACAACAGTGCCACAATCGCACATGCAAAGAAAATGATAGGATTAATAATGAGAACGTTCAAAACGAGAGATGCCAAACCAATGATGATCCTTTTCAAATCACGTGTTCTTTCTGGGCTGGAATACTGCTGTACATTAACATCTCCATTCAAAGCAGGTGAAATCGCAGATCTAGAGAGTGTACAGAGATCCTTTACTGCACGTATAAGTTCTGTCAAGCACCTTAACTATTGGGAACGCTTGGAAGCACTTGACTTGTACTCGTTGGAGCGCAGAAGGGAGAAATATATCATAATATACACTTGGAAAATCCTGGAAGGAATGGTCCCAAATCTGAACACAGAAATCACTCCCTACGAAAGTAAAAGACTGGGCAGGCGATGAAAAATGCCCCCAATTAAAAGTAGGGGCGCCATTCATACACTAAGGGAAAACACCATAAGTGTCCGGGGCCCAAGACTGTTCAACAGCCTCCCATCAAGCATTAGGGAATTACAATAAACCCCTGGCTGCCTTCAAGAGAGAGCTGGACAGATACCTAAAGTCAGTGCCGGATCAGCTGGGCTGTGGCTCGTACGTTGGACTGCGTGCGGCCAGCAGTAACAGCCTAGTTGATCAGGCCCTGATCCATCGGGAGGCCTGGTCATGGACCGGGCCGCGGGGGCGTTGGTCCCCGGAATAACCTCCAGGTAACCTCCAGGAGTGACGTCATGGCAACATGGTTACGTTTTGGGTAACATCGCTCTGTGAGGTCAGGCAGTAGACAGCAGCAAGTGGCTTGGACATCTGGCTTGACAAGCACGGACGACCATTGGCTTGGACATCTAGCTTGATGATCCATATGTCTTGGGAATCCACGTGGATTGCTGAACCACTCATCTTGTTAATACATATTGCTCGGAGATTCATGTGGCTTTCTGATCCATGTCACTTGCTGATCCACCTGGCTTGTAGATCAGCATGACTTCAAGTGACCTTGGGCACTCAGATACACAGCTCTGGCCAGGAATTCTCACGGAATTCACAGAGAAACAGCAGAGAGGTAGTGAACATTGAGTGGTGGTGGTGGTAGGTTGGGTGGCGTATTGTGCAGCGAGGATCTCACCCACTTCCTCATCACTCATCTATATGGGAAACAGGGATGGACATCCTGCTCTGAAAGTAAAAACTAAACAAAACTCCCGTCTGATATGCAGAAATAGCTGTGTTGAACTGAAACAGTAGGAGAAACAAACAAGTGACACTAAACACGTGAATTAGAAACAGCCTGGGATGCCTGGAGGCCCAGGTGACACCTATAAGGTTTAGCGATGAAATTCAGTGAAATAGGGCCTGATTCCTGCTTGTACTTATGTGTGGGTACTGGGAGTGGCAGACACGATATGACGATAACTCGTTGAGAGGCGGTTGCTGCTTGTATGAATCGGTGTGGTAGTGACATCATCTTCCTTTCCCTCTCCGGGCAAACACAGCTGCCATGACCACCGCTGTCCACGAGTATAAATAATAATGGTTATAAGGTCAGATAGCGATGAATGATAGGCTTCAAAGGCGACGTGTAGGTTTATTGGTTCTTGGTTACAGGATGTGTGTTAAATTGTCCTGCGGGTCAACCAGGCCCCACAGCACGCGAGGAAGAGAGAGGACTGTTGTCTGTACGTCATATCAGTGCAGAGTGAGAGAGATAAAGCATCTCGCAGCCTGATGATAGGCCTAAGGCATATCAAGCTCCATTTCTATGATTTTGAATTGGAGGACCTTGGTGAGTTCCTCCTACTGTTGAGTGTTTGTCGGCTTGTATGTGTTAAGTAGGTCAATGAAGAGGTCCGTATTCTTGGTGCTGTAGTCGCTGATGTTGAGAATGGCGATTCGGTCTCCTTTGTTGGCTCTGATGACGATAATACTCGGGTCTTTGGCGAGGTCCTTAAAGACAGTGATATACCGTCTGGGAAGAATGGCAGAGAAAAGCTCACACAGGTCTGGGGTAAGTATCCCTTGTATGTAACCTGTCTGAAAGTTGTCGAGTGTCTGTTGTTTCTGACGACTAGTCAAATTAGCGGTAAAAGTCGTGCCGGAAGGTTATCATTAGTTTCACTCTCCTGTGTGCTGGTTTTCAGCATTATAAGTTTAAAGACGACCAGAAGAGATGCTGTATAGTTATTGCACTGAATCCCAAAAATTTTTCCTATTCATCATAAACCAAAGTGTCAGCATAGTTGCTGATCCCTGTATTATATAGCATAGCATATTAGTATCATCCATGTGCTTTAGATACGAGATCCCTTGTAGGCCTGTGGCTTTGTGTGACGTCACGGGATGCACATGTGTAGGCTCATACCTCTGCCCCGCTCTCAGTCGGCGTAGACCTACAGGCGAAGACAGGCTGAGGCTGGGCTCCACATTCATCATCACAGTTTGACAATGTTACCATCCAACAAGTGTGTCTACCTTCAACCTACGATATCTCCATTTAAGAACCCTTACGATAAATGGTGGCAGCGGAGGGCCTGTAATTCTGACGATTACAGCGATTTCTGGAGATAAATTTCGACCAGCAAGACGGCCATTTCGTGTCACCAGTAGTCCTACCGTGGTTGACGCCAGCCAACTACCTCAAGCCAGTTCTCCCGTCCAAGCTCCTACCAGCTTCTACATTATTCACTGGTCAGTCTCTTGTATTAGTGTATCTGCTTATTTGCATCACTCCCGAGGGGTTGACCCGAGTTTGCAAAATAAGCCAGTTTCCAGTCTGTGGTGGGGGAGTCAGAACAACGGAGTCCTAGTCCAGCCTAGCCTACCCCATCCAATTCTTTTGCCTGCCAAGTCAGCTTCCACCTCTGCTGTGCTCATCGTGTGAAGTTGAAGTATTTCAGTAATTTTTCACCTCATATTCTGCATCACAACTCAGTGTTGTCTGTTATTTTTTTTCTCTTCCCAGCTTTTGTGTATTTTTGTTTGTTTCCCTGTGTGTTGAACATTCTTGTGTTCATATTCTTTCATTCAGCCAGTGTCTAATTTGTCTTATTTCCACAGACAATAGTGCCATTATTTTGTGCAAACAAGAAATCAATTTTTAAAAAATTTTTCACACATCAAGTTTCATTGCAAGAAATCTTAGTATTGTGTTTGTTGATGTGTTGTGTTCTGCATCACTGTAAGTGTTCAAACTTTTTGTTCTGTGTTTTAGCACCTATTATTTTTCATGTTTCATTGAACAAATTCACTCTTAGTGCAATTTTTAAGTTCTTCTTTTAGGGTAAATTGTTCTTTTGCTTGTTAAGTGTTGCTTGAGTGCAGTTAAGAGTTAAAGTGTTCATTCTTTGATATATTCTTTTCTTGTGTGTGTACTAATTTTTATTATTGCACATTGATTCATTTTGCAATAATTCTTCTGCAAATATTGTGTTGCCACTAAAGTTTTTTGCAGAGATTCTAAGCTGTGTTTTTTTGATTAGCAATTATTTTGCAATATTGCTACAGTTTATTTCAGTGCAGTTTCTTATGCTCTGTTTTTGTGCATAACATTTTATTCTGTCTGTATCATTTTGTTTTATTTCAGTGAATTGTGCCTCTGTTTTATTTTTGCACAAGTTTTATTGAGTCCATTTTATCATTTTATTGTGTATTTCCTTGTTGCATTGAAAGTAAAGACAACTCACTGTGCCATTATTCAATTTAAAGTAAAATTTGAGCAAATTAGTTTTGAGTAAAGTACAAAAAGTTTCTTGATTTTCAAAGTGTTTTTCTTTCGTTGCATATTTTTCTTGGTGGTTCTTTGCTACGGTGCCCTGTCAATTTTTAATTACTTATGCAAATATTTAAAACAATTTTTTTCCTTCCCATTTAAGTTCACTGTGTTGTGTGTTCCTCAGTTATAATTTTTTTTGTTCTCTAAATTTTGTTTTACATTTTGAAACATGTCCAAGTTTTTCAAAAGCGTGCCTCAGCACTTTCTGCTGTACAACCTTTAAATTTTGTCACCCCCAAAATTCGAGTAACCCCTTATCAAACGATGACATACTCAGACTTCTAGCCTGCGTAATTTCAGCATGATCCTATGATGCTAGCCATTTTTCAATGGTGCCCCCAGACAACCTTAAAGGGTTTGGGTTTTTACCGCGTTAGAGCCGACTAATGCTTCATTGTGGTCTCCCATCGGGAAGTTTTTTAATGTAGGGGAAAGGAAGTCTAGCCCGTTCTCCAGCACCTAAAAATTATTTAAACTTAATTCGTATAAGGACTTCCAAGATCAACCAGGTGGAAGATTATGAACTTTAATTCGCAATTTCTTGAACCGGTGCGAGAAACCGACCCGTTCGTTGTTTCAAGGAATTTTTTTGCACAGTTCCGGACCAAAGAGTCATTAGTGAGTTTGCTCTTCGTTTTAAAAACCTAATTCCTCATTTGTTAAAGCGGGTAAAAATTAAAAGATTTAAAATATAGTGATAAACCAGCCCTTGATGGGTTTGCCAAATTAGTGCTTTTGGGTTATTAAACAACTAATGCCACCGAATCTAAGTATGTGTACAATTAAGTCCGCTAGGCACTAGGGGGACCGCTAAAGCTCTAAATCCATGTACAAAATTTTGTGTCCCGAGGGAACCTTCCTTATCGTAGGTCTAGCCAAACACCTTGCCAACCCTCTACCTCCTTAGTTTGTGCTATACCAAAAACCCCCCAAACCGCAATCACCGCGCCCATCATCAAAGCAAGTGTTAAGGCCTTTTCCCCGTAGCACCCGTAGTACGTCAAAACCACAGTCAAAGAATTTGCTACAATTGGGTTTCCGGGGCCATATCGTAGTAATTGTTATGACAGCCCACCCTAAAAAGCGTCGTACTGTTGATGGTACCAGTCAGCTTCCATATGTAAATTTTTATCATAGAATTCATGGTGACACTCTGGGGCAATGCTCTCTAAAATTTATGAGTACTCAGATCTTTCCGGGGCCTTTTCCAACCGCAGAGCCAGGAGGGGAAACAGAGTCGGGGTTTTCAAAATCAATTAAAACGGTCATTCTTCCAATTGGGGGAATTAGAGCCCCCCAAATAAAACCCGTCCCATGTGTGGTAGGTGATAATGGTACACCATCCCGTTCACAATTCCTTTGAACCCTTAAGCTCTCGAGAATGACAATCCTGTGATATTTTGCTTCACCGTCTCTGCTTTGGGGAAATTTTGGGGGTGAGTAGAAAATGTTTTCCCCGATGAAAACTCACCTTCCCTGTTTGCATATAAAACTCCAAATGTAACGTTTGGCCCATTATACAAGCTTCTGTCCATAATGCGCCCTTCAGTGTTCAGGACTCTGGTGGCAAGTTTATTCATTAGGTCAGCTTTTTTTAAAGGGAAAAAGCGGTTCGACATGTCCTCCTCATTGAACCAATACTGTAACCTCCCTTAGAGACTGGTTCCCTTCTGCAGCCCGAGGTCAGACTTCGCTTACCTTTATTCCAAGGCAGAGACTTTATGCTGCTTTTTTTTGTTGTCGACCGATTACTTTCCTGGTGCCTTCTTCGGGGATTTGCTTCCATGCGGATTTACGCATTGTGCTCGACCCGTACCGATGGCAGCCCAAATTGACGATTGATCTTTTTGGGGTTACCAGCGGGGATCAGAAATCTGTCATACTGCTGCAGAGTATGATGTACGCTTTAAAGCCCTTTACAAGCCAATGCATTTCCCCGTAGCGTCCCCAAGCGGTCGGGACTGGTAATTTGTCCCCCATCATGTTCCACTATAGGGATAGTTTTCCTTTCCCCTCAAGTGTCGGGGACATCAGGACTGTCTTGAGTGCCACCCTACCCCGCAATGACTGCTATTCGAGATATTTCTCCAGGGGATCCCTTGTAAAAAACGATTATTTGGGAACTAGTAACCATCTCTTGTTGATGTCACAAGCCTTTTGCAAAAAGACGCTCTGTTGCGGCTAGTGCTTCAATAAGGTCTGTTGTTGTTCCTAATGTTCCAGATGGTGAAAAAGTCCTATTTGACAGGTTTCCCCTGAAAGGTAAAAGGTTTTTTTGTTGAACTTTTACACATTGTAAGGACAGTAAATCCATTTACTCCTTGCTAACACTTTGGGCCCAAGTGTTCTTCGAGCAAATCCCAACCTCGTTGCCCTAGTTCATTTCCCTTTCCCCCTGTTCAAGTACAGGATACGTGCCACCTGCCAGTGGGTCGGGCTATTTCTACCGGGGAGACCTCATCCACTTCACCGGATCAATCTGTTTCACCAGTTGGGAGAAAGATTTAGCTCCCACTGATTTCCCAGATGAAGTCAAGCGTTTGTTGACTCTCTGAAAAACGGTAAAGCCATTGCCTTACAGGTGAAAAAGATGGGTATAACGAACTTATTGTCCATGTTTTCCACTTGAACCGGTACTAGACCTATCTAAACCTGCGTACAGAATGCTCATTCACAAAGTTTGCTGTCGCAGAAGAATTGATCAACAAATGCTTGATGATGGAGTTATTGCACCTAGAAATTTTCCCCTGGAATGGCCCTTGTCCTAGTGCCAAAGAAGGAGGGATTTGGGGCCCCCCGGGTGATTGATTTGGGAAAGTTAAAACGCAAAAAAACCTTCCAGATCGTTTTCCACTTCCTGTACTAGGTACCTTTTACGCAATATCGGCGATAAAAAAGTCTTCTCCCCCGGACTCGTTAAAAGGGGTTTTTGGGAAGTCCCCTTTTCACAGGCGCCAAGAGTTAACTGCATTCTCCACTCCCACGTCATTTCATTCCTCCGTATGGCGTTTGGATTACGTCGTTCCTATCACGTTCTCTGACTATGACCAACATCTTTAGAGGCTTATAGGTAAAGCACTTATGGTGTACTTAGACGACGTAATCGTCATTCCGAAGAGTGGATAACACCTGAAAAGACTTTGTACAGTATTTGGAAAAGCTTGAAGAACCCAAATTTTAAAAGATCAAACTGTCCAAATGTCAATTTTTCAAATCAGAAATTAAGTTCTTGGTCACGTAGTCACTCCCAGAGGGGTTACGACTGATAAAAGGAAAGTAACTGCGTACTAAATTTTCCAACCCCCAAAACTGCTGATGCCGTAAGATCCTTTGTGGGCTTAGAGTTTTTTTTAGATTTTTATTGCCAAATTTTTCTTCCATGCTGCTCCTCTAACTGAGTTGTTAAGAAGTGTCCTTTTGTTTGGCCCTTTCCCGTAAAAGAAAGAGCATTCAACATTAAAAGGGGAAAAAGCTAACTCTGCCCCAAATTTTAAAATTTCCAGTTTTTTCAAACCCCCTTCTATTGACAACTGTGCTAGTTCAATTGGCAAGGTGCCGTACTACTCAAAGACTGTACAAGTAAAAGCAGTTGCATTTGTAGCCAAATCCTTACAAAGGTAAACGTAATTATACAGTAAAGAGCAAAAAAGTTTTAGCAATAATGGTCTTTAAAAGCATTCTGAGACATCTTTTACCATTCCCTGTTCATTTCTTGACGACCATGCCCCACTGATCCCTTTTTTCCAAAACAAACGCCTACTGGAAGGTTAGCCGATCCCCTTGACTATCCAAGGTTCAATCCCATTTTTAAAACATTTCCCTGGCAAGTCAAATGTAGTCCAGATCTTTTCGTGCACGTTAGTGTAGTTACTGCAGATCCCCTTTTTACGTCGAGGATGTCAAAACTGCCCAAAGAACAATCCCATGTGGTCTGGTGTGATTCGATTCCTGCCCAGGAAATTTTATTCTTACTGTGAACCCCCAGCACCCTTTAGTGATTTTGTAATGAGCCAAGAATTACTGATCGAACAGCCCTTTGGGTACTAAAGCAGAAGGTTTACCATTAGTAATTCCACAGTCACTAGTGAAAGTGTCTACACTAGTTCATTTGCCCAGGTGTTGAAACCCCGGTAGGTCGTTCGTAAAACAAGCCAGAATAAAATATTTTTGGGCCACGTAGGGAAAACTGACATTTCGAGTAATTTTAAGAAATGTAGTGTCGTATGCAACATAAGGAAATGTCAATGGTTAATCCAATAAATGTACCCAACCACTAGCGAACGTGGGAAAGGTTGCCCTTGTTTTAAAAACCCAATTTTAAATGTTCCCTCCAAGGCAACAAACATCTGTGTGTTTGGTAGCCCCTTTTCACCAGATTTTGTGAGTTAGTTCCATTGAGATAGACTGAGGACAGTAGAGAGCGTTTAAAGAACGCATTATCTGCAGGCATACCCCCCAAAAGTCCTTTTTTAAAGTAATGGGGTAAATTCTGTAATGAGATTTTAAAAATTTGTGTACTTTAACAAGATTCTAAATCACCATTGTTCCCCATCATCCCGCAGCAAAAGGGTTTGCCGAAAGAAAAAATAAGAAAGTTTTGATGTCCGCAAGCCATATCAACCCCAAAAGTGAAACTTGGGATGAAGTTATACCAAAGTCCCGTGTGCCATAAATTCTGTTACAATGCTTTTATAGTGATACCCACATTTTGCATTGTTGGTGTAGACAAGCGTTTACCCTATGAGTTGTTATATTCTCTCCGAAAAATAAATTACAACCCTGTGATTTCGTAGCAAATCGTCCGCTGGCTCAGAGTGTTTTTAGAAAAACCCTGAAAAACTTTAAAATCCACACAGAATTTTCTAAGTAACTAATGCCGTGCTAAGCCGTCAAAAGTCAAAGTAGGTTAAGAGTAATGCTGAAAATTTCAAAAAAACATCCAAATGCCCAAGCTCGATCAAAAGTTTGTCGGGCCTTATCGAGTTTTAGAAAATATCTTGGGAATAAGTATAAGGTTAGAGAAAATTTGTACGGGAAATCAAAGCGCATTTAAAGGGTATATGAAAAATTTAGTATGCGATTTTACATATTGCTACCCAGACTAATATGCAGATGCTGGAAATCTCTGATCTGTTTCCCTCTACCCCAGATACTCAGTCAGTAACCGACCGAATTTCCTTACTCCTTGCGTACTCGACAATAAAAGAGAAACCCCAAGTATCTTTTGTAGATACTCCTTCAATCTCTCTCAGTCAAAAGGGATGTGTTGCCCCTTTCAGAGGAATTCGATCCTCCCAGAGATGAAAACCATTCTGATAGTAAACCCACCCCCCAGAATTGGGTTTAAAGTACAAGTCTGTATAATTTAAAGTCCGAGAGAATGAAATTTTCAACTGTGTTTTTGTTATTATGATTGTTTTTCAGAAATAAATTTTTTTTTCGTGTTTCCCTTCCCTCCTATTCTGAGAATTTACAGTAAAGTCTGAGTGTGCACAGTGCCTTTGTGTTAAATTTTACCTGTATTTATTATTTATTCTTCCTCAAATCCCTAGAGTGCATGAATACAGATCGATCGTAATTCCACCCTATTTTTTAAAAAATTTTTTCTTATAGGTTGTAATGCATTACGTTTAAAACTCATCACGTTAAACCATTACGTCAAAATCTGTTGTACCATCCATTAGTTCTAAGTTATATATGAATTTTTTATTGTATGAATCAGCCCAAAACCGCCGCCTGTTCAAACCGTGTAAGAGTGTATGTCGGGACACAACGTAACTGACCGGCGTCACCCTAGTTGCTGATCCCCGTATTATATAGCAACATTTTTAGTATCATCCATGTGCTTTTAATTCGAGATCCCCCGTAGGCCTGTGGCTTTTTTTGACTCAGGGTGCCCATGTGTGGCCCCATACCTCTGCCCCCCCTCTCAGTCGGGTAGACCACAGGCGAAGACAGGCGAGGCTGGGGTCCACATTCTCATCACAGTTTGACAATATATATGTTACCATCCGCAAATGTGTCTACCCTTAACCCACGATTTTCCCATTTAAGAATCCTTAGTCATTTCTTAAAATAAATAAGTCATTAAAGTTGATCCTTTAAGGTTTCTTTATTTTACTGACGGGGAAAATACAGTCCATTGTGGGTTATACAGGCCAATGAAATAGAAAGCACTCAGATACGAAAAGGGGAACCTTCCTCGTTGGATGTAGTCTATTTCTAGCATCAAGCCATAATGAAATTTTTATATTTGTGACAAATGTGACAAAAAAGACACTTTCGAATTTTAAAAAATAATATCACCCCCTTTTCTATGTAGGATACATAGATTCTGAAACATTTTCAGGGATGGTCTATGTGAAAGTTGACAGAGTGCACTTGCACTAATCAGGCCTTTCATCAAGTATAGTTTACCCGGGTTTTAAATTTAAAATTTTCATAACTCACTGTGAAAGCCAGCCCTTTTTTTTAATAAATCCTGTTAACCTAGAAATCTAAAAAAACAAAAGAAAAAACACTTATCTTCGTTATCTAGTAAGTTCTCTGGATACTCGATTCCATTTTTTTTTTTCTTAAGAAAAAATTTTAAGTTTGAACTAAAACATAAAAACGTCATGTTAGTCAGAAGAGGAAATTCTAAATAATTACCTTGAATGCTCGATTCCATTTTCAATAAAATTTTAAATTTGTATGTAAATTTGTAAACTAAAAGTAAGAGGGGGTTTCCCTCTTTAGAATACATAAAAACATATTTTGAAGCAATAAAAAAAGGCATTCTTTAGTTATAAATGGAATCAGTATATTCATAAGTCAATAAAAAAAATTTTTTGGGTTGGGCATTTCCGAGTGCCTTTTTCTTTGCTTCAACATTCGGCTCATAACGTTGATACATTTCAAATATAAAAAATAGGGGTGTAGAGGTATTTTATAAAAGTTGGAAATATCGGGAAGATGGAGAAGCATTAAATTTTTATGAAGAAAAAGAAGCTGCGATTTCGGCAATGGGGAGGAAAAAACAACACTTGTAGGTCTGTGGAAGAGCGTTGTGGGTGTGGGAAAGGTACGTGGGTACAATGAGAGGGAGTTAAAGCAGCTGGGATTGATTGTTTAAAGAAGAAATTTTAAAAACAGGTGGAGATCGAGTTTTGGAAAAAGCTTGGTGCTTTTATTAATAATTAATATATATATAATAAAAAATTTATATAATATATATATATATATATATATTATATATATATTTTTAAAAAAATAAATTATTTAAATAAATAATTAAAAATAAAATAATTTATATTTCAAATTTAAAAAGAACAGGTGAAAAAAAACCCCCCTTTAAAGAATAAAAGTTAAAACCCCACTACTTCAATTCCCCAAAACAAGAAAATAAAAAACAAAGGGGGGAAAAGGGGAGCCCACACCTCACTTCAACCCAAAAAACAAAATAAAAAAATAGAAAGTTTTAAACCCCAACAAAATTTAAAAAAAAAGAAATTTTAAAAAAAAAAATTTTATTATTTTTAAAGTTTATTAAACTTCCCCAATTTTATTTTTTAAATTTGGGTCTAAATTTATTTCCAAAGGAAAAAATTTAAAATTTTAAAAACTCTTTTTATGAAAAAAAGATTAATTTTTTCGTCGGCATATGTTTTTTACTTTTCAATTTTTAAAACAATTGGAGGTTAAAATCCTTTTTCAGAATAAATAAGCTTTTGAATCTTTCCAGTTTTAAGCTATAATTTATGTTGTTTTAATCTTAGTTCGAATTTTACCAGTTTTATAATAAAATTATCCAAAAATTTAAAAAGGAAATAGGGAAACCCAAAAAATTTTGGGGGAATTTTTTATCCAAAAAAATTTTTTTCAGAAAAAAAAAAAAACGCCTATTCCCCTTTTGTTGGTTTTTTTCCAATTTTTTAAGGGTTTCTTTTAAGATTATAATAGGAAAAATTTAAAAAATTTATTGAAAAAATTTTGGAATCCCAAAAATTAAATTTATAAATCTTTTAAATTGCGAAAATTTTACTCAAAAAGGGAAAACCACCTTATTAAAAAAAAATATGGGCCTTTTAAAGAAAGGTTAAAGCCTTTTCTTAAGATTTTAAAAATAAATTTTTTCAAAAATTTGAAAAAAAAATTTTAAGAAAATTTCCCCAAAAATGTATGGATTGTTTTTTTAAATTTTGAAATTTAAAAAAATTTTTTCCCTTTGGTTTAAAATTGTTATTTTAAAAAAATTTAAAATTTAATTTAAAAGGACAAATTAATGTTTTTTTTAAAATTTTACTTCAAATTGTTTTAAAATTTAGGGGTAGTTCGCGTCTTTGTCGAAAAGGTGTTTTTTGTTTTAAAAAAGTTTTTTCAAAATTTAAAATTTTCCCTTTTGGTTTATATAAATTAGGCTATTATTTATTAATGTTGGGAAATTAATAAATAATTAAAATAATAATTTTTTTTTTAAATTTTTATTTTTTTTAATTTTTTTTTTATAAGGGTTTTATTTTTTTATTTTTTTTTTAATATTTATTTAATTATATATTTTTTTGTTTTTTATTGGGGTTTGGAAAGTGAGTGCCATGAAACGTTTGGAACTTCTTTTTTCAAGTGGTGTTTTGCTTTTTTTAAAAAATATAAAATATTTTATTATTAAATTAAATTTTAAATAATATATATATATATATATATATATATTATATATTAATATATATATATATATATATATATATATATATATATATATATATATATATATATATATATGTATGTATATATATATGTATATATATATAAGGTAGTAGGTTGGTAGACAGCAACCACACAGGGAAGTGCTACCGTCCTGCCAGATGACTGTGAAACAGAAACCTGTAACTGTTTTACATGTTGGTAGGATTGCTGGTGTCTTTTTCTGTCTCATAAACACGCTAGATAACAGGGATATCTTGCTACTCCTACTTACACTTTGGACACACTTCACAGACACGTACATGCATATATATATATACTTACATCTAGGTTTTTTCTCCTTTTTCTAAATAGTTCTTGTTCTTCTTTATTTCTTCTATTGTCCATGGGGAAGTGGAAAAGAATCTTCCCTCCGTAAGCCATGCGTGTCGTGTGAGGCGACTAAAATGCCGGGAGCAATGGGCTAGTAACCCCTTCTCCTGTAGACATTTACTAAAAAAGAGAAGAAGAAAAACTTTATAAAATTGGGATGTTTGAATGTGCGTGGATGTAGTGCGGATGACAGGAAACAGATGATTGTTGATGTTATGAATGAAAAGAAGTTGGATGTCCTGGCCCTAAGCGAAACAAAGCTGAAGGGGGTAGGGGAGTTTCGGTGGGGAGAAATAAATGGGATTAAATCTGGAGTATCTGAGAGAGTTATAGCTAAGGAAGGGGTAGCAATAATGTTGAAGAATCAGTTATGGAAGGAAAAAAGAGAATATGAATGTGTAAATTCAAGGATTATGTGGATTAAAGTAGAGGTTGGATGCGAAAAGTGGGTCATAGTAAGCGTGTATGCACCTGGAGAAGAGAGGAATGTAGAGGAGAGAGAGAGATTTTGGGAGATGTTAAGTGAATGTATTGGAACCTTTGAACCAAGTGAGTGAGTAATTGTGGTAGGGAACCTGAATGCTAAAGTAGGAGAAACTTTTAGAGAGGGTGTGGTAGGTAAGTTTGGGGTGCCAGGTGTAAATGATAATGGGAGCCCTTTGATTGAACTTTGTATAGAAAGGGGTTTAGTTATAGGTAATACATATTTTAAGAAAAAGAGGATAAATAAGTATACAAGATAAGATGTAGGGCAAAATGACAGTAGTTTGTTGGATTATGTAATGGTAGATAAAAGACTGTTGAGTAGACTTCAGGATGTACATGTTTATAGAGGGGCCACAGATATATCAGATCACATTCTAGTTGTAGCTACACTGAGAGTAAAAGGTAGATGGAATACAAGGAGAATAGAAGCATCAGGTAAGAGAGATGTGAAGGTTTATAAACTAAAAGAGGAGGCAGTTAGGGTAAGATATAAACAACTATTGGAGCATAGATGGGCTAATGAAAGCATAGGCAATGAGGTAGAAGAGGTATAGGGCAGGTTTAAAAATGTAGTGTTAGAGTGTTCAGCAGAAGTTTATGGTTACAGGAAGTGGGTGCGGGAGGGAAGAGGAGCGATTGGTGGAATGATTATGTAAAGAGAGTAGTAAGGGAGAAAAAGTTATCATATGAGAGTTTTTACAAAGTAGAAGTGAAGCTAGGAGGGAAAGAATATATGGAGAAAAAGAGAGAGGTTAAGAGAGTGGTGAAGCAATTTAAAAAGAGAGCAAATGAGAGAGTGGGTGAGATATTATCAACGAATTTTCTTGAAAATAATGAAAAGTTTTGGAGTGAGATTAACAAGTTAAGGAAGCCTAGAAAACAAATGGATTTGTCAGTTAAATATAGGAGAGGAGAGTTATTAAATGGAGAGTTAGAGGTATTGGGAAGATGGAGGGAATATTTTGACGAATTGTTGAATGTTGATGAAGATAGGGAAGCGGTGATTTCGTGTATAGGGCAAGGAGGAATAACATCTTGTAGGAGTGAGGAAGAGCCAGTTGTGAGTGTGGGGGAAGTTCGTGAGGCAGTAGGTAAATTGAAAGGGGGTAAGGCAGCTGGGATTGATGGGATAAAGATAGAAATGTTAAAAACAGGTGGGGATATAGTTTTGGAGTGGTTGGTGCTATTATATTATAAATGTATGGAAGAGGGTAAGGTACCTAGGGATTGGCAGAGAGCATGCATAGTTCCCTTGTATAAAGGCAAAGGAGACAAAATAGAGTGCAAAAATTATAGGGGGATAAGTCTGTTGAGTATACCTGGTAAAGTGTATGGTAGAGTTATTATTGAAAGAATTAAGAGTAAGACGGAGAATAGGATAGCAGATGAACAAGGAGGCTTTAGGAAAGGTCGGGTTGAGGGGGCCAGGTGTTTACAGTGAAATATGTAAGGTGCACAGATTTAGATAAGGCTAAAGAGTTCTTGTTGCCTTTATGGATTTGGATAAGGCGTATGACAGCGAGGAAGGGGGGGCAATAAGGCAGATGTTGCAGATGTATGGTATAGGAAGGATAGTTACTGAAAGCTGTGACGAGTTTTTACGGGAAAGTGAGGCTCAAATTAGAGTAATGAAGAAAGAGGGAGATTATTTCCCAGTAAAAGCAGGCCTTAGGACAAGGATGTGTGATGTCATACCTGTGGTTGTCAATAATTTAATCGATGGGGTCGAAGAGAAGTAAATGCGAGGAGGGTCTTGTAAGAGGTGGTGAGTTAAAAGGATAAAGAAATCCACATAAAGTGGGAAGTTGTTCCACAGTTGGCTCTTTGCCTGTGACACCTGTGCTCTTGGGGATTCTGAAGAGAAGTTGCAGAGGTTGGTGATGAATTTGGTAGGGTATGTAAAAGAAGAAAATTGAAAGTGAATACAGGAAAGAGTAATGTTATGAGGATAACAAAAAGATTAGGTGATAAAGATTGGATATCAGACTGGAGAGGAGAGAGTTATGGAGGAGGAAATGCATACAGATATTTGGGAGTGACGTGTCAGCGGATGGGTCTAATGAAAGATGAGGTGAATCATAGAATTGATGAGGGGAAAAGAGTGAGTGGTGCACTTAGAGTCTGTGGAGACAAAGAACTTTGGTCCTTTGGAAGCAAAAAGGGGAATGTATGAGAGTAAAGGTTTTTACCAACACTCCTTATATGGGTGTAAGGCGTGGTGATGAATGTTGCAGTTAGGAGGAAGGCGGAGCAGTGGAGATCTCATGTCTTGGAGGGTCAATGTGTGCTGTGAATATAATGCTGAGATATTCGTAATTTTGGAAGTTAGGAGGTTATTAGGTTTGTTGCCAAAACTGTTGTCCAAGGGCTGAGGAAGGGTTGTTGAGGAGGTTCGGACATGCAGAGGAGAATTGGAGCGAAACAGAATGACTTCAAGAGTGAATCAGTCCTGTAGTGGAAGGAAGGCTGGGTAGGGGGGGTCGTGCCCTAGAAAAGGTTGGAGGGAGGGGTGGAAAGGAGGTTTTGTTTGGCGAGGGGCTTGGACTTCCAGCAGGCATGCGTGAGCGTGTTTGATAGGATGAATGGAGACAATGGTTTTTAAACTTTTGACGATGCTGCTGGAGTGTGAGCAAAGTAACATTTATGGAGGGATTCAGGAAACCGCAAGGCCAGATTGATCAAGGAGATGGGAAGTACAGTTCCTGCCACACTGAAGGAAGGATGTAATGTTGCAGTTTAAAAACTGTAAAGCACCTACCCCTTCCTGGCAAGACAAGGTGATGGAGTTTAATCATGGGAAAGTTTTTCCTTTTTACGGGCCACCCTAGCCTGGTGGGAATCGCCAGTTGTTAATAAAATAAAAAATAAATAAATATATATATATATATATATATTATATATATATAAATATATATAATATAAATATATATATATATATATATATAGATATAAACATTGATCTCTGGCTGAAGGAGACTCAAACCTAGCGAACCTTAGGACAAGGTACGCATGCTTTACACCATCTACCCACACTGGAACAATACCCTGGCGTGTAGCAATGCGCTACACGTTTGATCCAAGGCACCAGCGTTTCATGGAGAAGCTTACAGCTTTTTTCATCTCATCCCCTACATTGCTCAGCCTTACTAGAGATTTGAACAATGCAAGCAATGGTAAAGCACTGCGTACCTTTGTCCTAAGGTTCAGGTTCGAGTCTCCATCAGCCAGAGATCATGTTTGTGTATATTTCGCATGCTCTCGCGAATTCCTTGTATATATATATATATATTTATAAATATATATATATATAAATATATAATATATAATATATATATATATAATATATATATATAATATATATATATAATATATATATTTATATATATATATATAAAATATATAATTATATATATGGAAGAGGGGACGTACCACGAATTGCGATGAAGGCAAAGGCAACACAAAGAGTGGTAAAACTTTAGGGAAGATAAGCTTTAAATATACTTGATAAAGTGAATGGTAGAGTTAATATTGAAAGAATAAAGATTAAGACAGAGAGCAATATCCCAATTTAAAGTGAAACCGTAATATGAACAGGATTTAGAAATAGTTATGAAGGGTTTCAATTGCATTTATTTATTTGGACAAAGGCCATATGAATAGGGGGAAAGGGAAGCAATGTGTTTGATATTGTAAATATATGGAATAGTGTGGTAAGGAAACTTGAAAGCAATTAAGGGTTTTCATAGATATAGAGGCTCAGGTTAGAGTATGTATAACTGGAAATTTTCCCAGTAAAAGTTTTCTTACACAGGATGCATGATGTCACTATTGTTTGTTTATAATGTTTATATATGCGGTTGTAGGGAAGTAACTGCCTCGAGAGTTGGTAAGAAGTTTTTTGCTGATAGACACTGATTTTGAGAGATTTCCCGAAAGTGAAGTTGCCGAGGTTGATGAACGAGTTGGAAGGTGTTTAAAGAGGAAAATTAAACGTGAGCGTAGGAAAGAGACAGGTCATGAGGACTATCAAAAATATTAGGTAATGAAAGACTGATATCAGATTGAAAGAGGAGTATGGGCTAAGGTAATGTAGTCCGATATTTGGGAGTAGACTTGTCCCATTGGTCTAGAAAACAAGGTGTAATCATAGAATTGAAGAGGAGAAAAAGGGTGAGAGGAGCAACTGAAGTTTCTATTTGAGACAAAGAACGTTTCCTGTGGAAGCAGAAAGAGAATGTACGAGAGTATGAGAGTATAGGGTATGAACGCTCTTATATGGGTGTGCCTGCTTGGAGGAAGCTTGAGGCATTGAGATGCCGTGTCTAGGCAATGTGAGTGTGAATATAATGCAGAGAATCCATATACTTTGGAGATTAGAATGAAGTGCGGGTTTTACTAAAAATATTTTCCAGAGGCGGAGGAAGGATGTTAAGGTGGTTGTGGGATACATTTATAGGGGATCAAACAAAACATAATGACTGGAGGGAGTACAAATCTGTAGTGGAAGAAGGGGGAGTGGGGGTAGTCCTGGGAAATGTTGGAGGGAGGAGCAAAAGAAGTTATGT
Organism: Cherax quadricarinatus; assembly: GCF_026875155.1. Lineage (NCBI taxonomy): Eukaryota > Metazoa > Arthropoda > Malacostraca > Decapoda > Parastacidae > Cherax > Cherax quadricarinatus. The sequence continues at coordinate 12,632,263 of NC_069399.1, read as the reverse complement.
GGCAGGGGTTTGGACTTCCAGCAAGCATGAGTGAGCGTGGTAGATACGAGCGAGTGGAGACTAATGGCTTTTATGACTTGATGTTCTGTTGGAGTGTGAAGCAAGTATCATTTATTAGGAATTATAGGGAAACCAGTTAGAGTAAACCGACTTGAGTCCTTGAGGTGGAAAGTATAGGGGCCTCTGCCTGTCCTGAAGTAGGATGTTGATATATTTGCAGTGTTGAAGTGATTGTGATAATGAAAGTGGTTCTTCTTTCGGGTCATAACTGCATGGAGGGAAACAGCCGAATTTAATAAAAAAAACTTGTTAAATAAGAAAAAAATATATCGATTTATCAGCTATGAAAATGTAAACGCTTATGTCTTCCTTAAGAAGAAAGATGTCAACCACTCATTTTTAGAATGTTTGTATAGTTTTTGTTATTTAATGGATATTTTATATAAAAACGAAAAATCGATTGAATTCAGAAGGTACTAAAGAATAAAATTTTCTGGTAATTTTAAACTTTCAGTGTTAATTAGTTTTTAAACTAAGAAGGCCGTCTGTACCCACAAACGATAAAAACAAGGATACGTTAAATATGCACTCTAATGCCCAAGCAAGAAGTTTACAACCATCTTCAGATCAACAACAAATAGACATATTGTGCTCATGAGAGCACAGCTTCTGCACTCCATTCTGATATTTGCGTAATCATTTTAAGTTCGTTGAGTGAGCAATTGGAAGAGATGCATATGCTTACCACTGTGTAAATAAGGTACTTCAAGCATCATAATGAGCTTGAAGTGTGGTCTTAATACGACAGTCTCCCTGTGCGATAAAACATGTCCATTCGAAAAGACCAGGGATTTATTGGTAATATAAAATTCTTCATCTGGCTGAAATTAAAAAATGGAGTTCAACCTCTCTTGTCCGATAAGCTGTTAATTTTTTAAATTTTCTGTTGTAACAGTTTTTTTCTTTTAGTGTGGAATGCTAAATTTAGTTCGGATGCCTGCTTTGACAGACTGATGTCACGTGTCAATCATTGAGACTTCTTGGAAGAACTAAGCTGGGCTGTTGAAATGCCTTCATATTTTCACTCACTACTATCACCTGTGTTTTTCATTTTAAACCCTAAGTTTCTTTAACATCTGACAATGGAAGGTCCAGGCAGTGTTTGTAAACACTGGTAAGGGAATGTTTTGGTTGTGTGCACAATCTCCTTGCTGATCTTCAAAGCAGGACATTCCCATTTGGCTTTCTTGTATCGACTGAAACCTTTCACATACACCATCCATAAACAACAATGTCGTGGCGGTTTATAATCGTTTCTTTTCTTCTCCACACATAGGGAAACGAGAAGTTTTAACTTACCTTTGACAATTTTTTTTACTGGTCGTACGCATTCAACACAGTTTTTTTTTCAACCATGCAGGAGCCCCAAGTCTTACCTTTGCTCAACAAGAGCCGCTCCAAAATAAGCAAGATATACTTGTATTTTTTTTTTGTTTTCTTGCAAAAAGTATTCGACATCAATGCAGCAAATGCACTGGTATTGTTTAAGCAAATTCTCTTTACAATATTGTCACGTGGTCATGTTTGATACAACTCCCTTCATTAAATATTAAATAATTATTAAAAATAAAATGCAAATCTTTATTAACAGCTATCTGTACAATCATATCATGCGTTAATGGGCTACGTTCCACTCCTGTAATTGAGGGTATGGGTGCAATATCTCAGAAACACGTAATTTGAAAAACCTATTGCTATTTTCCGAATTCAGTCATCCCAAAATAACCCCAAAATTACCTTCAGATATCTTTGGCAACGAACTGACCAGTGAATTATAGAAGACTGACAGGTGACCAATCTCTTTCAGTTTAAAGTCAATAAAGCTGAAGTTTTTTTTTATCGTATTATTGTTTTCCAAAGTGGCTACTGACAGCCCATGATTGTAATCTATTTCCTCCCTTGAAGACACATGACTTTTAACCAATTCAATCAATTTTATCAAGAACCTGAACACCAACTGTTCAATGCAATCTACAGGTGAACTTTGACTTTTATACATCATCGGCGAAATTGGTTCTTTGGCCGAAACTTTTAGAAAATGTTTCAAACTGGTGGCCTTCAAATTTTTAACATGTTATTATTATTATTAAAAGATTAGCCGAATTCTCCCTGCCCGGGGCCCTTTTCCAAGTGGTGGCCCGGCTTGGCTCCCTCTTTAGGAGTGTCTGAGAACTAAGTCTCCCACATGGTAGGTAGGCACAAGTACCTCCTCATTTTTTTGGGACCAACTGTCCTCCAGGCCTAGCCACAAGCTAGGCCTCTCTGGGTACTGCCTCCCCGCCCCAAGGGGGCAAATGGATGACAAGTCTTATGAGCTAAAGGCTCCGGCGTCAGCACCTACTCTAACCCTAGAAGGGTTAGGCCATGGTGTCGATGTTTAACATATGTATTCGTACTTAGAAAAAGGTTGGAACTGTAATTAAATGTGTACTATGCCATTTTGAAATTTTATTTTCAAAAAGGCACAATTATTTTGCATTATTCCGTTATTTTTATCTTCATCAAGTGTAGTTTATCAATTTGACTTCTTAAGACGCAAATATATTTTTTTAGTGAAATGTCGAAAACTTTTGGGCTATAGAATAGAACAGTGGGAAAGAGAAAACTGAGAAATACTGAAATCTTACTTTTATTCTTTGGCTTCCTAAAAATCATAAGTATATGAACCTTTAAATATTGAGAGACTTAATGCAGAGGCTAGCACATTGTAAGCTAGCTAGAGAGTTTTTTTTCTTATTGAATTTCCACAAGGACTGTTCACTTGCGATATCAGAAGCGTGTTTTTTTCGATCGGCTTTAAAGTTTCAAGCCTTGATCATCTATTACTAGGTTGATGGAGCTACTTGCAGGTGCAGGTACCTCTGCTCAGTTTTACATTGACCATATCCTGAAACTACTTTTCAGAGATACTTTTAGAGAGCCCTCTGATATGCATACAAAAAACATCAACACCTGTGTTTTCTATCTACTTAGAAAAAGTTTGATTTTCTTATCTTTTGTTATCAAAATGTGCAACTGCCCTTTTTGTCACTTTTTTTTTGAAAAGGATATGAGATAGTGTATATTATTTCCAATATTTTTACCTTAATCCAGTGATAGTCTTCATTTCATAGACATTATATTACCCAGAATTGGTTTTTGTGTTATCCACTCAATAAAAAAAAAACTGAATAGCTTCATATATCACCAGAATTAAATGAGTTGATATCTTAAAAGCTGACATTATTATTTATATAGACATAAGTAACAAGAAAATTTTTGTTTGAAACCTTATTATAGCAGGTGAAAAGACTTGTTCAAGTAGAAATCGAACCCATCCCAGCCCTTCTAGGGTAAGGGTAGGTGCCTGAGCGCCGAGCCTTTAGCTCATAAGACTGTCATTCCCCTTTGGCCCCCTGAGGCGGGGGATGGCAACCAGAGAGGCCTAGCTTTGTGGCTAGGCCCCTGGGACCAGTTGTCCCAAAGATGGAGGAAGGTACTTGTCCTCTCCCATGGGAGACTTAGGTTCTCAGACACTCCCTAAAGAGGGAGACCAAGCCGGGCTACCACTTGGAAAAGGCCCGGGCCGGGAGAATACCGGCCTAATATTTAATAATATAATAATAAATTGTTCAAGTAATTCATTGGATGTAAAAAGTCCATCACTTAGCATTTCTGTGTTACATTGGTGGATATTTTAACGATTCTTAAGAGCACCTGAAACTGAACTGCAACGCAGCCCAGTACCGAAAATGTTAATGTGATAACACACAGCGTAAGTAAAACCCAGAGGGTTAGCCAGTCAGGATAAGCCAGAATGTTAGCCAGTCAGGATTACCCAAGACAGTGCATCATGGAGGACTCTGGCTGATTTCCATTGGGGTCCGTCAATTTTGTTGTCCAGGATGGCACCCACACCGGTCGACTAACACCCAAGTGCCTAGTTACTGCCATGTAAACAGGGACACCAGGTGTAAGGAAACATGCCCAATATTTCCACCTGTACCGGGGAGTGAACCACGGACAGTCGGTGTGCGAGGAGGGAGCGATGCCAACCGAGCCTCGGGACACAGAGAACATGTGTTCAAGTATCCGTGTTTCACGAATACATAAAATATAAATTAAAACTTTTGTGCATAGACAATACTAATGTACGAAAAAAACAGAAATTAACAAACATGTGAACTGCATATGAATTTGTGATACTGAAAGGCAATACAGTCTATCCTTCTGAACTGCCTTGGTGGTGAAGGTCACTTGAGAAGTCCAGGAGCTTTAACTCAACAATTGAAAGAAGTCTCTCACTTGTAGCTTAACATCATCAAAAGGCTCACGAGCTAAAGAATCAGCTAGAAATCAACCTCTGAAAAACTTCACTCTGTAATACACTCAGGATATACTGAACACTGTAGCTGAATGGTTCAGAGAATCTACAAGTTGATATAAGCTACTTCTTCACACAATATTCTGTATACTTTTCATGACTGATGGACTGACTACATCGATTCAAGGCTGAGGGACTGATTACCATCAAACTCCTCCTGTTCCTCACCAGTCTCCTTTGTATGGACTGATGAAGTCACTCAACGACGAAACGTTTCCTCATTAAAGATACCCAAGTGTTGCACTGGGTATCTTTAATTTATCAACTGAACACTACATGGTTCAGTGTTTAATGGTCATATAAAACTGAAAAATCAATTGCAGTATTGTAAAATGGAAAGAAATTATTATTACTTGAGATATAGACTGAATTAATTATATTTAATCCCGAATGGACATGAAGGCAATACTGATAGCATATTGATTTAAAATAATTAGTCAGGGAAATTGATTATAATTAAGTAAGATTATTACACACAAAAAAATACCAATGTGTAACTGAAGAAATGAAGTTCACGTAAGAGTAATAATGGTGCAAGAATCCTGGAGAAAACAGTCTTCCCAGAACACATTATCTGACATGAAAGAGGAAGCAGGTGCAGCTGTCCAGCTCAAATGTTACCACGTTCACATAATTCTGGCTGTTGTGTTTGTGTGTGGCGACGTTCATCATGCCATCAGGTGCCTCGGTTCCCACATTATAGTCTCGTAGATGCTGTATGTGTACAAGTGCTCACACCCGCACATACTTTCATGAGCACAGACTCGCAGACACATAAGCTCACAAACATTCACATACACATTGAGCAGGGAGAGAGAGGACCCAGTAGCAATCAGTGAAGATAGGGAGCCACGAGCTATGATTCGACTCCTACAACCACAAGTAGGTAAGTAAACACACACACAAACACACACACACACACAAACACACACAAACACACAAACACACACACACACACACACACACACACACACACACACACACACACACACACACACACACACACCACAACACACAACACACACACACACACACACACACACACACACACACACACACACACACACACACTCACACACACAAACACACACACACACACACACACACACACACACACACAACACACACACACACAACACTACACACACACACACACACACACGCACACACTCGTGGAGGAGTCACGCGGTTTGAACTCGTGTTTTTGTGGTAATTTCTGACTGTGCCATAAGGAATAGAGTGGAATATAGGTGTGTGCACGCATAAGAGTGCATATAATCACTTAAGCCCCGAAAAAAGGAAATATAAGTGATCACAAAAAAGAAAACAAAGGAAATAGTGACTAATGTTTAGTGGGGCCATTGGAAGGAAGGTGAAGGTTGTGTCAGGCCTAAATAGTGTTGCCATAATAATGCAGTGGGGTATTTGAAGAATAAGTGCGACTCAAGACCAGGGAGATAAGAGATATGTATAGATGTGTAAGTAAATACAGTGAGTGAGTGAAAAAATTAGAAGAGCTAGAGACTATAGTGCATACAGGAAGTTAGTGGAAAAATTACCGAGAAGCATCAAACTTCAACTTCTGGGACAGGACGGACCCGCAACGTTACTCCACTGCCAGCCGCAAGTAATATTCACCTAGTTTGAGTTGCATGGGGTCAATAGTACCTGTCTCTAGATGAAATTGGGGGTCACTCTCCTCGAGCTATCAGAATTAGAATAAGCAGCATTTACTGGCATTTAATAGAATTTAGAGGTAGCAGCATACAGGTGAAGCCTAGTGTATTTATTTTTTAACATAATTTTAAACACATAAGACAGTACAGTGGGAACCAAGAGATCAGGTACATATGCAATACATATGTAGTACATATGTGGGAAATAAGGACTGTTTACATAAACATATGCACACACACACACACACACACACACACTAGGTGAGAACAGGCTCTGCTGTTAGGCACTTGAATAGCTGTAGCATGCACACACACACACACACACACTCACACACAGACACACACACACACACACACACACACACGCATGCACACACACACACATACACATGCACACACCACTAGGTGAGTACAACACACATCACACACACACACACACACACACTAGGTGAGAACAGCTCTGCTGTTACGCACTTGAATACTAGCATGCACACACACACACACACAACACACACACACACACACACACTCACCACACACACACACAATGCAACACACACACACATACATGCACTACACACTAGGTGAGTACACACAGCAGCACCACACACCACACCACACACACACACACACACACACACATACACACACACACACACACACACACACCACACACACACACACACACACACACACACATGCACACACACACTAGGAGTACAGGATCTCTGTAGGAACTTGAATAGGTGTAGCGCACACCACCACACACAACACACAATCACACACACAACACCAACAACACTCAACAACACACACCACACAAACATCAGAAGGGACTTCCCCGAAAGACGGAGAGGTGGGGGCACACCACCAAGTGCTGGAAACATGCACTAATCAACCGAGGAAGAATGAAGAGGCTTCTGAGTGAGCTAGATACCTCAAAGGCAAATGGGCAGAATAACATACTACCCCATGGGTATTGAGAGAGGGATCAAGAGGGCGCTATGTGTACCCCTAACAACAATATTTAATAATCTACCGAAACAGGGAGATTGCCTGAGGCATGGAAGACAGCAAATGTAGTCCCAATCTTTAAAAAAGGAAGACAGACATGAAGCATTAAACTACAGACCAGTGTCACTGACATGTATAGTATGCAAAATCATGGAGAAGATTATCAGGAGAAGAGTGGTGGAACACCTAGAAAGGAATGATCTCATCAACAAGCAGCCAACAATGGTTTCAGGGACGGGAAATCCTGTGTCACAAACCTACTGGAGTTCTATGACATGGTGACAGCAGTAAGACAAGAGAGAGAGGGGTGGGTGGATTGCATTTTCTTGGACTGCAAGAAGGCGTTTGACACAGTTCCACACAAGAGATTGGTGCAAAAACTGGAGGACCAAGCAGGGATAACAGGGAAGGCACTACAATGGATCAGGAATACTTGTCAGGAAGACAGCAGCGAGTCATGGTACGTGGCGAGGTGTCAGAGTGGGCACCTGTGACCAGCGGGGTCCCGCATGGGGTCAGTCCTAGGACCAGTGCTGTTTCTGGTATTTGTGAACGACAGACGGAAGGAATAGACTCTGAGGTGTCCCTGTTTGCAGATGACGTGAAGTTGATGAGAAGAATTCACTCGATCGAAGACCAGGCAGAACTACAAGGGATCTGGACAGGCTGCAGACCTTGGTCCAGCAATTGGCTCCTGAGTTTAATCCCACCAAGTGCAAAGTCATGAAGATTGGGGAAGGGCAAAGAAGGTCGCAGACGGAGTACAGTCTAGGGGGTCAGAGACTACAAACCTCACTCAAGGAAAAAGATCTTGGGGTGAGTATAACACCAGGCACATCTCCTGAAGCGCACATCAAACCAAATAACTGCTGCAGCATATGGGCGCCTAGCAAACCTCAGAACAGCATTCCGACATCTTAATAAGGAATCATTCAGGACCCTGTACACCGTGTACGTTAGGCCCATATTGGAGTAGCGGCACCAGTTTGGAACCCACACCTAGCCAAGCACGTGAAGAAACTAGAGAAAGTGCAAAGGTTTGCAACAAGACTAGTCCCAGAGCTAAGAGGTATGTCCTACGAGAAGGTTAAGGGAAATCAACCTGACGACACTGGAGGACAGGAGAGATAGGGGGGACATGATAACGACATACAAAATACTGAGAGGAATTGACAAGGTGGACAAAGACAGGATGTTCCAGAGATTGGACACAGTAACAAGGGACACAGTTGGAAGCTGAAGAACACAGATGAATCACAGGATGTTAGGAAGTATTTCTTCAGCCACAGAGTAGTCAGTAAGTGGAATAGTTTGGGAAGCGATGTAGTGGAGGCAGATCCATACATAGCTTTAAGCAGAGGTATGATAAAGCTCACGGCTCAGGGAGAGTGACCTAGTAGCGATCAGTGAAGAGGCGGGGCCAGGAGCTCGGACTCGACCCCGCAACCTCAACTAGGTGAGTACTAGGTGAGTACACACACACACACAACACACACACACCACCACACACACACACACACAACGCACAACACACACACACACACGCACAACAAACACTAGGTGAGTACAGGATCTGCTGTTAGGCACTTGAATAGCTGTAGCACGCACACACACACACACATACACACACACATGCACACACACACTAGATGAGTACAGGATCTATTGTTATGCACTTGAATAGCTGTAGCACGCACAACACACAACACAAGCACACACACACACACACACACACACACACACACACACACACAAACAGACACACACACACACACACACACATATACAGGATTTCACACCTTCCTGTGAAGCAACCCTCTAACCCTTCCTTTTGCCCCCCATCTCTCTCCCTCTCTCCTCCTCTCTCTTCCTCTCTCTCTCTCTCTCATCTCTCTCTCTCTCTCTCCTCTCTCTCTCTTTTTTTTTTTTTTACACAGGGTTTTGACAAGTTAAGGATCCCTAGCTTTATTGACAAGGCATGCTAAGAGCTGTTACCTACATCAGCTCATTTGAAAGCATTTTTATTGTTATGAGACATACAAGTAGGAAACAGGATGAAGTTGGAGCCATCTGTGGGCCAGCATTTTCATTTGATCAACTGACTTTATCTCTTTGACATCATTATGCTGTACGAATGTGTTTCCATACTCGAGTCATCCTGGGTATGTATGATCTCAGATGGAGTGATGTTCTGGAGAAGGGTACAGCCAGAGTGAAGTTGCTGCTTCTGCCCGTCTTGTGGCATAAAAGCTTGTTTCACGCTGTCCTCGAAGTGGATCCAAGTGTGGTATTTTGACAATATTGGCCATGTACATAACAGTAAGGCCACCGACATCCCTCCTATGTTGAAGGCTCTGCTGAAATGACAGATCTAATCCAGGATGGGTCCAGGAAAGAGATGAGACGTCTTGCTCTGTTGTCTACTCTGCCAAGCAGTCGCAGATGAGAGCCGGGCAGGCAAACCAAGAAAGTGGAGCATACTCAAGGTGTGAGCGTACTTGTGCCTCGTACAGGATCTTGCTACCCCCAACTGTCAAGCAGATGCGAGATACAGCGAAGTGCTGTAAGCTTCAGGGCTGCCTTGTTTGCAAGATTTACAACATGGTTCTTCATGGTTAGTTTGGAGTCCAATTTCACCCCAAGGATATCAACTCTTCTCCAGGTGCCAACACCTCTCCCATTCATCTTACTACTGCACCAGCATTACCATCATGGTGCCTAAAGACGATCATCATTTGCGTTTTCTCAGGTACAAATGTTACTTGCCATCTATTTCCCCAAGCTGATATAGCTCTCCACTGGTGATTGATGTAGCTTAGAGCAGCCGGCATATTCTTCTCTGGATAAGTGAAAGTCATGTAGTTACATCGTCTGCATATGCATGTGATTCTGGATGAGATAAGAAGTCCCATTGAAGAGACACTCCATAACAATGGACCCAGCACGCCTCCTTGTGAACACTTGCCCAATAGATAGTCTTGCTGAATTCCGTTCCATTGAACTGACTTAGAGATCTACCATGAAGGTAATCACTGTGGAGACATAGCATAGAGCCTGCAATTCCCAGTAGCTTTGAAGTTTGCTAAGAGGCCCTGGTGCCACAACCCGTCGAAAGCGCCAGCAATGTCCAGTGCTACCACACAGCTGACTTTGATTCATTCCTAAGTGATCTGGTGCCACTTAGTGGAGAGGTTAACAACATATCACAAGCAATAACCTTCCCTGAAAGCATATTGACGATCACAAAGTAGTGAGTGTAGTCAAAAAACCTGTAAATTGTCTGAAGATTATTGTCTCAGGATCTTACCAGTGATTGACAGGAGTGTCACTGTCTGTATTGCTGATTTCCTGCTCTGCTCTTCTTTTGTGAACAGGGACTACATTTGCTCTCTTTCCATGGAGAGGCCATTACACTGTTACTAGTGCAGTGCTGAAAGATGCGAGTTTAGAGGTGCTGCTAGCTGGTCTCAACATCTTCTCAACAATCTTGGCTCAACTTGTCTGGGCCCACAGCCTTTTCTTGGTCATAACGATTAAGAAGAAAGCCCTCCTCCTCTCTCTTCATCTCTCTCTCTTCTCCCTCTCCTCTCTCTCTCCTCTCTCCTCTCATCTCTTCTCTCTACTCTCTCTCTCTCTCTCTCTCTCCTCTCTTCTCTCTCTCTCTCTCTCTTCCTCTCTCTTCTCTCTCTCTTCTCTCTCTCTTTTCTCTCTCTCTTCCTCTCTCTTCCTCTCCTCTCCTCTCCTCTTCTCTTCTCTCTCTTTCTCTCTCTCTCTCTCTCTCTCTCTCTCTCTTCTCCTCTTCTTCTCTCCTCTCCTCTCTCTCTCTCCACCCTCCTTCCTCTCATCTCTCTCCTCACTCTCTCTCATCTCTCTCTCTCTCTCTCTCTCTCTCTCTCTCTCTCTCTCTTCTCTCCTCTCTCCCTCTTCTCTCTTACTCTCTCTCTCTCTCTCTTTCTCTCTCTCTCCTCTTCTCTCTTCTCTCTCTCTCTCTCCTCTCTCTCTCTCTCTCTTCTCTCTCCTTCTCTCTCCTCCTCATCTCCTCTCTCTCTCCTCCTCTTCTCTCTCTCTCCTCTCTCTCTCTCTCTCTCTCCCTCCCTCTCTCTCTCACTTTGTCCCCCCCTTTTCCCTTCTTTTCCCCTCTCTCCTTCTACCCTCCCCTTCTCTCTCTTTCTCCCTCTCTCTCACTCTCTCCCCCTTTTTCTTTTTCTTTTTCTCTCTCCATTTCACTAAAAAATAAAAAATATAAAAATAAAAATGGTTGGGACTCGCAGGAATCAGGGATCAGATGACAGTGTACTGGTAGGGAGGACTGGATGGAGGAGCAGTGGAAAAGGATAGAGCAAGAATGGAGAGAAAATTAGGAGAGCTTTCTGAAAAAATGGAGAAGGGCTCTCTGTGAAATGGGAAAAGAGGTTGGAGAAGAGACGAAGAATTGGAGGCACAAGTCGAAACTGCAGTAGGCAGGGTAAAGGTCCTAGAATTTGAGGTAAACAGCTGAAGCAAGTCACAGGGGTAGTGACCAGAGAAGACACACCAATACGAAAGCGAGAGGCTGAACAGAAGGAAGGAGATATGAATTATGCTAAGGTCATATCAGCCTGCAAAGAAGGGCAAGGGAGTGGAAGGGAAGAGCAGATGGGTGCAGATGGAGAGAGAGATAGGTCGAATGCTGAAGCACAACCATGCACCAAGAGCCACTGGAAAAATGAACGGAGAAAATGATCACATACACACAGGAAACCAGAGTCACAGAGGGAGAGGCAATGGGAGGAGGAAAGGGCAAAATCAGTGTTTATCCATGGGCTTCAGGAGAGAAAGGAAAGGACACACACTGAAAGATGGCAGGAAGAAATGAAGGAGATTGAGAAATCATCATGGAAATAGGGGGAGAAGACATGGACAGAATAGGGGGGTACTTTCAGAGAATAGGGGGTACTTGAAGGGGAGAAACCAACCAATCAAGCTGATTCTCAGGACAGAAACAGTGCGGAACAGGATCCTCCAAGAGAAAGCACGGTTGAAAAGCTCGGAAGAGTACAAGAAGGTGTTCCTAGACAGAGACAGAACACAAACACAGAGACAGCAGCTAAGGGAGAGGACAAAAAAGCGAAAGGAGCTAGGAAAGAAGACAAGGATGGAACCAGCAGAGGTCAGTCAGAGCAGAACAGAGCAGCAAGGGCAAGCACACACACAACTATCCTCAGAACCCCACAACCTATCACACCAATCCCAACACACAATACAATCCATACCCACAGCTTCCACCCAACCCCAACCATAGAATCCCACAGTATGCTACCAGGTCTCCCATCCCACAGGCCCCCAAAGCACAGTGTTGGAAAGGAAACTGAAGGTATGGTACACAACGCTGATGGAATAACAAGCAAGTGGGAGGAGTGGCACGAAAGAGTCAAAGGGGCATCACCAGACATCATAGTGATCACAGAAACAAATCTTACAGGTATGATAACAGATGCCATCTTTCCAACGAGATACCAGATCCTGAGGAAAGACAGAAGGAACAGGAGGGGGGTGGAGGAGTGGCATTGCTGATCAAACACCGATGGAATTTTCATGAGCTGGAGAGAGGAGACAGCGGAGAAGAAAGTGATTGCATAGCGGGAACGCTTCACTCTGGAGGTCCCAAGGTGATAATTGCAGTGATGTATAACCACCACAGAACAACAGGAGGCCAAGGCAAGAGTATGACGAGAGCAATAGAGCGATGGTTGACACAAAACTCCTGATCATGGGCGACTTTAACCACAAGGAGATCGAATGGGAGAACTTGGAGCCACATGGGGGCCAAGATACATGGAGGGCTAAAATGATGGAGGTGGTACTGGAAAACTCCATGTACCAACTCGTAAGGGACACTACAAGAGAGAGAGGAGAGGATGAACCAGCAAGACTGGACTTAGTATTCACCTTGAGTAGTGCAGATGTTGAGGGCATCACATATGAAAGATCCCGTGGGGCCAGCGATCATGTGGTTTTGAGCTTTGAATGCACAGTAGAGCTACAAGTGGAGGGAGAAGCAGGAAGGCCAGGACGAATGAAGCCAAACTACAAGAAAGGGGACTACACAGGAATGAGGAACTTCCTGAAAAGGGTTCAGTGGGAAAGAGAACTGGCAGGGAACCAGTTAATGAGATGATGGAATATGTAGCAACAATGTGCAAGGAGGCTGAGGAGAGGTTTGTACCCAAGGGTAACAGGAATAATGAAAAAGCCAGGATGAGCCCATGGTTCACCCAAAGATGCAAGGAGGCAAAAACCAAGTGTGCTAGGGAATGGAAGAAATATAGAAGGCAAAGGACCCAGGAGAATAAGGAGAGCAGTCGAAGAGCCAGAAACGAATGTGCATAGATAAGAAGGGAGGCCCAACGTCAATATGAAAACGACATAGCAGCAAAAGCCAAATCTGACCCGAAGCTGTTACACAGCCACATCAGGAAGAAAACAACCATCAAGGACCAGGTAATCAGGCTAAGGAAGGAAGGAGGAGAGACAACAAGAAATGACAGTGAAGTATATGAGAAACTCAACAAGAGATTCAAAGAAGTGTTCACAGAGGAAACAGAAGGGGCTCCAGAAAGACAGAGAGGTGGGGTACACCACCATGTGCTGGACACAGTACACACAACCAAGGAAGAAGTGAAGAGGCTTCTGAGTGAGCTAGATACCTCAAAGGCAATTGGGCCAGATAACATCTCTCCATGGGTCCTGAGAGAGGGAGCAGAGGCGCTATGTGTACCCCTAACAACAATATTCAATACATCTATCGAAACGGAGAGATTGCATGAGGCATGGAAGACAGCAAATGTGGTCCCAATCTTCAAAAAAGGAGACAGACATGAAGCACTAAACTACAGACCAGTGTCACTGACATGTATAGCAAAGCAAAGTCATGGAAAAGATTGTCAGGATAAGAGTGGTGGAACATCTAGAAAGGAATGATCTCATCACCAGCAGCAAACATGGTTTCAGAGACGAGAAATCCTGTGTCAAAATCCTACTGGAGTTCTATGACATGGTGACAGCAGTAAGACAAGAGAGAGAGGGGTGGGTGGGTTGCATTTTCTTGGACTGCATGATGGCGTTTGACACAGTACCACACAAGAGATTAGTGCAAAAACTGGAGTACCAAACAGGGATAACAAAGAAGGCACTGCAATGGATCAGGGAATACTTCTCAGGAAGACAGCAGCGAGTAATGGTACGTGGCGATGTGTCAGAGTGGGCACCTGTGACCAGCGGGGTCCCACAGGGGTCAGTCCTAGGGCCAGTGCTGTTTCTGGTATTTGTGAACGACATGACGAAGAATAAACTCCGAGGTGTCCCTGTTTGCAGATGACGTGAAGTTGATGAGAAGAATTCATTCGATCGAAGACCAGGCAGAAATACAAAGGGATCTGAACAGGCTGCAGACCTGGTCCAGCAAATGGCTCCTGGAGTTCAATCTCACCAAGTGAAAAGTCATGAGGATTGGGGGAAGGGCAAAGAAGACCGCAGACGGAGTACAGTCTAGGGGCCAGAGACTACAAACATCACTCAAGGAAAAAGATCTTGGGGGTGAGTATAACACCAGGCACATCTCCTGAAGCTCACATCAATCCAAATAACTGCTGCAGCATATTGGCCCCCTGGCAAACCTCAGAACAGCATTCCGACATCTAATAAGGAATCGTTCAGGACCCTGTACACCGTGTACGTTTTGGCCCATATTGGAGTATGCGGCACCGGTTTGGAACCCACACCTAGCGAAGCATGTAAAGAAACTAGAGAAAGTGCAAAGGTTTGCAACAAGACTAGTCCCAGAGTTAAGAGGTATGTCCTATGAGGAGAGGTTAAGGGAAATCAACCTGACGACACTGGAGACAGGAGAGATAGGGGAGACATGATAATGACTTACAAAATACTGAGAGGAATTGACAAGGTGGACAAAGACAGGAGTTCCAGAGACTGGACACAGCAACACGGGGACCAGTTGGAAGGTGAAGACACAGATGAATCACAGGGATGTTAGGAAGTATTTCTTCAGCCACAGTGTAGTCAGTAAGTGGAATAGTTTGGGAAGCGATGTAGTGGAGGCAGAATCCATATATAGCTTCAAGCAGAGGTACGATAAGGCTCATGGTTCAGGGAGAGTGACCTAGTAGCGACCAGTGAAGAGGCGGGCCAGGAGTTTGACTCGACCCCTGCCGTCATGTTGACGGCAGTGAAGGGACTTGAGCTAGAGTTCGTCACGGCCACGCTAGCTGGAGATTCGTCTGTAAAAACTTGCATTTGTGGTCACAGAGGTGCCTGTGCTAACCTTCCTATGGTGTAGAAATATACCTAGTTGGATGAATCTTATTGTGGCTAGCTGGTCTAGTGGCTAACGCGACGGGCTGGAGTTTTGAGACTATATGACCGCGGGTTCAATCCCGGCCGGGGGTATAGTTTAGGTGAGTACACACACAAACACACACACACTCACACACTTGTAATATATTATATATATATATATATATATATATATATATATATATATAATTTATATATATATATATATAATATATATACTATACTCAAAAACAAGGCAGGGTAATGGGAAATTTCCTTAGCCCCTTACTCAGCAACTTGTGTATAGAATTTTATGAGACTAGATTTCTTAAAGACATTCTTCCAGATAAAACTAGTTGGTTCAGATACGTAGATGATGTTCTATACTTATGGCCGAAAGATCACAACGTAGATGAGTTCCTACTTAGACCCAATGGGCTAGTACCTTCCATTAAGTTCACTTCAGAATATGAAATAAGTAACGCTCTGCCATTCCTAGATATTTTAATCCATCGTGTTGATAGAAAATTAATATTTACAGTTTATAAGAAGTCCACCAAAGTGTCGTCATGCATTTGTTACTACTCAAATCACGAAACCAGGGTAAAAAGGGGTGTGTTCCTCACAACGTTCTTGAGAGCCTTGCGCATCTGCAGTCCAGAGTACTTAGTGGATGAAATCAGCAAGATATTCTACATAGCCACAAAACTGAGATATTCTAGGGATTTTGTCGAGAAGGCACTAATATCAGGAAGAAGGACTTTCTACAGGACTGAACCTATGGAAGTAATGACCAGGAAAATGTACTAGTTTTACTATACAATGAGAACATAGGTTTGCCTGCGTGAGGTATTAAAAAAGATCAATATAAACCTTGCTTTCAAAAACATTTGAACAGTGAAGTAAAGGCTTATTAAAAGCACTCCCTCCAGCAAAGTTGGTGGGGTTTACAAGGTCCCTTGTACTCAGTGTCCTCTCTCATATGTAGGTCAAAAAGGATAAATTCTGGAAGCCAGAATAGCCCAACATAAATACTCAGTCAGGACGGGGCAGGAGTCGAACGCTATCTTTACCACGTTAGCTCCTGTAATCAACCACGGGGTTGGGATGCTGCCCCGATAATTGTACCAAACAGTTCTGTCATAGAAAGAAACATAATTGAATCTTCTCTCTTGAAACATGACAAGAATACCGTATATAACTCAAATTTTGGGTAATACAAGCTCGATTGCTATCTAGTAGAGTCTGTCGTACACAACGTTAAACAACAATGCTATACAAAATCACAGGATTGCTCATAATAAGCAATCCTGACCACATCGACTCAAGGCTGAGGGACTGATTACCTCATTTCCCTCCTGTTCTTCAAGTTTATCTTTTGTATGGACTGATGAAGCCACTGTGTGGCGAAACGTTTCCCCAATAAAGATACCCAAGAGTTGCACATATGTCTAATTTAACAAGTGTTGGTTCTTTGAACCATTCATCTACAACTTTCTTCTCCTATTTTTAACAATCAAATCAATTAGTTCCATAGGCTTCCTCAGCTTATTGGTCTCACTTCAAAACTTTTTCTTATTCTTAACATAATTTGTTGATAGCACCACACCCACTCTCTCATTTGCTCTCCTTGTATATTCCTTCACCACTCTGCTAAACTCTTTTTTCTCCCTCTTTGTATCATATTTCCTTTGCACAAACATCTTTTATGCTAACTTTTTCACTCTGACTACTCTCTTTACCTCAACATTCCACCAATGTTTCTTCTTCCCTCCCACACTCACTGTCCTGCAACCACAATCTTCTGCTGAACACTCTTAGACAACATTCTTAAATCTACCTCATATCTCTTCAGCCTCATTGCCTATACTCTCAAGAACCCATCTTTCTTTCGATAGCTGTTCAAGTCTTACCCTAACCGTCTCGTCCTTTAGTTTATAAACCATCACTTCTCTCTTACTTGTCTCTGTTCTCTTTATATAAAGGAATTATACATGCTCTCTCCCAATCCCTAGGTACCTTCTCCTCTTTCATACATGTATTAAACAAAAATACCAACCACTTCAACAGTATATCTCTCCCTGCTATTAACATTTCTGCCATGATCCCGTCAGTTCTAGCAGTTTTACCCCCCTTTCATTCTATGTATTGCCTCAAACACCTCCCCCACACTCACATCCTGCTCTTCTTCACTCCAAAAAGATGGTATACCTCCCTGGCCAGTGCATGAAGTTACCCTCCCTTTCTTCTTTGACATTTAAAAGTTCCTCACAATATTCCCATCATCTCCCCATCTACTAACTCCCTTACTCTGTTTTAACTGACAAATCCATTCGTTCCCTAGGCTTTCTTAACTTGTTCATCTCATTCCAATTCTTTTTCTTATTTTCAACAAATTTTCTCTACAGTGCCTCTCCCACTGTATCATCTGCTCTCCTTTTGCACTCTCTCACCACTCTCTTCACCTTTCTTTTACTCTCCATATACTCTGCTCTTCTTCTAACACTTCTGTTTTGTAAAAACCTCTCATAAGCTACCTTTTTCTCTTTTATCACCCCTTTTACTTCATCATTCCACCAATCACACCTCTTTCCTCCTGCACCCACCCTCCTATAACCACAAACTTCTGCCCTACATTCTAATACTCATTTTTAAAACTATTCCAACCCTCTTCTACCCCCTAGCCCTCCTTTCTGCTAATAGTTCCTTATATCTCACCCAAACTTCTTCCTCCCTTAATTTATATACTTTCACCTCTCTCTTACTTGTTGTTGCCATTTTCCTTTTGTCCCATCTACCTCTTACTCTAACTGTAGCTACAACTAAATAATGATACAAAATATCAGTTGCCCCTCTATAAACATGTACATCCTGAAGCCTACCCACCATCCTTTTATCCCCGAACATATAATCTAACAAACTACTTTCACTATGTGCTATATCATACCTTGTATATTTATTTATCCTCTTTTTCATAAAATATGTATTAATTGTTACCAAACCTCTTTCTACACATAGCTCAATTAAAGGCTCCCCATTTTCATTTACCCCTGGCACCCCAAATTTACCTACTACTCCCTCCACAACATTGTTCCCACTTTAGCATAGAAATCCCCAACCACAAGTACTCTCACATTTGTTCAAAACTCCCCACACATTCACTCAACATTTCCCAAAACCTCTCTCTGTCCTCTATACTTCTCTCTTCTCCAGGTGCATGTACGCTTACTATAACCCACTTTTCACATCCAACCTTTATTTTGCTTCACATAATCCTTGAATTAACACATTTACAGTCCCTCTTTTCCTGCCATAGCTTATCCTTCAACATTACTGCTATCTCCTTCTTTAGCTCTAACTATTTGAAACCCCTGACCTAATCCATTTACTTCTCTCCCACCCCCTTCAGCTTTGTTTCACTTAAAGCCAGGACATCCAGCTTCTTCTCATTCATAACATCCACAATCATCTCTTTCTTATCATTCGCGCAACATCCACGCACATTCAGATTTCCCACTTTGAAAATATTCTTCTTCCTCTTCTTTCTAGTAATCTGTACAGGAAAATGGGTTACTAGCCCATTGTTCCTGGCGTTTATTTGACTGTTACAACAAGCATGGCTTACGGAGGAAAGATTCTTATTCCACTTTCCATGGATATAAAAGGAAAAGTAATAAGAACAAGAACTATTAAGATAAAATCAAAGAAAACTCAGATGAGTGTGTATAAATAAACGTGTACATGTATGTGTTAGCATACATCCTACCATCATGTAAAACATTACCGGCCCTCATTTTAACACTCACTTGCAGGACAGTAGTACCTCCCTGGCGGTTGCTATGTTACCAACCTACTACCTTCAATATATATATATATATATATTATATATATATATATATATATATATATATATGTATATATATATATATGTATATATATATATATATATATATATATATATATATATATATATATATATATATATATATATATATATATATATATATATATATAATATATATATATATATAATATATATATATATAGTATATATTATATATATATATATATATATATATATATATATATATATATATATATATATATATATATATATATATATATATATATATATATATATATGGGTAGGGGATGTGTAGATCAAGTGTTTACATTGAAGCATATATGTGAGCAGTATTTAGATAAATGTTGGGAAGTGTTTATTGCATTTATGGATTCAGAAAAGGCATATGATAGAGTGGAAAGGGCAGCAATGTGGCAGATGTTGCAAGTATATGGAATAGGTGGTAAGTTACTAAATGATGTAAAGAGTTCTTATGAGGATAGTGAGGCTCAGGTTAGGGTGTGTAGAAGAGAGGGAGATTACTTCCCGGTAAAAGTAGGTCTTAGACAGGGATGTGTAATGTCACCTTGGTTGTTTAATATATTTTATAGATGGGTTGTAAAAGAAGTAAAGGCTAGGGTGTTCGGGAGAGGGTGGGATTAAACTATGGGAAATCAAATACAAAATGGAATTGACACAGTTGCTTTTTGCTGATGATTCTGTACTTATGGAAGATTCTAAAGAAAAATTGCAAAGGTTAGTGGATGAGTTTGGGAGAGTGTGTAGAGGTAGAAAGTTGAAAGAGAACATAGAAAAGAGTAAGGTGATGAGAGTATCAAATGATTTAGATAAAGAGAAATTGGATATCAAATTGGGGAGGAGGAGTATGGAAGAAGTGAATGTTTTCAGAAAACTTGGGAGTTGACGTATCGGCGATGGATTTATGAAGGATGAAGTTAATCATAGAACTGATGAGGAAAAAAATGTGAGTGATGTGTTGAGGTATATGTGGAGACCAAAAACGTTATCTATGGAGGCAAAGAAGGGAATGTATGAAAGTATAGTAGTAACCAACACTCTTATATGGGAGTGAAGCTTGGATTGTGAATGCAGCAGCGAGGAGGCGGTTAGAGGCAGTGATGTCCTGTCTAAGGGCAAAGTGGGGTGTAAATATTATGCAGAAAATTCGGAGTGTGGAAATTAGGAGGTGTGGAGTTAATAAAAGTGTTAGTCAGAGGGCTGAAGAGGGTTGTTGAGGTGGTTTGGTCATTAGAGAGAATGGATCAAAGTAGAATGACATGCAGAGCATTTAAATCTGTAGGGGAAGGAAGGCGGGTATGGGTCGTCCTCGAAAAGGTTGGAAGAAGGGGTAAGGGAGGTTTTTTGGGCGAGGGGCTTGGACTTCCAGCAGGGGTGCATGAGCGTGTTCGATAGGAGTGAATGGAGACGAATGGTAATTTGGGACCTGACGATCTGTTGAAGTGTTTTGCAGGGTAATATTTAGTGGAGGGATTCAGGGAAACTGGTTATTTTTATATATATAGCCGGACTTGAGTCCTGGAAATGGGAAGTACAATGCCTGCACTTTAAAGGAGGGGTTTGGGATATTGGCAGTTTGGAGGGATATATTGTGTATCTTTATACGTATATGCATCTAAAACTGTTGTATTCTGGGCACCTCTGCAAAAACAGTGATTCTGTGTGAGTGAGGTGAAAGTGTTGAATGATAATGAAAGTATTTTCTTTTTGGGGATTTTCTTTCTTTTTTGGGTCACCCTGTCTCGGTGGGAGACGGCCGACTTGTTGAAGAAAAAAATATATATATATATATATATAGAGAGAGAGGAGAGAGAGAGAGAGAGAGAGAGAGAGAGAGAGAGAGAGAGAGAGAGAGAGAGAGAGAGAGGAGAGAGAGGAGAGAGAGAGAGAGAAGAGAGAGAGAGAGAGGAGAGGGGGGGCAACATCTTGCGATTTTGGCATAAATAGCAAACGCTACTCTCGCTAAATAAAGCAAGCAAAAATTTTTGTATTCAATAATTTTGCAAAAATCATTCTGAACTAACGAAAAAAATGTATTTCATTGTGCTTTTTTATTATTAAATTACTGTAAACTTATCTAAAGTACATTTAACTGGATTAGGCTAAATTAAATTTCACTTATTATAATAAAGTAAGGTAAGTTTTCCAAGGTTATTTTGGTACAAAATTATAATTTTTTACATTAACGTATAAGAGAGAAAATTTAAAAAGGGACTTAATTTTAAATGAGTAATTTCTAATTGACCCTTTTTACTTATCAGCTCAGAGGCACCCATACCACCGTATGTCCTCTGATCACTGTAAAACACCTAGCTCTGGAGGGTGCTTGATTCTTGAAGGATTCCGTGGTCCCGTGGGTTAGAGCGTCATGTGTGATTCTCGCTTAACCCCATGAGGCAGACCAAAAAAGGACATGGGCTCGAATCTTTCGGTTAGTCGCAGTGTTAATAATATATATATATATAATATATATATATATATATATATATATATATATATATATATTATATATTATATATATATATATATAATATATATATATATATATATATATATATATATATATATATATATAGCAAAAACTGAAGAGATGTATCAAAAATTATGAATGACACATTATCACAAAAAATGGTTTGGAAACCTATTATTCATACAAGTGCTGCAGGCAGTGGGGAAACAGAAAAAAATGCACTAGACTAGAGGGAAAGCAGCTACAAAAAATCTTGGCACACAAAATCCAATCTTTGCAGAGTCTATGCCTTGGGTATCTGCAGGCATGGTATACATGGAAAAAGAGTGGGACACGCACTTTTGTCCATCCCAAAAGATGTAGCACCCACATGACAACAGTAGGTTTCAACACTTTTCTTGTAACTTATTTTACCCCGAAATGTGTCACTCATCAGTCCATGAAAGACAATGCAACAACATATACTGGTCAGCGCACCATATAAAGAGTATCACCCGACCATGGGAAACAAAAGATTTGGGCCCATAAACCTCCAGAGAAGGAGTTTTTTTTAGTACCAGGAAGGAGAAAAAGACTGACAAGAAATGACTGAAGTGCTACACCAACTGAAAACACTTCTGAAGAGGAACAGCAGTCATTGATCTCCACTACAAAGCACCCTTAAATTCTATCAGTATAACGACTTTTATCTTTGCAAACATACAGGTCTAAAGCTGTCAACAACAATCAAGCCACCTTACATCAAGGGAATGCTCACTGACTCAAGTGCAATGTTTGTGGCTTTCACAGAGACCCACATAAAGGATAATTTTGACGACGAAATGTGGATCCCAGGTTATAACCTATTCAGATGTGACAAATTAGAAAGGAAACAAGGTAGGGGGAGGGTTGGCCTGTACGTCAGACAGTTGCTCCTTTGCTCTCAACTACTAAACACCTTTAATGATGTAGTTGAAGTTTTGGCAGTTAGGATAGAAAACCAAACCTTGTAACAGTGGTTGTATACAAGCCTCCATATGCAACTTCCCAGCAATTCCAGGGAACAATTTTTGAAAATTGACCACTGTATGGAAAATCTCCAACTCCTGCCCTAAACATCTTGGTACTAAGGGATTTCAATTTGAGACACCTAAAATGGAGGATTGTAGCAAATAATGTTTTAAACAGAGACCACCCTAAGAGCCAGCTAAGACGAAAACTCGTACACACACTCAAACTATTAAATCTCTGCACCAAATTCACCTAAACCAGGAAGTAATAGCGTCTGCAAATTTGAAAATACACTGGACCTCATCTTCACTATCAACGACGATCTAATACATAAATATATATAACCGTATCAAAGACAATACACTCAGATCACAGCATAATAGAGGTACAGACATATATGCACAGGGTCTTCTAATCAGAAAAATACATTGCAAACAAGTCAACCATGTCCTAAATGAAACAAGCTGGAAGATATCCTAAACAACATGGATTCGAACCTTTTCTTAGAAAAAAATAACTCTGTGGCACTTGAGGTCAGCTCAAGGCACACTTCCGCTAAGAAAAAGAAAGAGAAGATGTGAACTAGAAGCTCCCTATACAGGTTAAGGTGAAGAATCACAGAGCTGCTGAGAGTGGATAGTATATCTGTAATACGAAGTGAGGCACTGGTAAGAGAAATTCCAAATATCGAACCTAATCTTATGGAATCTTACAGGAGACAAGAATCTCAAAATACTGCTTCTCTTATGCTCAGTCTAAGGCTAAAACAATATCCAGTATCCGACTACTGCTTAAATAAGATGGAACCTTCACAGATGACAGCAAAGAAATGAATGAGATACTAAAATTCAAGTTATGAGGGAAATTGATTGGGAAAACCTGGAGCCACATGCCAGCCCCGACACATGGAAAACTAAGATGATGGATGTGGTACTGGAAAACGTCATACACCAACATGTTAGGAGCACTACCAGAGAGAGAGGGGAAGATGAACCAGCAAGACTGAACCTCGTGTTCATCCTGAGCAGCTCGAACATTGAGGATATCACATATAAGAGGCCCCTTGGAGCTAGTGATCATGTGGTTCTGAGCTTTGAATACACAGTAGAATTACAAGTGGAGAGGGTAACATGAATTGAATGGAAAAAAACATATCATAAAACGGGGGATTACACAGGTATGAGGAACTTCCTGCAAGAAGATCAGTGGGACACAGAATTGGCAGGAAAGTCAGTAACGAAATGATGTCTTCGTAACAGCAAAATGAAGGAGGCAGAGGAAACGTTTGTTCCCAAGGGCAACAGAAAATAATGGGAAAACCAGAATAAGCCCTTGGTTTACCCGAACGTGTAGGCAGGCAAAAACTAAGTGTACTAGAGTATGGAAAAGAACAGAAGGAAAAGGACCCAGGTAAATAAAGAGATTAGCCGAAGAGCCAGAAACGAGTATGCACAGATAAGGAGGGAGGCCCAGCGACAGTACAAAAACAACACAGCATCGAAAGTCAAGTCTGACCTGAAACTGCTGTATAGCTACATTAGGAGGATGACAACAGTCAAAGACCATGTAATCAGGCTGAGGAAAGGAGGTGGGAAACTCACAAGAAACGATCAAGAGGTAGGTGAGGAGCTCAACACGAGATTTAAGGAAGTATTCAAAGTGGAGACAGGAATGACTCTGGGAAGACACAATAGAGAGGCGAACCAACAAGGGATATACCAACAATTGTTAGATGAAATGCACACAACCGAGGAGGAGGTGAAAATGCTGCTAAGTGACCTTGATACCTCAAAGGCGGTGGGACCAGACATCTCTCTGTGGGTCCTTAGAGAGGGAGCAGAGGCGCTGTGTGTGCCAATGGCCACAATTTTCAACACATCTCTTGAAACTGCACAACTATCCGTGGTATGGAAGACGGCAAATGAAGACCTCATTTTAAAAAAAAAGGAGACAGAAAGGAGGCACTAAACTATCGACCAGTGTCACTGACGTGTACAGTATGCAAAGTCATGGAGAAGATCATAAGGAGGAGAGTGGTGGAGCACCTGGAATGAAACAAGATTATAAACGACAACCAGCACAGATTCCTGGAAGGCAAATCCTGTGTCACAAACCTTCTGGAGTTTTATGACAAAGTAAAAGAAGTAGGACACGAGAGGGAGGGTGAGTTGATTGCATTTTCTTGGACTGCAAGAAGGCCCTCGACAAAGCTCTTCACAAGAGATTAGTGCAGAGGCTAGAGGATCAGGTACGTATAACAGGAAGGGCACTGCAATGGATGAGAGAATAACTGACAGAGAGGCAACAATGATGAGGTATCACAATGGGCGCCTGTGACGAGCAGGGTCCCACAGGAGTCAGTCCTACGACCAGTGCTATTTTTTGTTATATGTGAATGACTAGATGAAAGGGATAGACTCAGAAGTGTCCCTGTTCTAAGATTATTTTAAGTTATTGAGGAGAATTAAATCAGATGAGGATCAGACAGGATTACAAAGACGTCTGGACAAGCTGGACTCATGGTCCAGCAATCTGGCTTTTCGAATTTAACCCGCCAAATCCAAATACATGAAGATTGGGGAAGGGCAAAGAAGATCGCAGGCAGAGTATAGGCTCGGTGGCCAAAGACTGCAAACCTCACTCAAGCACGTCTCCGGAAGTACACATCAACCAAATAATTGCTGCAGCATATGGGCGCCTGAAAACCTAAGAATAGCGTTCCGATACCTCAGTAAGGAACCGTTCAACACACTGTAAAAACCGTCTACGTCAGGTCTATACTGGAGTATGCAGCACCAGTTTGGAATCCACACCTGGTCAAGCACGTCATGAAATTAAAGAAAGTGCAAAAGTTCGCAACAAAGATAGGTCCAGAGCTGAGAGAAATGTCCTACGAAAAAAGGTTGAGGGAAATCGGCTTGACGACAACTGGAGGGACAGGAGGGTTTAGGGAAGACATGATAACGACATACAAAATACTGCATGGAATAGATAAAGTGGACAGAGAGAGGATGTTCCTGAGATGGGACACAGAAACAAGGGACCACAATTGGAAATTTGTAGGCTCAGATGAGTGAAAGGGATGTTAAGAAGTATTTCGTCAGTCATAGAGTTGTCAGGAAGTGGAACAGTCTAGCAAGTGATGTAGTGGAGGCAGGAAAACCCTACATAGCTTTAAGACGAGGTATGATAAATCTCATGGAGCAGAGAGAGAGGGAACCTAGTACCGATTAGTGAAGAGGAGGGGCCAGGAGCTGAGTTTCGATCCCTGCAACCATAAATAGGCGAGTACACACACATGACTGGACCCAGTATTCACCTTGAGTAGTTCAGACATTGAGGATATCACATACGAAAGGCACCTGCAAACGGATCTGGACAGGTGGAAATAAAACACAATAGAGTGGAAATATCACACAACAGAGTGGAAATGTAATGTGAAAAACGTGAGAGTGGTAATATCTGAGGATCTCATCTTCAAGGATCACAACTGTGCCACTCACATCAGCGAGGAAAATGATAGGATGGATGATGAGAACATTCAAAACATGAGATGCCAAGCCAATGATGATCCTTTTCAAATCACTTGTTCTCTGTAGCCTGGAATACTGCTGTTCATTAACATCTCTGTTCAAGGCGGGTAAAATCGCAGATATAGACAATATACAGAAAAACCTTCTTTGCACAAATAATTTTTCCGTAAAAACACCCCCACCCCTTGGGAAACTCTTGTTGGCCACTGAACTTTATACTGCACTGGGGGCTCAGGCAAAGAAAAAATTACATCATAATAAACCCCAACCTAAAAATTTTTTCGAAACAGGGTTTTGGGGGCCCCTTAATTTTGCACCAGAAAAACTCCCTGCAAAAAGGGAAAGCCCCTTTGGGAAAGGCGAGGAAACATCCCTCAGTGGAAAGTGGTTGACCATTAGTAAAACTAAAAAGTAAACACAATACGGGGTTCAGCGGCCCAAAAACTGTTAAACCCAGCCCCCACTTGCTAATTTGGGGAATTACCAAAAACCCCCCGGGTTTTTTCAAGAAAAAAGCCTGGATAGAAAATTTAAAGTCAGGGGGCCAAAGACAGCTATCTGTAAATTTTTTAAACTTAGATTTTTCGTGGGGCCCCATCAGTAACAGCCCCTAGTTGATCACCCGGGGATTCACCAGAAGATTTTGTCAAAGCCCCGGGAGGGCGGGGGCTTTTCCCCCCGGGTACCCCCCCCCACGTAGACTCCCAGGTAGGCTGCAAGCCGGGCCCCCAGAAACCCGGGGTTTTTTTTTGGGATTTTAAAAAAAACCCCCCCCAAGCCCAAAAAGTTTCGGGGAAAAGGGCAAAGAAGACCGAAGACAGAGAAACAGGCAAAGGGGGGCCAAAAGATGAAAAACCTTTCCACCCCAAGGAAAACGGATTTTGGGTTTAAAATTTAATACGGGAAAACCAACCCCCAAAGGCCACACTCAAAAAAAATAACGGGCCTGCACATATGGGCACCCTGGCAAACCCTAAGAATAAGAATTTTGAAAACCTCGATTAGGGGAATCTTTTAAACCCTCTGAACCCCGGTACTCAGGCCCATACGGGAACAAAGAAACCCCGGGGCCACCCTTGGAACTTGCATTGGTCAAGCACATCAAAAAACCAGAAAAAAGTAAAAAAGGGTTTTTTTCCCCAAGGAGCCTAGTCCCGGGAGAAAATTTGGGCATGTCCTCGAAGAAAAGGTTTAAAATGGAAAGGGCCCTGACGCCCACGGGAGGACAGAGGCATAGGAGAAAACATGATTTTTCAACATAAAAAAATTTTTTGACAAAAATTAAGAAGGTGGATAGAGACAGAAATTTTTCTAAGATGGGACCCCAAAAAACCCAAAGGGGTTACAATTAGGGTTGAAGAAAACAGGTGAGTCACAAGGATGTTAGGAATTTATTTTAGACCCAAGTAAGATTTTGTCAGGAAGGGGGGGAAAAAGGAAATAAATGGTAAAAAATTTATCGAACACAATGTAAATATTAAACACTTTACGCATTTTTAATGTGACCCCTTTTCCAAACAACGTTTTGCCCCAAAAGTGGGGCTTTTTCAAGCCACAAACACATCTCCCCTGGGGAGTTTTTGAAAAAGGGATTGGGCAAGGTATTCCTCCCCCCTCCCGGGGCCCTTTCCAAGGGGGCCCCGGGACCGAGGGCCCCCTGTCTGGGGAGTGTCTGAACCCCAAAAAGTCTCCCCCAGGGAGGAAGGCACAAGTACCCCCCTAATTTTGGGTGGCAACCTACAAACTGGGGCTCTGGCCACCAACCCTTTGACCCCAACAAAGGGAGGGGCAGGGTTTTCCAAATCGGGGCAAAGCCCCCTGTGCCACTGTGTGGAGTGCCGTGTGTTGGTGTTAAAATTTCCTTTTCATTCTTTGTTTGTGGAAAAAATTTTCCCCCCGGAGGGGGGTATCAGCCCCCTTTCACCCCCCTTTCCAAAAAGCCCCTTAGCCACCTAAAGGGGCCAACCCCTCTAAAAAGGGGGCGACCCGTCTTGGGGGTTTTTAACTGCTAGAGTAAAGAAAAAAATTGGGACCCAAAAAGGATGCATTTAAGGCGTTTTTCCAAATGACCCTCTGCCTCCCTTTGCAGCGGTTTTTGCAAAGTTTATTTTTTTTTAAAAAAGACAAATAAAACCCTCTTACTTAGCAAAGAAAAATTAAAGGAAAACCTGTTTCCCCAAATTTTATTACCATAGAAAAAGATAGGAAACATTTTTTTGCAAAAGACACCCAAAGAAACAAACATTCTGTTTTTGTTTTCATCGAGGGGGTTTTGAAACCCCAAGTGAATTACAGGTCGGGCGTTTTTTTTTTTTTTTGTGCCAGGGCAGTGAGGGAAATGGGGGCCTGTGGCGCCCGGGGCCCAAGATTTAATTTTGACCCTCTACAAACAGAAAACTGACGCCAGGAAAAACCAGAAAAGGGACACGATTTTGGGGCGTTAGTGTAAAAAAAAGGTCTCACAAAACACAAAAAACTCTTAAAGAAGTGTGACCCAGTTTCTCTTGGGGGATAATTGGGGAACCCCCCAAAATTAAAAAAAAAACTTGTGGAACATATGTACCATTGGCGTTTTTCCTGGGACAATGGAAACTGGACATCCAAAGACCCCTTTCAGCTTTTTTTAATCAAGTCACCGAAAACCTGTCGAAGGTTTTTGGGGAACCCACCATAGCTCCCCGTTACAAAGAGAAAGGGGTATGTTACGAATTTTTTGGGTTAGATCGGGGGTTTTGCGAAATTTCCCTTGAGTCACAAGGGTTGTAATAAACCCTTAAAAATCGGCATTTAAGGTGTGGACTTTTGAGCCCAAAACCCAAGTAGGTTTTTTTGGCCCAATCCATCACAAATGAAATATGCTGAAATAACACCCCCTAGGGAAAATTTCATACTTAAAAATTTGAAATCCTTGACAGCCCACTGTTTGAGGGTTTTCCCGAAAAAGTTTCCAAAACCCCCGGGGGGCTCCAGGGGGGGACCCCTTTTGTAACATTTGTTTGCCCATTTATCGGGGCTAAGTGTTTCATTATATTAATTTAAATTAAATAAAAAAACGGCGGGAAAAAGGGCCCAAAAAATTTTTCCAAACAGATTTTTTGGGCCCCTTCCCGGAAAACCGATAAAGACCACATTGGGGGTCCCAAATATGTTGTACTCCCATTGTACAAAAAACCCATGACCCAAAGGGGCCCCCTTTTCGAAAAAAAGCGTAAAACTAGCGTTTTCCCAATAAAAAACCCGTATAAATGAGCCCCCTCCCGGGACTAAAATCACGGGAAAAAGGGGGCAAAAAAAAAAGGGAAAAAGGGGGCCGGTTTTAAAAACCCTCCCAATTTCACCCAAAAGGAAAAGGGGCCCGCCACCACCCAGGGGAAACCCCCAAAGGGAAAAGGGGAGTGGGTGACTAAAACCCACATCCTGCTCAACTGCCCCAAAATCTGAAAAAATTCGCGGGTTTAAAAGAACCCCCACCCCCAAAAGTGAGGGTTTGTTTTTTCTGAGTGTATATATATACCCCTTGTTTTTTAATGTTTAAAAAACAAAAATTAAAAAAGACAAGGTTTTGGGTTAAAGTTTTGTTTCTTATAGATCTCCCCGGGTTTATTAAAGGGAATTTAAAATTTTATAAAGTTTAAGCTTTCAAAATATATTAACAGGGGGAAATTTTAAAAAGGGGAAAGGGAAATATTCACCGTGTGTTTTACGTTATACGTGCATTTAAAGTGTATAGTGAATGAAGTGTTAAAGGGTTAAATTTTACGTTTAAAAACCCAATTGGGCCAAGGCTAAACAAAAAGCAAAACTTTTAAGAAATAAACCCCCAAGCCCAACATGTACCAAAAACCTTTTTCAGGGGTCATTGACCCCGAGGTTAATTTTAGGGGTCGTAGTGTCTGACCGATCTTATTGCGACTTAAGCATTTCCCAAAAACCCCAGCGGGTTTATAGCAAAACAGTGTTTTTTTTAAAACCCCCCCTCTAAGGTGGTCCCTTTGGGAATTTTTCATTAAACCCCAAATTAAAAGGGGCTTGTTTTGAAAACTAAATTTTTCAGTCCTTTTCCCCAACTAAGATTACCCCAATTAGAAAATCAAATTTTTTCATTCTGTAAAGGATTAACTCAAATACAAACAGGGTGAAAAATGATAATGGGACCCCCTTGAATTCAATTTTGGGTATGAAAGGGTTTATTTTTATAGGAATACATATTTTAAGAAAAAAGGATAAAAAAAGGGTTAACACAAATATGTTTGGGGGGCCCCGAAATGCCCTTTAATTTTTGTTGGTTTTTATGTTTTGGGTGGATAAAAATTTTGTTTAGTAGATTTTTCAGGATGTACATGTTTTAAGAGGGGCCACAGATAAAATTCAGATCACTTTCTAGTTGTAGCTACACTGAATTAAAAAGGTAAAAGGGATAAAAAGGAGAATAAAAAGGCACAGGGAAGAGAGGGGTGAAGGTTTATAAACTAAAAGAGGGGGGGCAGTTGGGGTTAAGATAAAAAACAGCTTTTGAGGATAGAGGGGGCCTAATGGGGGCATGGGAAAAGGGGGCCCAAAAGGGGTTTATGGGGTGGGTTTTTTTAAAAATGTAGTGTTAGGGGTGTTCAACAGAATTTTGGGGGTTTTTACAGGAGGGGGGGTGCGGGGGGGGGAAGGGAAGCGTTTGTGGAATGATAAAGAAAAAGGAGAGTAAAAGGGGAGAAAAAGTTTAGCATATAAAAGAATTTTTTTAAAAAAATTTTAAAAATTTGATGAAAGGGAAAGGGAAGAGTATAGGGAAAGAAAAAGAGAGAATTTTAAAGGGGAGTGGTGAAAGAAAATGTAAAAAAGAACAAATGAAGAGGGGGGGTTTGGAGATTTTATCAACAAATTTTTTTTTAAAAATTTAAAAAAAATTTTTTGGAGTAAAGTTTAAAAATTTTAAAAAAACCCCTAGAGAAAAAATGGTTTTTGTCATTTAAAAAATAGGAGAGGAGATTTTAAAAATGGAGGTTAGAGGTATTGGGAAAAATGGGGGGAAATTTTTTTTTGAAAAATTTTTTTAAATGTTGATGAAAAAAGGGGGAAAAGGCTGTGTTTTCCCGTGAAATGGGGGCCAAGGAGGAAAAAACAATCTTTTTTGGGAGTGAGGAAGAGCCCAGTTGTGAGTGGGGGGGGAAGTTCTGGGAAAGGCAGTGGGTAAAATTTGGGGGGGGTTTAAAGGCACCCTGGATTATGGGATAAAGAAAGAAATGTTAAAAAAGCAGGGGGGGGATATATTTTGGGTGGTTGGGGGAAATTTAATTTAATAAATGTAGGGAAAGAGGGAAAGGTCCCCTAGGGTTTGGGGGCAGAAAACATTGCATATTTTTCCTTTTGTATAAAGGAAAAGGGGGAAAAAAAGGGAGAGTGCAAAAATTATGGGGGAAAAAGGTCTTTTTGAGTGCCCGGGTTTAAAGTGAAAGGGTTAGATTTTATAATTGAAAGAATTAAGAGTAAGAGGGAGAAAAAGGATGAAATATGAAAAAGGAGGTTTTAAAGGAAAAGGGTTTGGGGGGTTTTGTGTGGACCAGGGTGTTTACAGTGAAACATATAATGAAAAAAGTTTTTAGATAAGGTTTAAAGGGTCTTTTGGAAATTTAGGGGTTTTGGAAAAGGCAAAATGACAGGGTGGAATGGGGCAATGTGGCAGATGTTGCAAGTGAATGGTGTAGGGGGTTTAAATTTTACTGAAAGCAGTGAAAAAGTTTTTACGGGGGATAGTGGGCTCAAGTTAG
The DNA here is from genome assembly GCF_026875155.1 of Cherax quadricarinatus. NCBI lineage: Eukaryota > Metazoa > Arthropoda > Malacostraca > Decapoda > Parastacidae > Cherax > Cherax quadricarinatus. The sequence goes on along the minus strand of NC_069399.1, from coordinate 12,600,187 downwards.
AGAAATGTAGGAAAAAAAGGGAAAATTTTTTTTTCCCGGGAGTAAAAGTGGGCCCTTAGCCCAAGGGAAATTTTGTGATGTCACCGTGGTTTTTTTAATATATTTATAGAGGGGGTTTGAAAGAGAAGAAAAATGCGGGGGTTTTTGGCAAAAAGGCGTGGAGTTAAAATAAAAAGGGAATCAAAACCCCAAAGTGGGAGTTGTAAACAGCTGCTTTTTGGGGGGGCCGGGTTTTGACACTGGCTCTTTGGGAATTCTAAGAAAAGGGTTGCAGAGTTTGGGTGGATAAATTTTTGGTGGGGGTGTGCAAAAGAAAAAAAATTAAAAGGGTTGAATAAAAGGAAAGGAAAGGGGTTTTTGAAAAACAAAAAGTTAGGGGGAAAAAGATTGAATATCAGTTTCCCGAGGGAGAGGAATGGAGGAGGGGGAAACGTTTTCAGTTATTTGGGAGGGAACTTGTCGGGGCGGAGGGGTCATGAAAATGAGGTGAATCATAAAATTTTATGAGGGAAAAAGAGTGAGGGGTTTGCACTTGGGAAACCCGTGGGGGACAAAAAAAAACTTTGCCCTTTGGGGAGGCAAAGAGGGGAATTTTAAATGAAAATATATTTTTTTCCCAAACCCGCTCAAAAATATGGGGGGGAAGCGTGGGTTTGATGAATTTTGCGGGCGAGGAGAAGGCGGAGGCAGGGGGAAGATTTTCCATGTCTGAGGGAAAAGTGTGGTGTGAATATAATCAAAAGAATCTTTATTTTTGGGGAAGTTGGGAAGGGGAGGTGGGGGAATTACCAAAACTTTTGCCCCAGGGGGTTTGGGGAAAGGGGTTTTGTTGGGGTGGTTGGGGACATGTAGAGAGAATGGGGGCGAAACTTAATGATTTTCAAAAAAGGGTATCAGTCTTAGGGGAAAAAGGAAGGGGGGTAGGTGTCGGCCTAGGAATTTTTTGGAGGGAGGGGGTAAAGGGAAGGTTTTTGTTGCGGGGGGGTTTTGGACTTCCAGCAGGCATGCTAGCGTGTTTGATGGGAGTAAATTTGGAGACAAAAGGGTTTTTTAAAAAATATTTGACGTGCTTTTTTGGGTGGGGACCCAAAAAGTAACTTTTTAGGGAAAGGGTTTTCCCGGGGAAACCCGGGGAAAAGGCCGGCCCGGGAAGCCCTTGGAAGGGGGAAGAAACATTTGGCCTGAAACTCTAAAGGGGGGGGTGTTAATGTTGAAATTTTTAAAAAAACTTTTAGTGTAAAGCACCCCTTTTTCTGGCAAGACATTGATGGGGGTGAATGAGGGTAAAAATTTTTTTTTCTTTGGGGGCCCCCCCCCTTGCCTTGGGGGGAACCCGGCCCAAAAGGTGATAATAAAAAAAAACCCAAACAAAAGATTTTTTAAATTAAACTTGAGGTCAAAGTTTGGATTTTTTTTACACAGCGTCTGGAAAAAAATTAATTTTAAAGGACTAACACTTTAGGAAAAAAAATTTTTCTTGAATCAGATCCATCTGAAAAATAAAAATTAAAAAAATTTTTTTTGGATACTTTTTAAGTGATAAACCAATTAAGGTGGAAACGGGAGTACAGACTATCTGCCGCAAAACTCTGTCACAGAGACCTACTATAACTAGGGGGGGAAAACCCACCTGTTCCAACCGGGTAAAACAACAAATGTTCCCCTTACCCCAAACTTACCTACAAAGGTCATTAAACCCACCCCCTTTTCCCAAAGGGCATAATTATGAAAAAATTCATTAAAATGGGTTTTTTAATCCATAAATAAATTCCAAAGAAATGACATAGAAGAGATTGCTAAATTCAATTACCTTTTAAAAGCCCTTTTTAAGGGAGAACCCTATGAACTGATTTAAAATCAATTTTCCCGGGGGTTAAAAGGGAATTTTTTTAAATAGCCCTTTCGGTCCTTTTTGCAAACAATTACTTCGATGCTGACAACTAAGTTAGACATGCATCTCAAAATCAAGCTTGAAAGCCACCCCAAAAATTGTTTTTCCCGACTTACATCATTTTTGAATCACAAATTAAAAACAATATCCAGATCTCTAATGTTAAATATACCTAAAAACAAATTTTGATTTTTGGGTTTTTCCCGTGGTTTGTACAAGATAATTTTTTTCACCCCACAAAACTATTGACGATTAAAATTTTTATGGTTTAAATTTAAAAGCTAAATTTTAAATTTTGTAAAAAATTACAATGGTTTTTCAAACAAATTTTTTTTTCAATTTCATGCAAGCAACGAGACAAATGAAAAATCCCCCAAATTGCCCGTTGGGTAAAAAACCTTCAACTCAGGGATAAAAAGAAATATAAACCCACCCCCCACAAACCCATAATGGGAAAACCCCTAAAGGCAATTTTTTCCCAAACGGGGGAAACAAAAAACAAATAAAAAAAACCCGTCATACATAAACGTACCCAAAATGTGTACTTTTTTTTATTGGGAAAAAACATTGGACACGTTTTTTGTAATTAATACACATCAATGGGGGCACGTAAACAAAGGTTTTTCCCTTTAGCCCGAAAGATTTCATCAAAGTGTTTTAAAGGGGAACCCCAAGGGAAAAGGGAAATGCTCACTGAAGAAGTTTTTTAAATGCAAAATATGCATCATACCGCATTAAAGCCCAAAAAACTTTTGGGTTTAACAGCAAACAGACTTCCACAGAATCCCGGGAAATCAACAAAACCCAACCCGCATTTAAAATGTGAAAAGATAAAATTTAAAAACAACTGCTCCTCCCCCGATAGGGTCGAAATTGAGTTTTTTCTAATTTAAAATTTCACCCAAAAACCCAAAGTGCTAACAAACTATTTTAAACAAGGCTCCACAAAGGGCCCCTTTATAAGAAGATCATGTTGCCCGGAAAATTTTAATAAAAAACGCCTATGCCAAAATTTCAGTTAGAAAAATAATTTTTTTTTTTCCACAATTCTGGTTAAAAAAAGACATATGACCTTTGCCAAGAATCACTGTTGGTCTAGGAAAAAAAGGGAAAAAGGGCAGTAGAAGCTGTTTTGGTTTGTAGAAAGATTTTCCTAAATTGTGGGAAATCCAGGGGTTAAAAGAAACAGTTTTCAGCACTGAAAAGCCCGCCCAAGTTTAAGGTTTTCGCTTTTCCCTGACAAAACAAGACGGAAACAAAATTTAAATTCCAAATTTTTTTAATCATTGGAATGATTTTTTAAACACTGTTTTTGTTTCAAAATAAAAATAAGTAAACATGATTTCACTTTTCTTGGGAAAAAAGCAAGGCCACAAGGGTATGGGGGTCCCAATTTCCCCCCTCAAAAAATGGGGAAAGAAAACTGATTTTTTGGAAAATTTAGTTTAAAAAAAGTACTGTTTTAAAGAGAATAAAACCCCTGATCAAAGTACCAACCGCAAAAATTAATCATTACTTTGGGGAAGGAAATGAAAAGAACCCAGTTATAAGGGTTTTGGGGAATTTTGATGCCCAAAGGTATTGATGTTAAAAAAACCAAACGCCCCAAGAGTCCCCCCGACCTTTTAACCAATTTTTTTGGACACTAGTCAAATAAAAAGATGACAGTATTTGGGGGTTTGGTTACCATGGAAAAATTTAAATCCAACCCCATCTACCTAGCTAATTATCGCATTGGGTTTCGGGCCGATGAAAGGGACAAAAACATGAGCCAGGAAGAATTTCCAAAAGCTAAATGACTGTCCCAAAGATAATAAACTAACCCAAAAACAGTTGGACAATAAATTCATTGAGGAAATAGTCCCAAGAAAAAGTTGAAGACAAACCTTTATTATCCCCCCGCACCATGGAGTCAGAAAAAATTCCGAAACCACTCTACTACGTTTGTAAAAAATTGGCCCGTGCACGTTTCAAATAAAGATGTAGCAAGTTCCCCCTTTAAAGCCCGTCTGATTTTACCCGGACCCCCACTAACCCGAGAAGCTTGGGGAAATTTCTTTTGAAAATTTTTGGGACAAACCCCCAAAAGCCCACACGGCTAATTTTTTCCAAGGCTTTCTTTAAAAGTAGGACCCACAAAAAATGATAAAAGATTATACACGAATTTTTTTGTCCCCGAAAATCCACATGATCCTCAAAGTCCCCCGTGAAAACTTATCGTTTCAAATCATATTAATTTTTGGGGCAAACCCTCCTCTCCATTCTTATTAGAAAGCTACTCTAAATTTCACAATTTTTTAAGAAATCTGAAAGTTTCCCTTTAAAAAAATTCCCTTAAAAAAAAAAAGTTTTCCCAAAGTGGATAAAACTTCAAGGAAATGTGAAAAAAGAGGAGGAAATTTTAAAACCTTATACAGAGGGAACTAAAAAAGGAGATGAAAAAAAAGCAAATATTTCCTTTTAAAAGGGTGTGGAAAAACAAATTTAAAGCAAATTTTGGGAACTTTTCAAAGAAGATTTTTCCCTGAAACTGAAAATTCCCCGATTTTCAACAATAGGGGGACATAATTGGAACACACAAAGGGGATACTTTGAGTCCCCAAAAGGAAAAACCAAAAAATCATGCAGTAAAACTCACCCAAACGTAATTTACTGTCAGAGGGATCACAATGTTTGATCCTCTAGGGCCCCGTCCCACCAATTAAAACCAAAAAAAGGGAAAATCCCTTTTGGGAAAATCATGGGAAAAATCCCCAAAATTGGGGGTGGGAAAGAGAAAATTTTCCTCTAGAAATGAGTCAAGCAAAGGATGGAAAAAATCCCCCAAGGGGGTTTTTAAAAAAAAAACTTCATCAAAATTTAAAAATTTTCCCCGACAAATAGGTCAAGAGGGGGAAAAAAGGGCACATTACATGTGATTTTGTGATGCTCAAAACCCGGGTTTTTGGGCTGTAGCAAAAGAAAATAATGCGAAGGAAGTAAAAAAATAATTTTTTTCAAAGGCCAGGGGTAAGCAAACCCCGAAGGGCAAAAAAAAATACCAACAATTTTTGGGAAATGACACACTTCCCAAAGGGAAAGGACAAAAATTAGGGTGCTAAACTCCCAACCCAAAATCTTTTATCATTTTCACTAATTTTTAAAAAACCGTGATCTGGAGGGAAAAGAGGCAGTTCTCCAAATGGGGTTTAAAAAATAATAAGAGTAAGTTTTTTCTATTACCAAAAAGAGTAAACAGAAATAAGAAAGAGGTCAGAGAATTATCTCTTTTTTTTCACTCTCTAAAACCCCAAAAGAATCCAGCTGACATGTTGTCACGGGGTGTCCCACTCAAGAAATTTGTGGAAATAAAATTTAAAGGGTCCACGGACCGAACCCGGGCCCCTCTAATGAAAAAATTTACTGGCCTCAGCCCAAAAACCCCACATTTAAAGCCAGAAAAAAAAAAACAGTCTGCTTGAACACAAACAAAAAAAGTTTTTTTAAATAAATGCAGACCCAACAGAAATAGTCATTTTATGGAAAACAAAATTTCTCATCTTTGGGGAAACTCTTAAGAGTTTTCAGCTCTTGGTTTTTTTAAAATTTATTAAAGGGAAATTTAAAACCCGATTATGAATGTATTGGGAACCCCTTAAATTTTCTGGGGGAAACTAATTTCAGAAAGATGTTTTTTTCTACAGAATATAAATTTTTTAGAAACGAAGATAAAACCCCAAAGAAACCGTTTGATTAATTCTTTTGGACTTTATCTCGGGCTCAGAAAAGATTATAAAATTCGAGGGAAAAATTCATAATTTTCAACTACCTAAAGAACCCATACAAACCAATATTGGGTCCCCAAGAATCGTTTGGGAAAAAAAAACTGATTGGGGCAAAAAAAGCCCACAGTAAAAGTGTTACATGGTGGGGTAGCTACACACTTTTTAAAATACGACAAAACCCCACCCGGTTTTCCCCAAGGTCGACAAAGGTGAAAAAAAAAAAATAAAAAGGGCTGTATTACTTGCGGGCCCCTAACCCCCCAAAAAGCGAGTAAAAGGCAGTATCCAGGTCCCACCCCCCATAACCCTCTGAAAGAGTTTGTCATATCACTCCCAAATTTGGGGGGACAGGTGTAATTTTTTACTGGGCCAATAATTTTAACCAAAAAAGTTTTTCAAAGTTTTCCCCTCAAGGGGGTACACTGGGGTTTTTGGCCCCTTTTGGGTACAACTAGAGCAGTACATCTAGAAGTAGCCAAAGGGCAGGTTTTGCGAAACCTTTTTTCAAAAATTTTTCCCGAAGGGTTTGCAGCCGAAGGGCATGCCCCCCTGTTTTATTTCGATAATTCAAAAAGGGAAATTTGGGGGTTTCTGTGCTGGGTTTATAACAAATCTTTGAAAACAAAACCCGAAGTCAAAAAGATTCTTTAATCAACGCAGAAAGTCGTTGGAATACATTCCCTCCTAAAAACCCATGGCACGGCGGTTTTATGAAAAAAATGAGGCCAAAGTAAAACGTTGTTTAAGGGGAAAAACTCTTCATCGTCAGAGAATAGACTTTAAAAGGGAATTTCCCTTTCAGCTTTTGACCCCGAAATAAGAAAATAGAGTCAACCAGACCCTAACTTAAAGTTTCCCATGATCTGGACAATTTTTGGGGAAATGTTTTAAATCCATCCCCATTTAACCCCCAAGGCAAAGGCTCGAACCTGTTTTTCCTTCCCAAAGAAAGATAAAGAAATCATAGAGGATCCTAAATTATTTTGAACCCCAAAACAACTCAGGGCGTAAATTCCCAAAAACCTTTTAAAAAAGTGATTTAAAAGTTGGGGGGGAAAAATTTTGGCGAGGAAAACTATCTCCCCCCCATTGAGAGAAACACTTTTTATGGGGGCCCGGTGTTCCTGAAAATCAAAAGTCCTTAAGAAACCCGGTGACCCTAGTGATTTTTCGACAATGGGGGTCCAGTCCCAATGGCCACTTTGGGAAAAAATTTTGACCAATTAAACCTGATGCAAATGGAAACATCAGGGCAGTTGATGTTTTTGGGGCAAAGGTGTAGTGAATAAGCGGGGCAATAAATTTAAACTAGTGCCGTTTGAATTACAACCCGTGGTTTTTTAAAAAAAAAAAGTGATTCTCCAGAAACCACACAGACTAAAGCTGTTTTAGAAAAGACAACAGCAAATGGGGGTGAGTGAGAAAATTAAATTAATGTTAAAATGATGAATTAGTTTTCCCGCAGGGGAACCTCCCGCCGCCCCCAGGGGTGGAGAAAATTTTTTTTCCAGGAGGGGGGGATCAAACCCCCTTTCCAAAACCCCCTTCAGCCCCTTCAAAAACCCGAGGGGGCCAAGCCCTCTCAAAAGGGGGGAAACGTCCTTGTTTACTGCTTAAAAAAGTTTAGTAATTGATCACCCAAAGCAGTATGCGTGGGCAAATGGGCCTCTTTCCTTTGCAAAGGGGGTGTTGCAAAGTGGGATTTTTAAAGAACAATACATCTCTTACTTTGCAAAACAATTAAAGGGAAAATCCTGCCCCAAATTTAAATTTCCATATAAAGATAGTGTACAATTTTTCCCATAAGACAAACAAGAAACAAACCCTTCCTTTGCTTCATCGAGGAGGGGACAAGGGGGTGCAAGGTACTAGGTCCCCGTTTTTTTTTGTGGGGGAGGGGATTGACGGCAAAGGGGCGCTGTGGCGTCCCGGGGAGACTAACTTTGACTTTACTACGAACACTGGAAAGCCCAGGGGTAACCAGCAAAGGACACTGATCTGTGCGTTAGTGTAAATAAAGTGTCTCACAAAACAAAAATAAACTCTTAAGAAAGTGTGATCAGCCCTTTTCTTGTATACATTTTTGAAAAAATAAAAACAAATCTTGTTTAACATTGTGTACCCCGTGTGCGTTTTCCTAGACAATGGAAGACTGGACATCCAAAGACACTTTTAAGCTTCTATCAAGTCACCGATACCTGTCAAAGGTGTTTGAAACACCCCTACCACGTTACAAAGAGCAAAGGGGGATGTTTTCGAATTTCTTGAAAAATCGGGGGATTGCGCAATTCTTGAGTCACAAGGAGGGTTTTTAATCAACCTATAATCGCAAAGGTGTGGACTTTTGGGTTTCCCAAAAAAGTAGGTAATTTTTGTCAGCCATCATCGAAATTTAAATATGGGTGGGCAAAAAAACCCCCCCTAGGGGTAATTCATACTTACAAAAATTGGGATCTCTTTTACCCGCCCACCCCGTTGTGATGGTTCGACAGCCCTTTTAGACCTCTTCTGCAGGGGGGGGCTGTGTAAAACGATTTGCTGTTTTATTTATACAGCTAAGTGTTCATTATAAAATTAAAAATAAACACAGCGGGAAAAGGGCCCAAAAATTTTCAACATGTTTTATTTCGCCGGTAAAATTTCCCGGCCCCGGGTTTTTTTCCAGATGGTGGGTCCGTCAATGGCCCCCCTGGGTAGGGATGACGATCATCTTCTTTTTCATCCTCTTTCTTTTCCCTCCGGTTTGGGGGGGTGTCGTCGTCTCCTATCCTTTTCGCGATTTTTCCCTTAAGGGGAAGTGGGAGTCGGGGGGAGAGGCAAACAGTTTACAAAGGGCGATTGGAGCCACCCGCCAGCTTTAAACAGAAAAGCAAATTCCCGTTTGGGAAAAATTATCCCCTTTATGGTGAATGGTCATGGATAGTCGTGCCCAGAGGTGGGGCCGACTTTAAAAGGGCCCCATTCCCCGGGAAACCAACCTGAATTTCCTCTTTGAGGTGCACTCGACTTCCAAAAGGGGTTGGGTGTTTTTCATGAGTAGTCGGGGGCATGTCTGCAGTGGTGTATTAAACAGTTTGGTTCCTTTGATAACTTTTAAATGGGGTTTCCCTCCTGGAGGGGCTGATGGAAAATTTTTGAAGACAGAATTTTGTTCTTATTTCGCTAGGTTGGTTTGAAGTAAAGACCCCATCAGGCATCGGGGCTTGTTGGGGGTGCAGGGAGGGGCCCGTGGGCCCGTGGCACCGGGGAGGTGCATACCCCCAGTTTCTTGTGTTTTTGCCCTTTTTTGGCTGGTTGGGGAACTTGGGAAGGGGGAGATTCCGACTGGTTCATTTTCTCTAGGGAGTGGATGCAAGTGGTAATTGGGCTCCCATTGTTTTGGGGGGTTTGGGGCCCGACGTCTCAGTGGTCCCCTGATTGGTCCCATCTTTTGTGCGTGGGGGTTTTACCCCGGGGGAGGGATCGATGAGGGTGGGAATATTTTTCAGTAGATTTTAGGGTCTCAGTGGAAGGTGGTGAGAAGGAGGAATGTTTAGGCCCCCAGGCATAAATTTTTTATTTGAAAAGTTCATTGATGGTGGTTTGAAGGGGGAAACCGGGCTCAGCTGGGATTCTGTACATGAGGGGATATATAAACAATAAAGAAAAAACTTTGGGGGAGTCCCCAAATAGGTACTGGCAGGGAAAGGGGGGGGGGACAGGGGTTGCGTGGGTTTGGGAGAAACCCTTTTATGTCTGCTTGGGAAGGGGTTTTTCCCATAAAGGCAAATTGTGGTTGCTTGTGGGTTTGGGGTTCTTTTGTTTTTGTTTTTGTTTTTTTGAGTGTCTCTTCTGGTAGGGGGGCCTGGCAGCAAGAGTATGGTGGCCCTTTTTGCAGTTAAAGCATTTAGGGGGGAAAGCAGTAGTCAATTTTAAATCACGATCCTCCGGCCACAGGGGAGAAAAAATTTTTGCCCCTTGGTAGGACAATCAATCCAACTAGGGGTGAACCCCAACTAGTTGGATGAATCTTATTTTGGGGTGTTGGTCTAGTGGTTACGCGAGGGGGTGGAGTTTTGAGACCTTGACGCGGTTTAAATCCCGGCCGGGGTATGGTTTATTGCAATCGTGTCATTACATTTTTAAAGTCAAGAAAAGAAAGCGGGGGTAGAATGCTTTTTTTGGAGTAAAAGGCTTTTTGACCGTTCCACACAAGATTTAGTGCAAAAGTGGGGGACCAGGGAGGGACAACGGAAGGCACTAAAAGGATCAGGGAATACCTGTCAGGAAGACAACAGCAAGTCTTGGCACGTGGTGAGGTGGGCACCTGTAACGAGCGGGGTGCCACAGGGATCAGTCCTAGGACTGTTGCTTTTTCATGTATTTTGTGAACGACATGATGGAAGGAATAAACTTCGAAGTGTCCCTGTTTGCAGATGATGTGAAGTTGATGAGAAGAATTCAATCGAACTAGGACAGGCATAACTACAGAGGGATCTAGACAGGCTGCAGGACTGGTCCCGCAACTGACTCCTAGAATTCAACCCCACCAAGTACAAAGTCATGAAGATTGGGGAAGGGCAAAGACGACCACAGATGGAGTACAGTCTAAGGGGCCAGAGACTACAAACCTCACTCAAGAAAAAGGATCTTGGGGTGAGTATAACACCAGGCACATCTTCTGAAGTGCACATCAACCAAATAACTGCTGCAGCATATGGGCGCCTGGCAAACTTAAAAAAAACAACCAAACATCTTAATAAGGAGTCATTCAGGATCCTGTACAGCATGTACATTAAGCCTATTCTGCAGTATGCAGCGCCAGTCTGGAACCCTCACCAAGCGACGCATGTAAGTAAACTAGAGAAAGTGCAAAGGTTTACAACAAGACTAGTCCCGGACCTAAGGGGTATATCCTACGAGGAGAGGTTAAAGGAAATCAACCTGACGACACTGGAAGACCGGAGAGATAGGGAGTATATGATAATAATATTTAAAATACTGAGAGGAATAGACAAGGTGGACAGAGACAGGATGTTCCAGAGATGGGACACAACAACAAGGGGTCGCAATTGGAAGTTGAAGACTCAGATGAACCGCAGAGATGTCAGGAAGTATTTCTTCAGTCACAGAGTTGTCAGGAAGTGGAATAGTCTGGGAAGTGATGTAGTGGAAGCAGGATCTATTCATAGCTTTAAGGAAAAGTATGGTAAAGCTAATGGAGCAGAGAGAGTGACCAAGTAGCTGCCAGTGAAGAGGCGGGGCCAGCAACTGAAACTCAACCCCTGCAAACACAACTAGGTGAGTATACACACAGACACACACACCACAACACACACACACCACACACACACACACACACACACACACACACACACACACACACACACACACACATACACACACACACATGCACACACATTCACACACACACAGTGAAGAGGCGGGGCCAGGAGCTGAGTCTCGACCCCTGCAACCACAATTAGGTGAGTACAATTAGGTGAGTACACACACACACACACACACACACACACACACACACACGCACACACACACACATCACACACACACACACACACACACACACACACACACACACACACACACAACACACACACTCACACACCCATTTTCCCCCTTATTTATCTTCCCCCCCTTTCCCCTTTCCCATCTTTCCCTCCCATCTCTCTCCCCTCCTCCCCTCCCCCCCTCTCTCCCCCCTATCCTCTCCCGTCTCTCTCTTCCATCTCCCCCCCTTCTCTCTCCATTCTCTCCTGTCCTCTCCCCCTCTCTCCCCCTCTCTTTGCCCACTCTCTCCCCTCTCTCTCCTCTCTCTCTCTCTCTCTCTCTCTTGCTCTCTCTCTTTCCACCCTTTTTCCCCTTTTCACTCCCCCCCCTCTCTCCTACGTTCCCTTCTCTTCCCTCTGTCTCCTCCCCTTTTTCCTTCTCATCTCCCCCTCTTTTCCTTCTACCCTTTTCCCCTCTCCTCTCTCCTCTCTCTTTGTTTCCTCTTTTTCTCTCTTCTCTTCTTCTCTCTCTTCTCTCTCTCTCTCTCCTTCTTTTCTCTCCCCTCTCTCTCTCTCATCTCTCTCTCTCTTTCTTTCTTTCTCTCCCTCTCTCTTTCTCTCTGTCTCTCTCTCTCTCTCTCTCTTTTCTCTTAAAAAAAAGAAAAAAAAAGAAAAAAGAAAGGGAAGAAAAGGGAAAAAAGAAGAAAATAAAATGATGGGGACTCGAATGAACCAGGGATCAGATGAGAATGGTTCTGGTAGGGAGGAGTGGATGGAGGAGTAGTGGAAATGGATGGAACAAGAGTGCGAGAGAAAATTAGGAGAGCTTTCTGAAAAAATGGAGACAGAGCTTTCTGTGAAATTAGAAAATAGGTTGGAGAAAGAGAAGAAAGAATTGGGAAAGGGACAAGTCGAAACTGCAGTAGCCAGGATAAGGGTCCTAGAAGATTAGGTAAACAGGCTGAAGCAAGTTACAAGTGCATTGAGCAGAGAAGACACAGCATATGAAGCTGATAAATTAGACACATGTGCAACTCTTGAGTATCTTTATTGAGGAAACGTTTCGCCACACAGTGGCTTCATCAGTCCATACGTAGGAGAAACTGAAAACAGGAAGGGAAATGAGGTAATCAGTCCCTTTAAAACCCTTGAGTCGATGTGTTCAGTCCATCAATCTTGAATAGAATACGGCATTTCAGCGTAGAAGCAGCTTATAAACCGTATGGCAGGAGAGGTGCAGCAGTCATAGGTCGTGTCACATTTGTTCAATGTGGAAGTAGGTCGTGCCCAAGAATTAGGCAAGCGAAGAATTCCTAAGTATTAAGATCCCAAGAAGTTGCAGTGTCTGACAGATTTGTAGATGAATGGTTCAGAGAACCGACATGTTGATAAATTAGACACATGTGCAACTCTACTTCCACATTGAACAAATGTGACACGACCTATGACTGCTGCACCTCTCCTGCCATACGGTTTATAAGCTGCTTCTCCGCTGATTTGCCGTATTCTATTCAAGATTGATGGACTGAACACATCGACTCAAGGTTGAGGGACTGATTACCTCATTCTCCTCCTGTTCTTCAAGTTTCTCCTACGTATGGACTGATGAAGCCACTGTGTGGCGAAACGTTTCCTCAATAAAGATACCCAAGAGTTGCACATGTGTCTAATTTATCAACATGTCGGTTCTCTGAACCATTCATCTACAAATATGAAGCTGAGAGGCCGAACAGGAAGAAAGGAGATATGAATTATGCTAAGGTCATATCAGCCTGCCAAGAAGGGCCAAGAAGTGAAAGGGGAGAGCAGCTGGGCGCAAATGGAGAGGGTGATAGGTCAAATGCAGAGGCACAACCATGCTACCAAGAGCCACTGGTAAAAACAAGGGAGAAAATGACCATGTACAGACAGGAACCAGAGTTACAGAGGGAGAGGCAATGGGAGGAGGAAAGGGCAAGATCAGTGTTTATCCATGGGCTTCAAGAGAGAGAGGAAAGGACACACACTGAAAGACGACAGGCAGAAAGAAAGGAGATTGTAAACATCATCATGAAAATAGGTCAAGAAGACATGGACGAGATTGTAAATTTTCAGAGAATAGGGGGGTACTTGAAGGGGAGAAAACGATCGATCAAGATGATTCTCTGGAGAGAAACAGTGCAGAACAGGATCCTCCAAGAGGATCCATGGTTGAAATACTCTGACGAGTACAAGAGGGTGTTCCTAGACAGAGACAGAACACAAACAGAACGACAGCAGCTGAGAGAGAGGACAAAAAGGAGGAAGGAGCTAGGAAAGGAGACAAGGATGGAACCAGCAGAGGTCAATCAGAGCAGGATAGAGCAGCAAGGGCAAGCACACACAGAACTATCCTCAGACCCCCACAACCTGTCACACTATCCCAACATAAACTACAATCTATACCCACAGCTTCCACCCAACACCCAGCTATAGAATCTCACAGTATGCTACCAGGTCTCCCACCCTCACAAGCCCCCCAAACCACAGTGTTGGAGAGAAAACTGAAGGTATGGTACACAAACGCTGATGGAATAACAAATAAGTGGGATGAGGGGCACGAAAGAGTCAAAGAGGCATCACCGGACATCATAGCTCTCACAGAAACCAAGATTACACGTATGATAACAGATGCCATTTTTCCAATGGGATACCAGATCACGAGGAAAGACAGAGGGAGCAGGAGTGGTGGAGTGGCACTGCTGATTAAAAACCGATGGAATTTTGATAAGCTGGAGAGAGGAGACAGAGGAGAAACAAGCGATTACATAGCGGGAGTGCTTCATTCTGGAGGTCCCAAGGTGGTAATTGCAGTGATGTATAACCCACCACAGAACAGCGGGAGGCCAAGGCAAGAATACGACGAGAGCAATAGAACGATGGTTGACACACTGGCTGCAGTGACCAGAGGAGCTCATGCAAGCAGGGCAAAGTTCCTTCCTGATCATGGGTGACTTTAACCACTAGGAGATCGATTGGGAGAACTTGGAGCCACATGGGGGCCAAGATACATGGAGGGCTAAGATGATGGAGGTGGTACTGGAAAACTTCGTGTACCAACACGTAAGGGACACTACAAGAGAGAGATGAGAGGATGAACCAGCAACACTGGACCTAGTATTCACCTTGAGTAGTGGAGATATTGAGGACATCACATATGAAAGACCCCTTGGGGCCAGCGATCATGTGGTTTTAAGCTTCGAATACACAGTAGAGCTACAAGTGGAGGGGGAAGCAGGAAGGCCAGGATGAATGAAGCCAAACTACAAGAAAGGGGGCAACACAGGAATGAGGAACTTCCTGAACGGGGTTCAATGGGACAGAGAACTGGCAGAGAAGCTAGTTAAAGAGATGATGGAATATGTAGCAACAATGTGCAAGGAGGCTGAGAAGAGGTTTGTACCCAAGGGTAACAGGAAAAATGAAAAAGCCAGGATGTGCCTATGGTTCACCCAAAGGTGCAAGAAGGCAAAAACCAAGTGTGCTAGGGAATGGCAGAAATATAGAAGGCAAAGGACCCAAGAGAATAAGGAGAGCAGTCGTAGAGCCAGAAATGAATATGCAGAGATAAGAAGGGAGGCCCAACGACAATATGGAAACAACAAAGCAGCGAATGCCAAATCTGACCCGAAGCTGTTATACAGCCACATCAGGAGGAAAACAAGAGTCAAGGGCCAGATAATCAGGCAAAGGAAGGAAGGAGGAGAGACAACAAGAAATAACCGTGAAGTATGTGAGGAACTCAACAAGAGATTCAAAGAAGAGTTCACACAGGAGACAGAAGGGGCTCCAGAAAGACGGAGAGGTGGGGTACACCACCAAGTGATGGACACAGTACACACAACCGAGGAAGAAGTGAAAAGGCTTCTGAGTGAGCTAGATACCTCAAAGGCAATGCTGCCAGATAACATTTCTCCATGGATCCTGAGAGAGGGAGCAGAGGCACTATGTGTACCCCTAACAACAATATTCAATACATCTATCGAGACAGGGAGATTGCCTGAGGCATGGAAGACAGCAAATGTAGTCCCAATCTTTAAAAAAAAGAGACAGACATGAAGCACTAAACTACAGAACAGTGTCACTGACAGGTATAGTATGCAAAGTCATGGAGAAGATTATCAGGAGAAGAGTGGTGGAACACCTAGAAAGGAATGATCTCGTCAACAGCAGCCAACATGGTTTCAGAGACAGGAAATCTTGTGTCACAAACCTACTGGAGTTCCATGACATGGCGACAGCAGTAAGACAATAGAGAGAGGGGCGGGTGGATTGCATTTTCTTGGACTGCAAAAACGCGTTTGACACAATTCCACACAAGAGATTAGGGCAAAAACTGGAGGACCAAGCAGGGATAACAAGGAAGGCACTACAATGGATCAGGGAATACTTGTCAGGAAAACAGCAGCAAGTCATGGTACATGGCGAGGTGTCAGAGTGGGCACCTGTGACCAGAGGGGTCCCACAAGAGTCAGCCCTAAGACCATTGCTATTTCTGGTATTTCTGAACGACTTGACGGAAGGAATAGACTCCGAAGTGTCCCTGTTTGCAGATGATGTGAAGTTGATGAGAAAAATTCATTCAATCGACGACCAGGCAGAACTACAAAGGGATCTGGACAGACTGTAGACCTGGTCCAGCAATTGGCTCCTGGAGTTCAATCACACCAAGTGAAAAGTCATGAAGATTGGGGAAGGGAAAAGAAGACTGCAGACGGAGTACAGTCTAGGTACCAGAGACTACAAACCTTGGTTAAGGAAAAAGATCTTGGGGTTAGTATAACACCAGGCACATCTCCTGAAGCGCACATCAACCAAATAACGGCTGCAGCATATGGGCGCCTAGCAAACCTCAGAACAGCATTCCGACATCTTAATAAGGAACTGTTCAAGACCCTGTACACCGTGTACGTTAGGCCCTTATTGCAGTATGCATCACAAGTTTGGAACCCACACCTTGCCAAGCACGTAAAAAACTAGAGAAAGTGCAAAGGTGTGCAACAAGACTAGTCCCAAAGCTAAGAGGTATGTCCTACGAGGAGAGGTTAAGGGAAATCAACCTGACGACACTGGAGGACATAAGAGATAGGGGGAACATGATAACGACATACAAAATACTGAGAGGAATTGACAAGGTGGACAAAGACAGGATGTTCCAGAGATAGGACACTGCAACAAGGGGACACAGTTGGAAGTTGAAAACATAGTTGAATCACAGGGATGTTAGGAAGTATTTCTTCAGCCACAGAGTAGTCAGGAAGTGGAATAGTTTGGGAAGCGATATAGAGGAGGCAGGATCCATACATAGCTTTAAGCAGAGGTATGATAAAGCTCACAGTTCAGGGAGAGTGATCTAGTAGCGACCAGTGAAGAAGCGGGGCCAGGAGCTTGGACTCGACCCCTGCAACCTCAACTAGGTGAGTACACACACACACACACACACACACACACACAGGAGGCCTGGAGCTGAGTCTCGAACCCTGCAACCACAATTAGGTGAGTACACATACACACACACACACAGTGGAGACAGGAAGGCCTCTGGGGGGATATACCAGATGGGGACACCAGCAAGGAATATTCCAACATGTGTTGGATGACATAAATACAAATGAGGAGGAGGTGAAGAAGGTGCCAAGGGGCATCAATACCTCAAAGGCAATGGGACCGGACATCTCCCCGTGGGTCCTTAGAGAGGGAGCGGATATGCTGAGTGTGACACCACAATCTTCAACACATCCCTGGAAACTGGGCAACTACCTGAGGTATGGACTACAGCAAATGTAGTTCCTATTTTTAAAAAAGGAGACAGAAAAGAGGCACTAAACTCTAGATCTGTGTCACTGACGTGTAGAGTATGCAAAGTTGTGGAGAAGATAATCAGTAGGAGAGTGGTGGGGCACCTGGAACGGAACAAGAGCATAAACGCCAACAAGCACGGATTCATGGAAGACAAATCCTGTGTCACAAACCTTCTGGAGTCCTATGATAAAGTAACAGAAGTAAGACACGAGAGAGAGGGGTGGATTGATTGCAACTTCTTGGTCTGCAAGAAGGCTTTGACACAGTTCCTCACAAGAGATTAGTGCGAACAAGTGCTATTTTTGGTATATGTGAAGGACATGATGGAAGGGTTAGACTCAGAAGCGTTCCTGTTCACAGACGATGTGAAGTTAATGAGGAGAATTAAATCAGATGAGGACCAGGCAGGACTTCAAAGAGACCTGGGCAGACTAGACACCTGGTCCAGCAACTGGCTTCTCGAATTTAACCACACCAAATGCAAAGTCATTAAGATAGGGGAAGGGCACAGAAGACCACAGACAGAGTATAGGCTATGTGGCCAAAGACTGCAAACCTCACTCAAGGAGAAAGATCTTGGGGTGAGTATAACACCGAGCATGTCTCTGGAAGCACACATCAACCAGATAACTGCTGCTGCATATGGGTGCCTGGCAAACCTGAGAACAGCGTTCCGATACCTTAGCAAGGAATCGTTCAAGACACTGTACACCGTGTAAGTCAGGCCTATACTGGAGTATGCAGCACCTGTTTGGAATCTGCACTTGATCAAGCACGTCAAGAAATTAGAGAAAGTGCAATGGTTTAAGACAAGGTTAGTTCCAGAGCTAAGGGTAATGTCCTATGAAGAAAGGTTAAGGGAAATCGGCCTGACGGCACTGGAGGGTCAGGGGAGACATGATAACGACATATAAAATACTGCATGGAATAGACAAGGTGGACAAAGACAGGATGTTCCAGGGAGGGGACACAGAAACAAGAGGTCACAATTGGAAGTTGAAGACTCAGATGAGTCAAAGGGATGTCATGAAGTATTTCTTTGGGCCAAAAGAGTTGTCGGGGCAGGGGGAATAGCCTAAAAAGTGAGGGTAGGGAGGGGGGGGGACCCAAACATTTTTTTAAAGGACGGGGGGTTTGATAAAGGTCATGGAGCGGGGGGGAGAGAGGGGGCCCCAAATTAGAAACCCGGGGTGAAGAGGGGGGCCCAAAGGGGCGGGACCGACCTCTGAAAACAAATAGTTGAGTGAAAATTGGTAAAGTATACACACAAAACACACACACACACACACACACACACACACACCCACCCACAAAACACACCCCACACACCCCCACACACCACTCATATCCCACACACACACCCACACCACACACACACACCCCACAAAACCCCCACTCACACCAACACACAACACACACACGCAACCCCACACACACACTCACTAAATAGCACCCCACATACAAATCCCGGACGAAAAAAAAAATAAGGGCAAAAAGGGGTGGCATGAAAGAATTAATGAAAACCATCCCCAGACATAATAGCACTCACAGGAAAGGGAAATTACCGGATGTGACGCAACCCTTTCCCCCCCCGGATTTTAAAATTCTCGGGAAAGAAAAAAGGGAGTAGAGGGAGAGGAGGATTTCCCACGTTTCTTTAAAAAACCCGGGGGGGGTTTTTGAGAAAAGGGGAAAGGAATTGTTTGGAAATTTTGCAAAAAAGGGAAAAACTTAGTGGGCCCCCAATTAGTTGAGGTCCATACCCGGGGGGTTTAATTGCAGAAAAACCGAAAAACCTGCCCAAAAACTGCAGAAAGGCCGGGGGACAAGAAAAACGGCGAGGCAACGGGAGAAAAAAGGTTTAACACACTAGGGGGAGGTGGCTAGAAGAGCTCAAAATGAGGAGCAAATTTCCTATTTATGGGTGATTTCCACTCACAAGGTGTTTGGACTGGGAAAAATTTGGGTTTCCCAGTGGGTTTGCCCCAAAAACAGGGAGAGCCGGATGGGGGGATGGGGGTACGGGAAAAACCTTTCCACCCTTTCGGGGCATGTTAGAGACCTACCAAGAGAGGGGGAATGGGGAAAGTTTCAGAAAAGACTGGCGTTTTATTCCCCTTGAGTTTTGGAAATTAGGATATCATGTATGAAAGGCCCCTTGTAGCTAGTGATCATGTGGTTTCTGTGCTTTGATTACATAGCTGAACTACAAGTGGAGGGAGTATCAGGAATAGAACTAGAGAAAATAAACTACAAAACGGGGACTCCACAGACATGAAGCACTTATTGCAAGACGTTCAGTGTGAGAGAGAACTAGCAGGAAAACCAGTGAAAGAAATGATGGGCTATGTGACAACAAAATGGAAGGAGGCAGAGGAGAGGTTTGTTCACAAGGGTAACATATAATGGGAAGACCAGAACGAGTCCTTGGTTCACCGAAAGGTGTAGGGAGGCAAAAACTAGGTGCACTAAAGAATGGAAAAGGTACAGTAGACAAGTGATCCAGGAAAATAAAGAGATCAGCCAAATACCCAAAGAAATGAATATACAGAGATAAGAACGAAGGCTCAACGACAATACGAAAATGACATAGCATCGAAAGTCAAGTCTGACCCGAAGCTATTGCATAACCACATCAGGAGGAAACCAACAGTTAAGGACCAGGTAATCGGACTGAGGAAGGGTGGATGGAGGAGTTCACAAAAACGAACAAGAGGTATCTGAAGTCCTCAACATGAGATTTAAAGAAATATTTACAGTAGAAAAAGGGAATTCAGAAACAGGGAGGTACACCAACAAGTGCTAGATGAGGTACACATAACAGAGGAGGAGGTTAAGAAGCTGCTATGTGAACTTGATACCTCAAAGGCGGGCGGACCAGACAACATCTCTCCGTTGGTCCTTAGAGAGGGAGCAGAGATGTTGCATGTGTGCCACAAACAAAGATCTTCAATACATCCAGTGAAACTGGGCAACTACCTGAGGTATGGAAGATGGCAAATTTTTAAAAGAACATGACAGACACGAGGCTATAAAACTACAGACCTGTGTCACTAATGTGTATAGTATGCAAAGTCATGGAGAAAATCATCAGGAGGAGAGTGGTGGAGCACTTGGAAAGAAACAAGCATAAAATCCACGACCAGCATGGTTTCAGGGGAGGAAAATCCTGTGTCACAAAACCTACTGGAGTTTTATGACAAGGTGACAGAAGTAAGATGAGAGAGAGAGAGGGGGGGGGATAGACTGCATTTTCTTGTACTGCAAGAAGGCCTTCGATACGGTTTTCCTCACAAGAGGGTAATGCAAAAGTTAGAGGATCAGGCACACATAACAGGAAAGACATTGCAATTGATCAGAGAATATCAGACAGAGAGGCAACAACAAGTCATGGTACGTGACGAGGTGTCAGGGTGGGCGCCTATGACAAGCGGGGTTGCACATGGGTCAGTCTTGGGACCTGTGCTGTTTTTGGTATATGTAAATGACATAATGGGAGGGATAGTCTCAGAAGTGTCTTTGTCTGCAGATGATGTGAAGTTAATGAGGAGAATCAAATCGGTCGAGGATTAGGCAGGACTACAAAGAAACCTGGACAGGCTAGAAGCCTGGTCCAGCGCCTGGCACCTTGAACTTAACCCTGCCAAATGCAAAGTCATGAAGATCAGAGAAGAGCAAAGAAGACCACACTCACATCCACAAACACACACACATACACACACACACGCTCACACACACACACACACACCACACACACACACCCCACACACACACACACAAAACACACACACACACACACACACACAAAACACACACACACACGCACACACATGCACACATAACACCAGGCACATCTCCTGAAGCGCACATCAACCAAATAACTGCTGCAGCATATGGGCGCCTAGCAAACCTCAGAACAGCATTCCGACATCTTAATAAGGAATCGTTCAGGACCCTGTACACCGTATACGTTAGGCCCATATTGGAGTATGCGGCACCATTTTTGGAACCCACACCTAGCCAAGCACGTAAAGAAACTAGAGAAAGTGCAAAGGTTTGCAACAAGACTAGTCCCAGAGCTAAGAGGTATGTCCTACGAGGAGAGGTTAAGGGAAATCAACCTGACGACACTGGAGGACAGGAGAGATAGGGGGGACATGATAACGACATACAAAATACTGAGGGGAATTGACAAGGTGGACAAAGACAGGATGTTCCAGAGATTGGACACAGTAACAAGGGGACACAGTTGGAAGCTAAAGACACAGATGAATCACAGGGATGTTAGGAAGTATTTCTTCAGCCACAGAGTAGTCAGTAAGTGGAATAGTTTGGGAAGCGATGTAGTGGAGGCAGGATCCATACATAGCTTTAAGCAGAGGTATGATAAAGCTCACGGCTCGGGGAGAGTGACCTAGTAGCGATCAGTGAAGAGGCGGGGCCAGGAGCTCGGACTCGACCCCCGCAACCTCAACTAGGTGAGTACAACTAGGTGAGTACACACACACACAGGAGGAGAGTGGTGGATGACCTGTAACGGAACAAAAGTATAAACGCCAACCAGCACGGATTTATGGAAGGTAAATCCTGTGTCACAAACCTACTGGAGTTTTTTGATAAAGTTCCTGAAGTAAGACACGAGAGAGAGGGGTAGGTTGACTGCATCTTCCTGGACTGCAAGAAGGCCTTCGACACAGTTCTTTACAGGAGATTGGTGCAGAAGCTAGAGGATCAGGCGCATATAATAGGAAGGGCGCTGCAATGGATCAGAGAATGCCTGACAGGGAGGCAACAACGAGTCAAGGTACGTGATGAGGTATCACAGTGGGCACCTAAGATGAGCGGTGTCCCACAGGGGTCGGTCCTAGGACCAGTGCTATTTCGGGTATATGTGAATGACATGATGGAAGGGATAGACACAGAAGTGTTCCTGTTCGCACATGATGTGAAGTTAATGAGGAGAATTAAATCAGATCAGGATCAGGCAGGACTTCAAAGAGACCTGGACAGGCTGGACACCTGGTCCAGCAACTAGTTTCTCAAATTTAACCCCGCCAAATGCAAAATAATGAAGATTAGGGAAAGGCAAAAAAGACCGCAGACGGAGTACAGGCCAGGTGGCCAAACACTGCAAACCTCGCTCAAGGTGAAAGATCTTGGTGTGAGTACAACACTGAGCACGTCTCCGGAAGCACACATCAACCAGATAACTTCTGCAGCATATGGGCGCCTGGCAAACCTGAGAATAACGTTCCGTTACCTTAGTAAGGAAACGTTCAAGACCGTGTACGTCAGACTGCATATTGGAGTATCCAGCACCTGTTTGGAACCCACTCTTGATCAAGCACGTCAAGAAATTAGAGAAAGTGCAAAGGTTTAAGACAAGGTTAGTTCCAGAGCTAAGGGGAATGTCCTACGAGGAAATGTCAATCGAAATCTGCCTGACGACACTGGAGGACAGGAGGGTTAGGGGAGACATGATACCAACATACAAAATACTGCGTGTAATAGACAAGGTGGACAGACAGGGGACACAGAAATAAGAGGTCACAATCGTAAGTTGAAGACCCAGATGAGTGAAAGGGATGTTAGGAAGTATTTCTTCCGTCATAGAGTAGTCAGGAATTGGAATAGCTTAGCAAGTGAGGTAGTGGAGGCAGGAACCATGCATAGCTTTAAGATGAGGTATGATAAAGCTCATGGAGCAGGGAGAGAGAGGAACTAGTAACACTCAGTGAAGAAGCGGGGCTAGGAGTTGAGTCTCAACCCCTGCAACCACAATTAGGTGAGTACAGATGCACACACACAGATACACACACAGACAAACACACAGAGACACACACAGACAGACAGACACACACACGCACACACACACACACACACACACACACACACACACACACACACACACACACACACACACACGCACACACACACACACGCACACACAAATACACACACACACACGCACAGGAACTAGAGCTTCCTAACAGGACTATAAAACAATGGGATCTCGAAAGGAAGGACGTAAAGACAAGGTAACCGAGGATGACTGGTCTGAAAAGGAAGAATGGGTAGAAAAGCTCAAGAGAAAAATTAATCAATGATGATAGAAAAGGTTGAATGAGCTTTGCAGTATCTTGTGAGAGACGCTGTCTGCACAGAGCAAGAAGCGTGAATCATAAGCTTTAGCTGCTCAGGCAGAGATTCAGAGACTGGAGAAAGAAATGGATGTGCTGAAGCAGGATATAAAAATGAGGTCGAAGAGGAGCAAGGTAATTGAAATGGGAGCATCAGCAGACAGCAATGGGATTGAAGGAGGGGATGGAGCTAAGAAGTCTCTTGCATAAGTGATATCAGACGACCAGGGTGTATAAGAGATAATCAGGAAAGCTAAAAAGGAGATGCTTAAATCAGATCCAGACATGTAGAGAGAAAATAAAAGGGAAGAAAAGAGGGAGAGGTCAATAATTGTTCATGGGCTTCGGGAGGTTGAATGGAAAACCTATGGTGAACGAACGTATTGGGAGGAAAAAGAAATTAAGAGCATCATCACAATAATAAGAGAGAAGGACATGGTGTAGGGTAGAAAATTTTCACAGACTTGGGTGGGGGGGGGTTAGGTTTCAAGGGAAAAAATCGACCCATCAAACAGACATTCAAGAAAGAAGTGAAACTGAACAAGATACTGCAACAGAAGCCACAGTAAAAGACTCCCAAGAATAGCAACGAGTGTACTTTGATCCAGAAAGAGCTCACTAAAAAGGGATCAACTGAGAGTGAGAGTAGGAAGAAACCAGTGGAAGGAAAGACAGACAGACAGGACAGGCAACGACAGACAGGAAAGCTCTGCCTCTGGGAAACACCAAACACAAATGCTTACAGAATTCTCTCAACCCTTGTCACCCCATATTAACCAAACACAATAACTAGAAACAAACCGCACTCCACAGCCCCGACCCCCCAAGCACTAATTTCACCATCACAGCAGCCTCCCATAATATTCAGCACTGCATTCCACACAACCAGCCGGCACCACTCTCTCCATTTTGCAAAACACAGTACTGGAAGAGAAGCTGAAGGTATGGTATGCCAGTGCATCTGGAATAGCAAATAAGAATGAGGACTTGCAAGAACGAATCACTGATGCATCACCTGACATAATAGCAGTAACAGAGAGAAAACTTACAGGGATGACAACAGATACAGTCTTTCCAGCAGGATATCAGATCCTGAGAAAAGACAGCGACAACAGATGAGGAGGAGGAGTTACACTTCTCATCCAAAACCAGTTTCAGTTTTGAGGAAATGGGAGGAATGGACAGAGGTGAAACAGACGCCTTCATTGTAGGAACACTTCGGACTGGGGGTCCAAAGGTGGTGATAGCACTGATGTATAACCCACCACTGAACAGCAGGAGGCCAAGATAAGAGTATGATGAGTGTAATAGAGCAATGGTGGAGACATTAGCTGAAGTGGCCAGGAGGGCTCACATGGGTAGGACAATATTACTCACCATTGGGGATTTCGGTCATAGTTTGACTGAGGGCCAGAAACGAGGACGACTAAGATACTGGAGAGAGCACTGAAGGACTTCATACATCAACATGTTAGGGATTCAGCTAGAGAGAGGAGAGGATGTTGCAGCAAGGCTGGATCTTATATTTACCTTGAACAGAACAGACATAGGGGATATCACATACGAAAGACCCCTTGGCGCTAGTGAACACGACGCCCTGGGTTTTGAATATCTTATAGAGTTAACAGTGGAGAATGCAGCAGCACGAGAAGGATGGGAGAAGCCAAACTCCAAAAAGGGGACTACATATGCATGTGAAGATTCCTGCATGAAGTGCAATGGGAAAGAGAAGTAGAGGAAAAGTCAGTAAATGAAATGATGGAACTAATGACCACTAAATGCAGGGAGGCAGAGGAGAAGTACCAAAGGTACTTTCTAGTACCAAAGGGTACCAGAAAAAATGCTACGACCAGAGTGAGTCCATGGTTTTGTGGAAATTATCGGTATTTTCTATAACCTATATGCACACACCCCAGGTGGGGGAATGTAGAGAAGGGAGAGACAACATCTAGAGTGGCGTCAATTCTGTATATACTTAATTACTAAGAAATAGCCTCGTACCTCCTAAGCTAATTATACATTACAATTACAATATTACTACTGCATATATTTAAGACGAAGGTAGTCGTTTAGCTTAGGCAGTAATTACACTTCCATTAATCAATAACGCCTTAGGCACCCCAGCCCGCCAGTGTTAGTGCCGATGGCAGTAGGCTGAGTCGATGGCGGGCAATCCCAGAAAACCTAGTGACCAAGATACACAAATCCCCGGCTGTGCACGATAAATTACCAATCGTGTAACTTATTTACCAGCTGCATGCAGCACCCTCGGTAGCAGCAGCAAGCAGCTTTAACTGACTCACCAGGTATTTATCAGGTGATTCCCGGCCTTCTACCTCCACGTAATTATTCGAGAGGCGGAATATTCATCTGTACTCTGTATACTCGTGCGGGGATTGGCCACCCACAACTAGAGATTACCACATTGACTGAGTTACCCTGAATTCGTGAATGAAACAAGGGACCACTAACCCGACTCAACCGTGACCCAGACACACTGCCTTAATTCCCCATAGGTATAATTGAAGGTGTAAAAATGCCAAAGCCAAGTGTGATAGGGCATGGCAAAAATAAAGAAGGCAAAAGATTCAAAAAAACAAGGGAATGAGCAGAAGACCTAGAAACGAATATGCAGGGATAAGGAGAGAGGCCCAGATGTAAAAGGAGAACGACATAGCATCAAAAGCCAAATCTGAACCAAAGTTGTTATACAGTCACATTAGGAGAAAAACAACAGTCAAGGACCAGGTAATCAGGCTGAGGAAAGAAGGAGGGGAGCTCACGAAGAGTGAACGGGAAGTATGTGAAGAAGTTAACACAAGATCTAGAGAAATATTCACAGTAGACAGAAATGTTTCCAGCAAACCGTGGAGGTATGGTGTACCAGTAGGTGCTGGACACAATACATGTATTCGACGAGGAGGTGAAGAAACTGCTAGGTGAACTAGATACCTCAAAGGCGGTAGGCACAGATAACACATCTCCAAGGGTCCTGAGAGAGGGAGCAGAGGAACCGTGTGTGCCACTAGCAGCAGTCTTCAATGTATCTATGGAAACTGGGCAATTGCTTGACGCGTGGAAAACAGCAAATGTAGTTCCAATTTTTACGAAAGGAGACAGGCAGCAGTGTTACTGGCATGTGTAGCACGTAAAGTTATGGAAAAGATTATCAGGAAAAGAGTGTTTGAGCACACTGAAAGGATTGGGCTAATGTTAACAATCAACACGGCTTCAGGGATGGGAAATCCTGTGTCAAATTCATTTGAGTTCTACGATAAGATAACATAAGTAAGACAGGAGAGGGAGGGATGGGTACATAGCACCTTTCGGACTGCAATAAGGCTTTTGATACAGTACCACACAAGAGACATGTTCAAAAATTAGAGAACTGGGCAGGAATAGTATGGAACGTGCTGCAATGGATCATGGAATACCTGTCAGGAAGGAAACAACGAGTGCTTGTACGTGATGAAGTGTCAGAGTGGGCGTTTGTGTTGAGTGGGGTTGCAAAAAGGTCATTTCTAGGTCCAGTGTTGGTTTTTATTGTATTCGTGAAAAACATGATGGAAGGCATAGATTCCGAAGTGACGCTCTTCGCTGATATAAAACTGATGAGGAGAATACAAACAGGCGAGGATCTGCTAAAATTACAAGAGGATCTACACAGGCTGCAAGTATGGTCCAATAAATGGCTCCTGGAGTTTAGCCCACAAGTCTGCAGACTACAAGTTAGGGGATCAAAGGCTGCAAACTTCATATAAAGAAGAGGATCATGGGGTAAGCATTGTACTGAGCATGTCCCCTGAGGCATTTATCAATCAAATAACTGCTGCAGCATAAGGGCGTTTAGCAAACCTGAGAAAGCCCACCCTCATCTCTCGGGTGCTGAAGAGCTTTGCTGGAATGAGAGATCTTCCGAGGCAAGGTCTATGCTTGAGTTATATGGTCTTGCTCGGTTTTCCATTTGGTTCAGAATTAATACATGAAACAAATCTCCCTCTCTCTCTCTCTCTCTCTCTCTCTCTCTCTCTCTCTCTCTCTCTCTCTCTCTCTCTCTCTCTCTCTCTCTCTCTCTCTCTCTCTCTCTCTCTCTCTCTCTCTCTCTCTCTCTCTCTCTCTCTCTCTCTCTCTCTCCTCTTCTCTCTCTCTCTCTCCCTCCTCTCTCTCTCTCTCTGTACTCTCTCTCTCTCTCTCTATCTCTATCTATCTATCCATCTATCTATCTATCTCTATCTATCTCTATCTATCTCTATCTCTATCTATCTATCTATCTATCTATCTACCTATCTATCTATCTATCAATCTATCTCTTCCTATGACAATCACACACATAAAAACACATACGCACACACACACTCCCCACCCTCTACCATCACTCCCCAACCTTTCCCAACATCCCCCCCACTCTTTTTCTATGTTTCCCATTCTATCCCCACATTCCCCATCTCTCTTCCCATTCGCCTTTCTCTGAAGAGTCATCGTATCAATCTTCCCATTCGCCTTTTTTCCAATTTATTTTCAGTTTGACATGGTTAGGTTATTGACAAGCTAAGATCACTTACGTACATCAGCTCAATTAAAAGCCCTTTATTATTGCTATGAGACATACAAGTAGGGTACAGGATGAAGTTGGGGCTATCTATGGCTCAGTAATTTCATTTCATCAGCTGACTTTATTTCGTTGATACTGTTATGTTGTACGAACATGTTCCAGACTCGAGTCATCCTGGGAATAAATGATCTCAGATGTAGCGATGTCCTAGAGAAGGGTACAATCAGTGAAGATGCTGCTTGCTGCCCGTCTTGTGGTGTAGTGACAATGTTGGCCTTATACATAACAGTAAGGTCGCCCACATCCCTCCTGTGATGAAAGCTCTGCTGAAATGACAGATCTATCCAAGCTGGGTCCAGGCGAAAGAT
The DNA here is from genome assembly GCF_026875155.1 of Cherax quadricarinatus. Classification (NCBI taxonomy): domain Eukaryota; kingdom Metazoa; phylum Arthropoda; class Malacostraca; order Decapoda; family Parastacidae; genus Cherax; species Cherax quadricarinatus. The sequence goes on along the minus strand of NC_069399.1, from coordinate 12,572,166 downwards.
GAGGCGTCTTGCTCTGTTCTCTACTCAGTCAAGAAGTCGCAGATGGGATGGGGGTAGGCAATCCAAGAACGTGGAGGATACTCAAGGTGTGAGTGTACTTGTGCCTCGTACAGAATCTTAGATCCTCTACTGTCAAGCACATGGAGATACGTCGAAGTGCAGTAAGCTTCCTGGCTGCCTTGTTTGCCAGGTTTACAACTTGGTTCTTCATGGTCAGTTTGGAGTCGAATTTCATCCCAAGGATGTCAACTTCGTGCCCAGGTACCAACACTCTTCCATCCATAATTTCCACTGCTCCAGCATTACAAATATGGTGCCTAGAGATCACCGTCATTTGTGTTTTCTCATGAGCAAATGTTACCGGCCATCATTTACCCTAGGCGGCTATAGCTGTAAGCTTGTGATTGATGTAGCATGGAAGAGCTGCCACTTCCTAATTTGGATAATTAATTAGCAGAGTTCCGTCATCTGCACATGCATGGGATTCTGGCATGAGATGGAGGAGGTCGCTGAAGTAGACATTTCATAACAATGGCATAAGCACACTTCCCTGTTGAACACTGACTCTGTCCCATTGACAACTACCCTTAGGGATATACCTTGAAGGTAATCAGTGAGGAAACAATAGTGCCGATCCCGCAAATCCCAGTGCTGGCAGTTTGCCAAAAGTCCCTGGTGACATACTCGGTCGAAAGCGCCAGCAATATCCAGTGCTACTACACAACTGGGTTTGGATTCATTTAGTGACTGGTTCTACTTAATGGAGAGGTTTAAAGATCAGCGCAGAGCAACCTTTTCTGAAGCCATATTGACGGTCACAAAAAGTGAGTGGTAGTCAAAAATCTGTCATTTATGGTGAGATTATTGTCTCAAAGATCTTGCTAGATTGACGGGAGTGACACTGGTCTGTAGTTACTGATTTCTGCTTTGCTCTTCTTTTTGTAAGCAGGAACTATATTTTCCTCTTTCCAGAGAGAATGCCATTTACACTGTACTAGGAAGTACTGATAGATGCGAGTTAGAGATGCTGCTAGCTGATCTGCACATCTACTCAGCAATCTTCGGCTCAGCCTGTCTGGACCCACATCTTTTTCTTGGTCCAGAAATTTAAGAAGTTATACCTCCTTGTGCATTATTGTCACCTCTGACAGCTTTGACATAGTTTTTGCAGCAATCCAAGGAGGGTCCCTTGCTGGATCAGGAACTTACATCTTGGCGGAAAAGTGTTTGGCAAAGGGGTCAGCTTTCTCCTGACTAACAGTAGAGATCCCACGCTGTCGATTTAGAGGTAGAATAAGTTCATCAACCTTGTCTGACCATCACCGAGGACAACAAGGTTTTGGAGCCCCGTCTACAAGACACCAGCTTTCTTTTTGTGTCAGCCTCCCATTTACAAATGGCCCACTGTTGAACTTCACCCATATGCCTACAGATCTGCCTGTGCAGGTTCCTTGTATAGGCACTGGGATGTCTCTTATACCTTCGCCAAGCCTCGTGCTTAACAGTGGCAGCCTCTCTACAACGAAATCCTAACCAAGGCTGAGCTGTAGGTTACCTTACATACTGCGGGAGAGGGATGTGTTCTTGTTGTAGATTAAGGATATGTTCAGTGAAGGTTGTCGACAACCCCTTGGCTAGTTCAAAGCAAAGGGCTGGCCACTTTCCTCTTTCCCACAGCCATATTGTACGTGAAGATTCCTCACCAGGCAGCCACGGTGAAAAGCACTGTTCCACGAGGCATAGTACTCTCTCCCATTCTATTCCTCATCCTCATTTCTGACATAGCGGATGACACCCGGATCACCATGGCAGTGACCTCCATCGAAGACACAGCAAGACTCCAAGCGGACATCAACCAAATCTTCGAATGGGCCACTCAAAACAATATGAAGTTCAACGAGGAGAAATTTCAACTACTCAGATACGGAAAACTTGAAGAAATAAAAAATGTTTCAGGGTATACCACAAATTCTAACCATACAATAGAGCGGAAAAGTAATGTGAAGGGCCTGGGGATGATAATGTCAGATGATCTCACCTTCAAAACCACAACAATGTACTACCCTTCCATTTGGAAAAAGATAGGAGGATAAAAAAAAACCCTCAAAACTAGGGACGCCAAGTCCATTATGATCCTCTTCAAATCGCTTGTGCTCTCTTGGCTAGAATACGTTTGTACACTAACTGCCCCCTTTAAAAGGCGGGGCGACTTTGCAGACCTGGAGAGAGTACAAAAAATTTTCACCCACACAAAATGCGAAAAGGGGCACCTAAACTACTCGGAAAACGTTTAAAGGGCCCTTTGGGTCTGAATTTCCTCGAACACAGGCGAGAGAGATACATGATAAATACATTTGGAAGGTCCTGGGGGGATTGGTACCAAACCTGCACACGAAAATCGCTCCAAAAAAAACAAAGACCGGCAGGAGGGAAATTTTTCCCCCCGATGAAAAACGGGCGGCACTACTAAATGGAGCACAAAAAAGTATCTGGGGGCCCCAAAATATCAATTTCCCCCCCCAATATACAAAAGGGGATTATCAAAGAATCTGGCTTCTTCAAGAAGGGACTGGACGGCACCTAAAATCGTACCCGACCAAACCGGGTTTTGGTTCGTACGTCAGCTTGCGTGCGGCCAGCAGTAACAGCCTGGTTGATCAGACCATGATCCACCATGAGGCGTGGTCTCAGACCGGGCCGCGGGGGCGTTGACCCCGAAACTTTCTCCAGGTCTCCAGGTAAACCTAGTTCTGTTGGGATCTTCAGTGCTGAGAAAATAGCTTTGTGGTCAGACGACCCAACATAGCCAAGGGGTTGGCAGGTGATTGTGCCTTCTGACAGATCACTCACTACTGGGTCGAGGGAGGAGCCAGAGATTTGATAAAGGAAATCAACAAATGCTCTTATGTCAAACACTGCAAGAAAGTCATCAAAATCCCTCTGTATAAGATGTTTTTTGAGGTCACCAATGATTGTAATATGTGAACATACTTGCTGAAGCGGAAGGGAGTCCACATTTTTCATTAGGAAGTTGATGGGATCTACATGTTGCCACTGAGATCTGTACATCGCACATGTTATTTAAGAGCTAGCAGTGTTTATGCATAGCTTAGAGAACGTTATTTCTAGGTGAGTAGGGATGGCGATATCAATGGGCAGGTCATGTACACTTTTAGAGAAACACACAACAATTCGTCCTCCATGTCTTTGCCTGTCTCCTCTCATCCATGGGGTGTAGCCAGAAATTCTTATAAAAAATTTCCAGAGACATGTCCTCCAAAAATGTATAAACTACAGCGATCATGTCGTGACGTCTAGTGTTCATGAAACTGTGCATGAGCTCTCCAACACCAGTAATGAATCCTTTACTATTGGCTGACTGGATACCGATACACTGGCTCCTCATGACTGTGTTCAGCTTCAGTTAGTGGGTGTGTAAGGAGTGTATGGTACCTGTCCTTCAGACAGGTAGGACACCAGGGCATCTGCTGGGATGTAGGTCAGTGGTGTTTAAGGCACGAAACCACCTACTGGTCCGAGATACAAATAGTTGGATGAATGATGTGTGAGTGTATTCACTAATTCAGATTATTATTGTTATTATTATTATTATTATTATCATTATCATCATGGGGAAACGCTAAACCTGTACGATTATACAGTGCCTGTTGGGGGGATGGAAGGTATTCAGGCTTAATTCAAGAAATTGGAGCACAGATCGAGTTCCATAGAACAAGAGCCCCTCAACAGCATTAAGGAACCTTTCTTCAGGGGTCACAAATTCAGATATCCTGCTGGATTGTTCCGAGAACAGATCTGTAAACAGGTAATCCTGTCTGTAAGGTTCCTTTTTCTTCCAACACTAATCATCCTGATGTCCCCTCTTGTGACAGTAATTGCACCTAGTGTCTTGTAGGCAGTTATCAGTGATGTGCCACCTCCAGTGACAGCGAGAGCACTGCCTTGGTGCCTGGGTGGGTGGACTCCTATTTGTTGTGCCTCATGTCTTTCACTGCTGATTTATCCTAGGTTCTGCCGCTGGTGAGCATGATGATCGTGAAACTGGTTCATGGGATTCTGGGATGAGATGAAGACGGTCATTGAAGACGACATTCCATTATGAAATACTCTTACAGATCTAACTTGAAGGTAATCACTGAGGATACTTAATGTAGAGCCTGTAATTCGCAATGCTTGTAGTTTTGCCAAGAGGCCCTGATGTCAAACTCGGTCGAGAGCATCAGCAATGTCCAATGTTACCACACACCTTTCTTTGGATTCATCCAGTTCCTGATGCCCTTTAGAGGAGAGGTTTAACAACAAATCAGCAGCAGAGTAACCTTTCCTGAAAGCATATTGATGGTCACAAAGTAGTGAGTGTTATTCAAAAAACTTTTATTTTTGTAAGATTATTGTCTCAATGATCTTGCCAGTGATTGACAAGTGACACTGGTCTGTAGTTGCTGATTTCTGCTCTGCTCTTCTTTATGTGAATAGGGACTACATTTGCCTCTTTCCATATAGAAGGTCATTTACACTGTAATAGGCAGTATTGAAAGATGCGAGTTAGAGGTGCTGCTAGCTGGTCTGCAGATCATTTCAGCAATTTTAGGCGCAGCTTAACTGGGCCCATAGCCTTTTTCATTTTTTTGTTTTTTTGTCAAGCGATTTACGAAGATGTACCTCCTTCTTCCTTATTGTCACCACTGACAGATTGTCACAGTTCTTGCAGCTCACCAAGGAGAGTCTCCCCCCCTCTTCTCTCTCTCTCTCTCTCTCCCCACTTCTCTTTTCCCTTTCCCTTTCTCTCTTTCCTCCTTCCCTCTCCCTCTTTCCACCTTCCCTCTCCCTCTTCCCTTTACTTTCTCTCTTTCTTCTCCTCTCTCCCCCTCTCTTTCTCTTCCTCTCCCCCTCTCTCTCTCCCTTGTCCCTTTTCTCTCTCTCCTCCTCCATTTATCTCACTCTCTCTCCCTCTCTCACACTTACATACGACACACACACACACACACACACACACACACACACACACACACACACACACTACGAAAACCTCAATAATACTATAAAAATTGGACCCAAGAAGGGAACCACGAAGACCCAGGGGAATAGAGGAAGATGGACCTGGGAAGGAAGAATGGAGAGAAGAGCTATGGGGAAGGAGGTCGGAGTTGCAAGCTAAAGCTGCAGATACCAAGATGCAGAGCGTAAAAGCTAAGTAAAAATTCTGAAGGAAGATAAAGGGAAAATGACCAGAAGGTGCATGGCACCTGGAGGAGGTACACAAGTATTCAGTGAGGGGTACAAAGGAAAAGGAGACAGGACATATGTTGAGACCCTACTAGGCCACAGAAAAATGTCGAGGAATGTATGGTGCATGCTGTTGGGCACAGGGACAGCAGTAATTCAAGGGGTGTAGGTGGAGAATGTGATATTCCCCCTGCTGCGGCGCGATCCAGCTAAGAGAATATCCAGGAGATGCAGGAAATGAAAAGGGAGACAATGCCTATGTTTAAATGCGACCAGAGATACAGTGGGAAAAAGCAATGGTAAGAGGAGAGGGAGAGGTCAGCCCTTATCCAAGGGATTCCGGAGAGCCAAGGGATGACATTTGAAGAAAGACGGCTGAAAGAGAAAGAAGACATAGAAGATATCATCAAACAGGAGAGGAGGACATGACTGAGACGATAAATTTTCAGAGAATAGGGGGATATTCGAGGGGAAGAAATCGGCCAGTCAGATTAATTTTCTAGATAGAAACAGTATGGAACAGGATCCTGCAACAGAAACCACGGCTAAAGGAATCAGCAACGTAAGGGAGTGTGTAACTATATCACAACAGAATGAGAACAGAATGACAGAAGCTGAGAGAGAGAGAGAGGACACAAAGACGAAAAGGTCAAAGAAGAAAGACAAGTCTAGAGTCAGTAGGAGGCAACCAGAGACGAGTGGAGCAGAAAACACAAACACCAACAAAACCACCCACAGAACCCCACAACCAAACACATTACCCCAAAAGAAGCCACACTCCACACTCACAGTCCCACTCCCATAGTACCGTGCCAGGTCTCACATTACACCAGACATCTCAGCTCTTCAAGAATACAGTGTTGGAGAGTAAACTGAAGGTATGGTACACCAGCACTGATGGAATAACGAATAAGTGGGAGGAATGGATCGGAAAAATCACAGAGGCATCACCAGACATCATAGTTCTCACGGAAACCAAGCTCACAGGAATGATAACAGGTGCCATCTTTCCAACTGGATATCAGATCATGAAGAAAGAAGGAATAGAGGGGATGGAGGAGTTGTGCAGCTCATTAAAACCCAGTAGAATTTTGATGAGTTGGAAAAAGGAGAGACAATAGAAGAAATGGACTACATATTAGGAACACTTCAGACTGAAGGTCGCAGGATGGTGATGGCAGTGATGTATAACTCACCAGAGAACAGCAGGAGGCCAAGACAAGAATAGGATCAGAGTCACAATGCAATGGTTGACACACTTGCTGAAGTGGTCAGAAAGGCCCATGTGGGCAGGGCAAAGCTACTAGTTTTGGGTGACTTCAACCACAAGGAAATTGACTGGGAAAATTTGGAGCCATACGGGGGCCTAGAAAACGATGGAGGTGGTACTGGAAAACCTGATGCATCAACACGTTAGGAAAACTACAATAGAGAGAGGACACGACGAACCAGCAAGACTGGACCTAACATACACCTGAGCAGTTCAGACACCGAGGGTATCACTTATGAAAGGCCCCTCAGAGCTAGTGATCATGCGGCCCTGAGCTTCGAATACATAGTAAAGTTACAAGTGGAGAAGGAAGCAGGAAGTGCAGGACGAGTGAAGCCAAACTACAAAAGAAGGGACTACGTAGACATGAGGGAAAGAGAACTGACAGGAATGTCACTAAGTGAAATGATGGAATATCTAACAACAAAATAAAATGAAGCAGAGGGGAAGGCCATACCCAAAGGCAGGAGGATGATTTTCAGGCAGGACTACAAAAGGATCTGGACAGGCTGCAAGCCTATACCAACAACTGGCTACTGGAGTTTAACTTCACCTAGTGCATAGTCATGAAAATCGGAGAAGGGCAAAGAAGACCGCAGATACAGTACAGTCTATGGGGCCAAAGACTGCAAACCTCACTCAAGGAAACGGATCTTGGGTCGAGTATAATACCGCATCTCCTGAGGTGCACATCAACCATATAACTGCTGAAGCATTTGGGCGCCTAGCAAACCTATGAATAACATTTCGACACCTCGGTAAAGAATCGTTAATTTGGAATCCACACATGGTCAAGCATGTCCAGAGATTTGAGAAAGTGAAAAGGTTTGCAACAAGAATAGCCCCGGAGCAGAGGTTAACTGCCGGGGTGAGTAGGTTGGTAAAAGGGGGGGGTTCAGGGTATTCAACGAGCTCACCTCCTTGGGTGTGCAGTGATGGGTGATTGGGTGTGATTGGGTATCGTAGGGGTTCTTAAATGGAGATATCGAGGGTTGAAGGTAGACACACTGGTTGGATGGTAACGATATATTGTCAGACTGTGATGATGGGAAATGGAGCCCAGCCTCTGCCTGTCCTAGCCTGTGTCAGACGCCGACTGAGACGGAGGCAGAGGTACGAAAGTACACATGCGCATCCCGTGACGTCACACAAACAGTCACAGGCCTAGGGATCTCCTATCTAAAGCACATGGATGATACTGATATGCTATACAACACAGGGATCAGCGACTATGCTGACAGCTCGGTCATGTTACGTATGTCGTCTCGACATACACTACTATCTATAGGCTGAACAGGCAGGTGGTTCTGGGCTGATTCTATACAATAACAAAATCATATATAACTTAGAATTAATGGATGGTATCATAAAGGATGTTAGCAAAATTAATTTTACATAATGGGTGTTAACGTAATCACTTTTAACGTAATGCATTACAAACTAAAAGAACAAATCATTGTACAAAATGGATGGAATTGATTGATCGGTCTGTATTCATGCACTCTACGGAATCTGAGGAAGAATAAATATATATATACAAGGTGAAATTAACAGCAAAGGCATCTGGTGCACACTCAGATCATTACTGTAAAATTCTCAGAATACGGAGGGAACGTGAATACAAAAAAAAAAATTTGGAAAACTAATCAGTTAATAACAAACAGTTGACAATTTACTTCATCTCGGACATCTAGTTATACAGACTATGTACATTTAAACCCAATTCTGCGAGGGTGAGGTTTACATATGCAGAATGGTTATCGTCTCTGGGAGGATCGAATTCCTCTGCAATGGCTAACACATGCCTTGACTGAGGGAGACTTGAACGAGTATCTACAAAAGATACTTGTGGGTTTCTCATTACTTGTCGAGTACGCAAGGAGTAATGACATTCAGGTTGGTTATCTAACTGAGAATCTGAGGTAGAGGGTACAGAGTCAAGAGGATTTTCAGCATCTGTCACATTAATCTGTCTTACCTAACACACCTGGGTTAGTTGCTAGCTGGCTTATCTTAACCCTTCACATAGAATGGCTTGATAACTTCTCACGATGAGCACAGCAGGGGTGGAAAGCTGGCTTGGCAGGCAAAGGAACTGGATGGAGTAGACTAGGCTGGACTGGACTCCCTCACCACAGACTGGAAGCTGGCTTATTTTGCAAACTCGGGTCAACCCCTCGGGAGTGATGCAGATAAGCAGATAAACACTAATACAAAGAGACTGACCAGTGAATTGTGTAGAAGCTGGTAGGAGTTTGAGAGAGTAGCTGACTTGAGGTAGCTGGCTTGGCTAGGTCGGCCTACTGGTGACACGAAATGGCCGTCTTGCTGGTCGAAAGAAATCTCTGTACATCGGCGCAATTATCAATTTTACGCCCACACCACTGGCACCATTTATCGTAGGGGTTCTTAAATGGGGATATCGAGGGTTGAAGGTAGACACACTGGTTGGATGGTAACGATATATTGTCAGACTGTGATGATGGGAAATGGAGCCCAGCCTCTCCCTGTCCTACCCTGTGTCAAACGCCAACTGAGACGGAGGCAGAGGTACGAACGTACAGATGCGCATCCCGTGATGTCACACAGTCACAGGCGTAGGGGTCTCCTATCTAAAGCACATGGATGATACTGATATGCTATACAACACAAGGATCAGCAACTATGCTGACAGGGTGTGATTGGAGGTACTCGTATAGGACTAGATGAGAGGTTGTGGAAGATTAGTTTTGCTTAGTTCCCTTGATGGGGAAGGTGTAAATAGCAGTTTAAATATATCACATTTATTAATATATAACCTATAAATTATATAACATGTATATTGTTTGGTAGCGTATTATATTCCGCTTGTACTGCTCTTGCAATTGAATTTTAACCTTTCATGAGAATGTATTCCTTTCACTATGGTTCCTTGAAGCACTGAGTTATTTTTTTTTTTTTTTTTTGCCATTTTGTAACGTGTTCCTGCAACAGTTTGCAGTATTACCTATTATGTAAACATGTGTGGATGAGGATTAGTTCTCTAAATTAATATTTTTGTATATATTTGTATGTAATATTAATCGTGTGCTAGAAGGCAACAGTTACCATTTTGTCTTAGGCACATGTCGATTAGACACTAGGCCTGGTGTGTGTGTGTGTGTGTGTGTGTGTGTGTATGTGTGTGTGTGTGTGTGTGTGTGTGTGTGTGTGTGTGTGTGTGTGTGTGTGTGTGTGTGTGTGTGTGTGTGTGTGTGTGTTTGTGTGAGTGTGTACTCACCTATTTGTACTCACCTATTTGTGGTTGCAGGGGTCGAGTCACAGCTCCTGGCCCCGCCTCTTCGCTGATTGCTACTAGGTCCTCTCTCTCCCTGCCCCATGAGCTCTATCATACCTCGCCTTAAAACTATGTATGGTTCCTGCCTCCACTACATCCCTTTCTAGGCTATTCCATGGCCTGACTACTCTATGACTGAAGAAATACTTCCTAACATCCCTTTGATTCATCTGAGTCTTCAACTTCCAATTGTGACCTCTTGTGTCTGTGTCCCATCTCTGGAACATCCCGTCTTTATCCACCTTGTCTATTCCCCGCAGTATTTTATATGTCGTTATCATGTCTCTCCTGACCCTCCTGTCCTCCAGTGTCGTCAGGCCGATTTCCCTCAACCTTTCTTCGTAGGACAAACCCCGTAGCTCTGGGACTAGTCTTGTTGCAAACCTTTGCACTTTCTCTAATTTCTTGACGTGCTTGACTAGGTGTGGATTCCAAACTGGTGCTGCATACTCCACTGTGCTGTGCTGCGCCCACTGTGATACCTCTTCACGTACCATGACTCTTTGCTGCCTCCCTGTCAGGTATTCCTTTATCCATTGCAGTGCCCTCCCTTTCACGTGCGCCTGATCCTCCAGCTTCTGCTCTAATCTCTTGTGGGGAACTGTGTCAAAGGCCTTCCTGCATTCTAGGAAAACACAATCTACCCACCCCTCTCTCTCATGTCTTACTTCTGTTACCTTGTCATAAAACTCCAGGAGGTTTGTGATACAAGATTTGCCTTCCATAAACCCATGCTGGTTTTCATTTATAATCTTGTTTCTTTCCAGGTGTTCGACCACTCTCCTCCTGATAATCTTCTCCATGACTTTGCACACAATACATGTCAGAGACACAGGTCTGTAGTTTAGTGCCTCGTTTCTGTTTCCTTTCTTAAATATGGGGACTACATTAGCTGTCTTCCATTTCTCAGGTAGTTGCCCAGTTTCAAGGGATGTGTTGAAGATTGTGGTTAGAGGCATGCACAGCATCTCTGCTCCTTCTCTAAGGACCCATGGGGAGATGTTGTCGGCCTACCCGCCTTTGAGTTCAAGGTCACTTAAGAGCTTCTTCACCTCCTCCTCAGTTGTTCGTATGTCATCCAACACTTGTTGGTATATTCCCTCTTGATTTACCTTCTGGGGCTGTCTTCCCACAGCCCTTCCTGTCTCTACTGTAAAAACTTCCTTAAATCTCTGTTCAGCTCCTCACATACCTCCTGATCATTTCTTGTGAGTTCTCCACCTTGTGTCCTTAATCTGATCACCTGGTCTTTGGACTGTTGTCTTCCTCCTGATGTGGCTATACAACAGTTTCGGGTCAGTCTTGATTCTCGAAGCTATGTCATTTTCATACTGTCGCTGGGCCTCCCTCCTTACCTGTGAGTACTCATTCCTGGCTCTGCGACTGATCTCCCTATTTTCGTGTGTTCTCTGCCTTCTGTACTTTTTCCATTCTCTATTGCATTTTGTTTTTTTGCCTCCTTACACCGTCGGGTAAAGCAGGGGCTCGTTCTGGTCTTTCCGTTGTTACTGTTGCCCTTGGGAATAAACCTTTCCACTGCCTCCTTGCATTTTGTTGTTACATATTCCATCATTTCATTTACTGGCTTTCCTGCCAGTTCTCTGTCCCACTGGACCTCTTGCAGGAAGTTCTTCAACCAGATGTAGTGTGTGTGTGTGTGTGTGTGTGTGTGTGTGTGTGTGTTGTGTGTGTGTGTGTGAGTGTACTCACCTATTTGTTCTCACCTATTTGTGGTTGCAGGGGTCGAGTCACAGCTCCTGGCCCCGCCTCTTCGCTGATTGCTACTAGGTCCTCTCTCTACCTGCCCCATGAGCTCTATCATACCTCGCCTTAAAACTATGTATGGTTCCTGCCTCCACTACATCCCTTTCTAAGCTATTCCATGGCCTGACTACTCTATGACTGAAGAAATACTTCCCTACATCCCTTTGATTCATCTGAGTCTTCAACTTCCAATTGTGACCTCTTGTGTCTGTGTCCCATCTCTGGAACATCCCGTCTTTGTCCACCTTGTCTATTCCGCGCAGTATTTTACGTCGTTATCATGTCTCCCCTGACCCTTCTGTCCTCCAGTGTCGTCAGGCCGATTTCCCTCAACCTTTCTTCGTAGGACAATCCCCGTAGCTCTGGGACTAGTCTTGTTGCAAACCTTTGCACTTTCTCTAATTTCTTGACGTGCTTGACTAGGTGTGGATTTCAAACTGGTGCTGCATACTCCAGTATGGGCCTGACGTAAATGGTATACAGAGTCTTAAACGAATCCTTACTGAGGTATCGGAACGCTATCCGTAGGTTTGCCAGGCGCCCGTATGCTGCAGCAGTTATCTGATTGATGTGTGCCTCAGGAGATATGCTCGGTGTTATACTCACCCCCAGATCTTTTTCCTTGAGTGAGGTTTGCAGTCTTTGGCCATCTAAACTATATTGTGTCTGCGGTCTTCTTTGCCCTTCCCCAATCTTCATGACTTTGCATTTGGCAGGGTTAAATTCAAGGAGCCAGTTGCTGGACCAGGCTTGTAGCCTGTCCAGGTCTTTTGTAGTCCTGCCTGATCCTCGTCCGATTTGATTCTTCTCATTAACTTCGCATCATCTGCAAACAAGGACACTTCTGAGTCTATCCCTTCCGTTATGTCGTTCACATATACCAAGAACAGAACAGGTCCTAGGACTGACCCCTGTGGAACCCCGCTTGTCACAGGCCCCCCACTCTGACACCTCGTCGCGTACCATGACTCGTTGTTGCCTCCCTGTCAGATATTCTCTGATCCATTGCAGTGCCTTTCCTGTTAGTGTGCCTGATCCTCTAGCTTTTGCAGTAACCTCTTGTGAGGAACTGTGTCGAAGGCCTTCTTGCAGTCCAAAAATATGCAGTCGATCCACCCCTCTCTCTCTTGTCTTACTTCTGTCACCTTGTCATAAAATCTAGTAGGTTTGTGACACAGGATTTTCCTTCCCTGAAACCCTGCTTGTTGTCAATTATACCCTTGTTTCTTTCCAGGTGCCCCACCACTCTCCTCCTGATGATTTTCTCCATGACCTTGCATACTATATATGTTAGTGATACAGGTCTGTAGTTTAGTGCCTCATCTCTGTCTCCCTTTTTAAAAATTGGGACTACATTTGCCATTTTCCATACCTCAGGGAGGGTTTCCCAGTTTCAATGATGTGTTGAAGATCTTTTTAATGGCTCACACAATATCTCTGCTCCCTCTTTAAGGTCCCATGGAGAGATGTTGTCTGGTCCCACCGCCTTTGAGGTGTCAAGTTCGCATAGCAGCTTCTTCACCTCCTCCTTGGTTATATGTACCTCATCCAGCACTTGCTGGTGTGCCCCCCCAGTTCTGATTTCTTGGAGTCCTACTGGTTTCCACTGTAAATACCTCTTTAAATCTTGTGTTGAGCTCCTGACAAACCTCTCGGTCGTTTCTTGTGAATTCCCCATCACCCTTCCTCAGTCTGATTACCTGGTCCTTGACTATTGTTTTCCTCCTGATGTGGCTGTACAACAGCTTCGGGTCAGTCTTTACTTTTGATGCCATGTCATTTTCATATTGTCTCTGAGCCCCCCTTCTTATCTGTGCATATTCGTTTCTGGCTCTTAGGCTGATTTCTTTATTTTCCTGAGTTCTCAGTCTTCTGTACCTTTTCCATTCTCTAGTACACCTAGTTTTTGCCTCCCTACACCTTTGGGTGAACCAAGGACTCGTTCTGTTCTTCCCATTATTTCTGTTTCCCTTGGGAACAAACCTCTCCTCTGTCTCCTTGCATTTTGTTGCTACATAGTCCATCATTTCTTGTACTGGTTTTCCTGTCAGTTCCCTCTCCCACTGAATGTCTTGAAGGAAGTTCCTCATGCCTGAGTAGTTCCCCCTTTTGTAGTTTGTTTTTTCCCAGCCTATTCCTGCTACTCTCTCCACTTGGAGCTCAACTATGTAGTCGAAGCACTGAACCACATGATCACTAGCTCCCAGGGGCCTTTCATACGTGATACCCTCGATGTCCGAACTACTAATGGTGAATACAACGTCCAGCCTTGCTGGTTCATCCTCTCCTCTCTCTCTGGTAGTGTCTCTAACATTGATGCATGAGGTTTTTCAGTACCACATCCATCATCTTGGCTCTCCATGTTTCGGGACCCCCATGGGGCTCCAGGCTTTCCCTGTCAATCTCCTTGTGATTGAAATCACCCATAACTAGTAACTTTGCTCCCCCCATGTGTGCTCTCCTGGCCACCTCGGCTAGTGTGTTGATCATTGCTCTGTTGCTCTCATCGTATTCTTCTCTTGGCCTCCTGCAGTTCTGTGGTGGGTTGTACATTACTGCAATTATCACCTTATGTCCCTCAGACTGGATTGTTCCTACTAAGTAGTCCCTTTCGCCCGTGCCATACATTCCTTCCATTTTCTCAAAACCCCACTGGTTTTTAATGAGCAGTGCAACTCCTCCTCTCCCTCTCCTCCCTCTGTCTTTCCTGAGGATTTGATATCCGGATTGAAAGATTGAATCTGTTATTATTCTGGTGAGTTTTGTTTCTGTGAGTGCTATCATGTCTGGGGATGTCTCTTTGATTCTTTCTTGCCACTCCTCATAATTGTTTGTTATTCCATCTGCATTTGTATACCACAAAGGCCTTCAGGGAGGCGTGGGGCAAATTTCCTAACTCGCTTATTTACCGTCCGATTTTGTTCAGTTTTGGTACACAAGACAAAGTGTTCTCACTCTTTCTTGAAAATATTTATCAAAAATATACCTCAAACAACAACTGAGAAAAGACTGATTTACTGAAATTGCCCTTGGGCTATACTTCATTCTTATATGGGACTACGTAAGGTGGTTTTGACACTTGGTGCCGAGAGTACAATGCTAATACTTATTTTGACCAATAGATTTCCTCTAAATACCTTACCGTTATTTCACAAAAAAATAAAGTTTGTTAGTTCTGGAATATTGCAAAAAAATCTGCCCTTTACTCCCACATAACTCCCAAAGTATTTGGAATATTTTCAAAAACTCATCGGTCAAAATAAGAGAAATCATTATTCTACAAAATGTCTGAGAATATTATTCCATTTAATTAAGTAATAAAGGAATTATTTGTTGCCCTAGGTGAATAAGTTACTTCCGAATATCGGCCGGGAATGCCGGGCCCGGCCCCCCGTCTCAAAAAAAAAAAAAATTTTTCGCGAAAATCGCGTTTGTTTGGGTGTATTTCTTAGTAAACTGATGTTCTAGTGCAGTTATCCTCTTCAAAACACCGTTTTCTCTTACTCGGAGACTAAAGAATGGGACATGGAGAGGAGTAGCTCAATATTTATACCGAAATATTCCCGGATATCTTCGTCATATTATGGCCTATTTTTATTCAGCCTAGAGTAATATAACATGTTTGTATGTTATTTAGAGTGTTTATTATATCATATTAGATCAATTCTGATAGAAAAAATAACCGTAAAGTTGATATATAAGCTGATATAAGCGTAATAATGGGTGATTCCTGGCTGGCAAACCCGGAGCGGTGGAACACTGCCGAGCGTTCCCATCTGGTTCCCGGCAGTCACTAAGTCTCGGGATAAGTCCCGCCTACTATTTTATGATGCCAAATAGTCAGTTATTATATTAGAAAAGAATAATGCAAGAAAAGGCGATAAAAAAAAGAAAATAACTCCAAAAAATATATAGGCCGTGAGCAGACTCGGTACCAACATCGCCGTCACCATACCTGATATAAATGACTATAATTTCTTGTAGAAACGTCGTAGAACATTCATTCTGGTACCATTGTGTTGCCAAAGAGTTTGAGCTTTTTTCAGTATATATAACAATATCCATTTTTTCGATTTTTCGGTGAGGCGCGCGCGGCAAATTGCCCTACAGCCCCCTTCAACTTCTTTTCTAAGACTGTGGTCTGGGAGGTATATTGGGGTTGGGGAAGTGGGAGACCTGGTAAGGAACTATGGGTTGTTGCTGTGGGGGTGGAGTTTGTAATGTAGTGGTGGGGCATGGATGTGGCATGGGTGTTTTGATTTAGAGTGTTTGGTTGCACTGGGGTTGACCTGGTTGGGAGGCTTCTATAGGAAGTTGTGAGGGAGGCTGTATATGATCTTCTTCCTGGGTCTGGGATCTCCTGTCTGTCTTCTCCATCCCCTCTCTTGTGTGTGTGTGTGTGTTTGTGTGTGTGTGTGTTTGTGTGTGTGTGTGTGTACTCACCTAGTTGTACTCACCTAGTTGAGGTTGCGGGGGTCGAGTCCGAGCTCCTGGCCCCGCCTCTTCACTGATCGCTACTAGGTCACTCTCCCTGAGCCGTGAGCTTTATCGTACCTCTGCTTAAAGCTATGTATGGATCCTGCCTCCACTACATCGCTTCCCAAACTATTCCACTTACTGACTACTCTGTGGCTGAAGAAATACTTCCTAACATCCCTGTGATTCATCTGTGTCTTTAGCGTGTGTGTGTGTGTGTGTGTGTGTGTGTGTGTGTGTTAGTTACCATTTTGTCCTAGGCACATGTCGATTAGACACTAGGCCTGGTGTGTGTGTGATAGTGTAGTCTTGTGGAATGTGTGTTACGTTTTGTTAAGTTTGTATGTGGTGTGTTAGATGTTATAAGGAGTTTGGTGTTGTTAACTTACTAAAATCATGATAGACCATTTGGATAATACTTATTCATGTTGTAGTCTTGGGTTCTTTAAAATATGTACATAGCCTAGTATTTACCGCTAAAGTAGCATGTGGTGTATTATCTTGCATTTTGAGTGTGAACTTCACGTGAACTTTCACTTTTTACGATGTATGTGTATAGGAATGTAATGTTTCATATCTGTTTTAGTTGTAAATTTATGTTTTTTGTATCTTGTTGATCATGTACAAACCAACTCTTAGGTAAATACTCATTAAGGTTTTGATGGGGTCAAAGTATGACCATTAATTAGGATAATTAATGTATGATATTTAGAACGGTGACTGTACATATGTTAAGGGGGGGGAGAAGTGTCAGCTGTGTTTCTGCACTGGCAATAATGATTATAGTAAAAGGAGGGTTTGTAGGATGTGTTGTGGGTTATGTATATGGTTGTAATATGGCCATTATCTATGGTGTTTATTTTCTGTACTCGGATTGTGTACTAGAGGTTTTGCATATATATAATATATATATATAATATATATATATTATATATATATATATATATATATATATATATATATATATATATATATATATATATATATATATAATATATATGGGTGTGTGTGTGTGTGTAGTACAGACAGAGAGAGAGAGAGAGAGAGAGAGAGAGAGAAAGAGAGATTATAGTCTCATCTACACCATTTGGACAGAATGGAGGACCCACCAAGGCGAGCACGGCTTATCTCTCGCCTGGACCCGGCCTGGAGAGATCTCTCATTCCAGGAGAGCTTTCAGCACTAGATCCAATATTATCTAGGTATCCAGCTTGGCTCCATTTCACGGATACCGAGAGATAACTTGTAAACAATAAGAGCACCGAAAATTTGAGCAAAAAAAAACCATCAAAGGGAACCTTAATGAGTGAACACATCCTTAATTAATGAGTTAAACATCGATGTTTGTAAATATCCGAAATCAACAAAGGGTTCTTCAGTATCTGATCTCGTTAGCAATCAACAACGAAATCTCAACACTTTCGTTCATTCACATCCTTTCATATACAAGTCACTCAAAAATTATAAATTTGAAATAAAGAATATTAACACTGAATGACTAGCCTTGGAGCAATCACTTTCCATCATACCCAAAGCTATGTGTGTGTGTGTGTGTGTGTGTGTGTGTGTGTGTGTGTGTGTGTGTGTGTGTGTGTGTGTGTGTGTGTGTGTGTGTGTGTGTGTGTGTGTGTGTGTGTGTGTGAGTGCGTGTGAGTTTGTGTGTGAGTGTGTGTGTGTGTGTGTGTGTGTGTGTGTGTGTGTGTGTGTGTGTGTGTGTGTGTGTTGTGTTTTGTGTTACTCACCTAGTTGTGCTCACCTAGTTGAGGATGCGGGGGTCGAGTCCGAGCTCCTGGCCCCGCCTCTTCACTGATCGCTACTAGGTCACTCTCCCTGAACCGTGAGCTTTATCATACCTCTGCTTAAAGCTATGTATGGATCCTGCCTCCACTACATCGCTTCCCAAACTATTCCACTTACTGACTACTCTGTGGCTGAAGAAATACTTCCTAACATCCCTGTGATTCATCTGTGTCTTCAACTTCCAACTGTGTCCCCTTGTTACTTTGTCCAATCTCTGGAACGTCCTGTCTTTGTCCACCTTGTCAATTCCTCTCAGTATTTTGTATGTCGTTATCATGTCCCCCCTATCTCTCCTGTCCTCCAGTGTCGTCAGGTTGATTTCCCTAACCTCTCCTCGTATTACATACCTCTTAGCTCTGGGACTAGTCTTTTTGCAAACCTTTGCACT
>NC_069399.1:12539921-12553405 GCF_026875155.1 Cherax quadricarinatus | reverse complement strand
CACTTTTACCTGTCTCTCTTGGAAATTATTTGAAGATCAATAAAGATTTCTACCACAAGGTTTACATCCTCAACATCTTTAAATAAATAAGTGTTGTCAGTGAATTTGTGACATGACTAACGGAGCAACTTTTTAATTAGTACTCTAAAATAGTAAAGATTGAAGCTTAACTAATTGTTATCAACACTATGCATGTTTTCATTATGAGTACTACTGCAAAGGCAAAAATGATATCTAGTCTTCCAATTCATTCGATGTATGTTTGTGTTAGTTTTGTAAATTTTCCGGGATACGAGGAGCATCCTCTTCCCTACCTTGGTTGAGTGGCTTGAAGATATCTATAACACTAGGAACATGTTATTTTCATAGGCCTACGCTGTTTCAGAGAGCGTACTGGCAACACTAAGGGAAACATTTTTTGTGTCTCCGTCTGGATAGATAATTTGTGACAAAAGAAATCTTAAAAAACATCTTTGGATCCTCAATACGCCGTCTAAATATCAATTACAATTTACTCAATTCATTTACGTCTGGTATATCATAGTGTAGCAGTTGTTGTAAGGTATTAGTGAAATTAATTTTTATTTTCTTTAGACCATACCTGGACTGTCACTTAATCTATTTAGAATAGTTACTTCCTTTCATATCATGATTTGAAAATAGTTTAATTCAAAACATTTGAAATATTAAATATGGAGATTAACACTTAATACCCATCCAGGTATGTTGACATTCATGTCATTATGAAAATAAATGGTGTAAAATACTGACACTATGGAGAATGCAGACGGCGGGCATTAAACATATTCAACACACCAAGAGAAGACACTGCCGAGAAGAGATACATAGTCCTCCCCACCAACTCCATTGCCAAACATGTTTCCAACATCTTTTCCAATACATCATTCCAAGTATCTACCTCCACAACCACGACCATCAAGGACATCACCAGTAGTAGACAGGACAAGCTTCCATCCTCTGCAGAGGTATACATAATCCCTTGTAATGACTGCAACAAATTATACGAGGGTGAAACATCAAGAGACCTCCAAACACGCATTTCAGAACACCAATACGGAAGCAGGACTGACGATACAAGGAATGCCTGTGTACAACATCGCAGTTCACACAACCATTTAATTAACTACAGAAACTCAAAACTTATCGCCACAGAAGACAACACTCAATACCGAAGAATCCTGGAATCATCGCTTATCTCTATAACCAACAATTTCAACCAGAACAATGGCTTCTATAACATAGCTGAACCACTTGCCAAGAAGCTTCTTCATCGCTATCCCACATAAGAACATAGAACACTGCAGAAGGTCTACTCACAACTTGTCCAATACCCCTGCCAAGCTACCCAAGACTCTATAACTCCACCCGGTGGATCATCAGATGCAGCATTCTCCACCTGACCTCAACATTCTGAACCTGTCTATAAATACTCTCGTACCTTCCACCCCAGGTAGATCTGTTTGTGACTTGAAAAAGCCCACTGTGTAGGCAAAACGTTGCCAATAAAGGATCACATTAAACTGCATATGTGTTTATGTTTCCATTCATGTCATTAACTGATTTAACACAGTTGGTTTACTGTATTTCTTTCTCCTTATAATAGAAGTTCAATGATCAACATTACATGCATAATAATGTTAGTTTTCTCATAAAGTAAGTCACATGGTGCTTGTCAATGTAGTTCTCGTTTTTTGTATAAAAATACTGATAATTAGAATTGCATTATCAGTGATTTGTTTATGCAAAATGCAAATTTGATGTAAATGTTTTAAAGAATGATAATCCTCTCGTTTATCACCGATAGGAACTTGCTAATGCTCAATATTACGTGGGACAACATTCATGTAGGAATCATTTATTGCAATGAGATTGTACAGAATATAATTAAAAAGTGGGAATGTGATAATGGTATACAATACCGACAAGAAAAGAAAAGTTAGTTATCTTTATTCCGAATCGTTTCGACTTCACAGTATGCTTCTTCAGTCAAATGTAGAGGAGGCAGTGGAGGAAGTAGTGATGTAACCAGTCCATTAGCCTCGAAGGCGAAGTTTCGAGGTAGTCAGTCCCTCAGCCTGGAGAAGAGTTCTGCTCCATGGTCTGGAACAATGCGAAGCTGAATAATCAGAACGAAGATTTATGAACTTCTTAATAAGAAGAAAATAGTTAGGTTCCCAGAGAGGTAATCTTCAAAAAAATTTCTGGTTTTATATATTTTCTTTCTCAAACTTTTTTTTTCTCTCATAAACGATAAGTCACCATCAAATTTTGAAATTTTTAACGCTAGTGGACTATAAACAGGGCAAAATCCCTATTACAAAGTTGCAGAACTTATTCCTGACTTTCTGGGAAGCTCTGACAACTTGCAAACCATCTGCTACATGGCTGCAGAATCTCAGGAAAAAAAACACATAATTCGACGACCGAAGAGAGTGAAATTCAAGAGGGTAGGAACACCACTGTCAGTTTTACATGAAAACATTGTGAATTTTTTTCCCATTAAATAACGTTAAATAAATTTGAGTTTACGCCTTCTGAATGGCTTCACTATTTGATGACTGATGTCTTTTACGGACAGGATAGTATTCATAAATTTAGTATATGTTCGGAAAAATTTGTCAACTTATTAATTTAGATAGATTATGTGGAAATGCTAGAATACTTGTGATAATTGGAGAACGACTCATCTAGTCGGCTGTAAAATTTTAGTACTGGTATATTTCTTGAAACGCATGTTATGTTTTGATATTAAACTAAATAACTCCTAATTAGTCTCTTTCATTAAGTAAATAGTGAAATTGATTTTTATTAATTAAATAATGCCTTTTCTGATCGACTTCAAACCATCAACGCTTATTCATTTTGAGTAATGTATTATACACTATATATTTTTTTAGTTTCTTGGGATAAATTTACAAATAAAGAAACACAGTTAATGAAATCTGAGATTCGTTGGAAAATTGGAGAATTGATGTTGTTGACTTCCACGTTCAACGTCAATGTGTGAGTGAAATTGTGAGATGTCAACTCTGGTAATTACTGTTGACACAGATAACACAAGACCACTTTGTCCTGACCTCACAAGCACCCGATGACTTTACATTTTTGGAAGAGGTCTAACTGATCTGCAAGAAATTCTGGCTTTCCCTATGCAAAAACTAGAACAAACCTACTTATGTGGAGTCTACGCTAGCTAGAAACCCCTGGAATTTTAAAGACTCTTGACTTTTAATGACTTCTTTCTCTCTTGGATGCTTCGTGCTTAGGAGAATGCTTTCTATAACAGTTAAAGAATCCCAGCATGCAGTCTAGGGGTGGGTGTATTCATTGGGGCTTCCCTAACTAGTATCCATGTACACAAAATGGTCACTAACTTCTTGTCTTATATTCAAGGGATGTTCATACAGCAACCTGGTTGCTCTTTACCTTTGTTTGGATTCTTGGCCCAGTTGTAACCCGTGGCTAAATTACGCTGTGTTCCCCCAAAATAATGACGGTTGCTAGTTACTAAGGAAAAAAAAAACCTGTTGTAATCTCATGACGGGAGCCTGTATACACTGGAGTGTCCATACTCCTATAATTCTTCCACTTCTTTTTCGTTAGTTGTCAGGGGAATATTTGGCTAACAGGGTACAGGTCAAGTTCACCTCCTAGAACTCGCTCCACGGTTGCTGACCACAAGAAAGAATCTGCGTTCAGCAGGTCTCCAGCTCTTCTACCTTGCAGAGATGTTAGCTACCACAATGTCTGATCTCATTTCCTAATATAGGATAACATTATTGTCTAAGATTACTTTATTAATTCTAATGTTATTTACTAATGATTCAAGATTATCTAAATAATTCTTGAGGCCTAAATCCGTTAATTAGTATGTTAATATTACAGTCAGTTTAAGAATCCTAGAGGCATGATAGTGGGTTGTACCCGTGACCACGACACTAATGTATTTACATTCAAAACTGGTGGTGGGAACTCAGTGCAAAATAATTTCCCACATCCTCCCGCCGGCATAGGTAGTAGGTAAATCTACATCAAGTTCACCTCCCTCAGTGGGCGTGGACACGAGCACTATCCGACCACTCTCGTCGAAGACCGGCTTGTTTACTTCGACTGTCCGGTTTCCACCATGTGAACCTCTAGAAGTTTGTTGGTTCCAATGGTCTTAATAGCCTTCATTTTAACTTTAACCCCTCTCAAATGTCTAGCCGACGGGCTGGAGTTTTGAGACTCTCTGACCGCGGGTTCAATCCCGGCCGGGGTATGGTTTGGTTAGCCTATTTTGTGTCTGTAATTCCCCATCCAGTGGCCCATACGAGGATCCTTGGGTTTAATGAAAATGTATTTTCCTTTTGGGATGCCCCATACAAGTGTTTCCCAAACGAGGTTGAGAGATCATCACTCCCTACCTGTTTCGACTTACTTGGGGATTGATCACGTATTCCAATACTCATTATTACCGTGGCTCCTGCAACCATGGCTTTGGCTTTTCCCCTTCCTCTCCGGTGTTGCAGAGAATTCGGGTGGTATCTTGCCACTGATAATGTATCCAACTGTGGATCTGTGTAAGCCAATACCTCACTTAATAGTCCATCTTCTTTAAAGAAAGTCATCCACCTGATTGGCTCCCACCAGAATACAAACATCTCTGATTGTGTCAGTGGAATACCTTGATCTGCCAGATTTACACCAAGTTCTTTCAGCTACATAGCTGTTGCAGCAAGGTTTCTGGTGATTATGCCGTAGGCAGCGTCTTTACTACCGAAGCTGTAAAGCTTCTACGATGTCCACTTAATTTAACAGAGAAATCTACAACATCATCAGTCTTGGACGAGACCTGACTTATAGCCCTTCCCACTGCAATATTGACTTTGCCTGTGGCCTTCAACTTCAGTTTAGCTGTCAGTTTCTCTGTTATCATGGACTTTTGTGCTCCAGCGTCAAAGAATATTTGGGTTGCTTCAGACCTTTTACTGTTTATTACCCCTTTAATGATAGTAACTAAAGGAGCAGAACCTCTGAAACTCCCACTCAGATTAGATATTTCGGCTTTGTTCATTACATTGGCTATCACTTCAGACATGGACTCGCCTTCTATGTTTCTGTAAGATTCGTCTCTACTAGCCTAGGGTTCATTTACATTGCTGAGACATATTGCAGCACGATGCTTACCTCTACGGCAGGTGTAGCACTCCCAGAGATATGTCTGGCAAGCTTTTGTCTCGTGCTCCCAACAACATCTTAAGAGTAGGGGCAGCTCCCTTAGTCGCTGATGCCTACTGCTAACTGCTACATAGTTAAACACCAGTGTGTTCACCTTTACAGAACACATATTTTAGTGTGAGTGGCTCAGGGGTTCTGTTTAAAGGTCTTTGCCTGAGACACTTCTTGGTCATAATAGACCTCAACATTTGTCTTATGAGTTTTAGATTTGTCTCCTAAGTATTTGGGTAATAATCTGGTTTATTATAGAGTAATGGCTCTTCTATCTTACATATGCTCAAATGAGAAACGAGATCTCCAGATCTCTCGATGATTTGTGGTACTGTAAAGTGATTAGTGTGGTATTTCAAATGCAATTCATACATTGTAGTGCCGGATAATTTCCTTTGCACTGTATGGCTGGTGATCCATTCAGAGTTACCTCAGTCATGTAGATCTTTGAAGGTGTTTGTCAAACTGATGACCTCAATACGGAACTTCCCTAACCTTCGACGGTCATAATGGCACCCTTCTAAATCCTACAAGCAATTCAATATGGCTATTTTATTTCCTGTGTTTCTCCAAAAATATCTTTAATTGGTCCATAGCATGCCTGTAATTGACATCGGTGATTTGGTAGTGCATGACCAGGTCTAGGGCTTTGCCCCTAATTTGGCATCATAAATAATGCAATTTGACCGCAACCGAGAAATCCATTGTGTCTTCTACCTGGGACCAGAACTGGTCCGAAATGTGATGTATTCTTTTCAGATATCATCAAATGTTGGTAAATTCAGTTGCGGTAATCTGGGCGACATATGGAATGGAGTATGACTGCTTGTATCTCCAGCCTTACCTGTCGCACTAAACTTTAATGCCTTCATTTAATCATTATACCCTTGTATCTCATCTTTACACTCTTCTTCGTCTTTGCCATATTCATTCTGAACTTGCTCAAGCATCTTCTGTGGCTCATCATTCGCAATAGCTTGTCTCTTATACAACAGATATGTTGTCTCATCGGCCTTCAATCTTTCATCTAAAATGTTTAGGCAGCCTTGCACGTTAATGCATTGTACGTATATTGTGGTGTTGACCAATCTTTTTACATTCGTTATGTGCTCTGTTCCGCTTCCCTTTATGAGCTTACACAGACACCTTTAATTTCACTAGTACTGAAACGGTTCCTTTTTCTGTTTCCTCCACGATGGTCGTGTTTAAGTTGAGTGCAACGCTAATTTATAATCTGTACGACTTTAATTATCCCACCCCAGAGCACGCAACAAGGTTAGCAATGAACAAATGCCTCTAGAGTCCCAGGCACTCTGAATACCTTTACGTTACAAACTGGGATTTCTGAAAAGTCATTTGGAAATTTACTATAACCCACAAGTGTAATTTTAAACATACAGCGATGGTAAGATAGTTTAACCTAGGAATTTTTAATCTATAGGCGATAAGCAATTACTTTGCTTAACCCAGGAATTTCTAATTCCCACCGGCAAATAATCACAGGGCTTAACCTATGAAATGGTACATGTCGTAACCATACACATTAATACGAGCCAATAACAACAAATATTTACACAGCACGAAACGCAGACTTCCAGTACAACTAAAATTCACGAGATTAGCACAAATTAAAATGTTACTTCCATTTCTTAGAAAGTCAGCTAATACATAAATTTTGTGTGCAAGTAACTTGTCCTAACTGAACCTAATTTGCCTAATTCACTGTACTTAAATAATATGCAAGTATCTTAGATGCTAAATCACTATAAATAATTTAATAATATGAATGTAGCCTATCTCAAGCCTACTAAGTAAATCACTGTAAAAATAATTAAATAATATGCAAGTACCTTAGCCTATTTCTGTCCTACTCACAAAATCACTGTAAACACTTCAAAAATGTACAAGTATCTTATCCTATATCTGGCCTACTTGCTAAACTACTGTAAATAAATAAACCTCTGTGTAGGAAAATTAGATAATTTAGCCTAACTTGTGTAAATCCTTTGGTACAAATACATAAGCTAACTTAGTCTAACCTGTCTAATTTTACTGGTAAATAACAGTGGAACTTAGGTATGTTAAGACGATTACTCTGCTGAACTAGCTCACTCCACATCACGTTTCGAAGGACCAGAAAAGAAATTATGTAGGAACCTGTGAGATGCTCACTGTGGGAATCATTATTGACACCGATAACACAAGACTACTTCGTCCTGTCCTCACACTTCTTTGGAAGGGGGTTAACTAATCTGCAGGAAATCCTGGCTTTCCCCATGTGCAATCTAGAACAAACTTAGAAATTTCCTTGAATCTACCAAGCTATTCACTTTTAATAACTTCTCTCTTTCTCTCTCTTGGTTGTCACCTGTTTAGGGGGAATAGTACCTGTAAACGTTGAAGATATTAACAATGTACAACAAAAGATCACTAGCTTCTGGTCTGATATTTAAGAGATAATCATACATTATTATTATAATCAAGGGGGAAGCGCTAAACCCGGAGGATTATACAGCGCCTGGGGGGGGATGTGGAAGGCATTCAGGCTTAATTCGGGGAACTGGAGCACAGATCCAATTCCCTAAATCAAGAGCCCCTCACCAACATCAAGGAACCTTCCTTGAGGGGAGATAATCATACAGCAATCCTCGTCAATCAGTCTCAGAAGTAGTTAGAGCATTTGAGTGGAATTACAGCCTCTAATTTCTAATGTCGGTATACAAAATTTAGAAGTTTCATAGTTACTCATCTGAAACACTACGAGATAGGGCAAAATATTTGATAAACTAAAGAGACGTATAAACACTTAAATCTGCACCATATATTTTTTTCCACATTTGTTCGCAGTTTTACATATATTTTATGTTAAACCTACAATAAACGTTAAACACTATGCTGATTTTAAGATTTTTTAAATAGTAATTATTGTTTTAAAAAAACTGTAGTCTGCTATGTGTCCTTCATAGCAGCAAAACATGTGTGAGAATAGATGGAAAAAAAGACCTTTTGAACACCGATTAATATTTTCTCAAACTCTTCTATGCATGACGTCACTACCAGCCAAGTATCACAAAGTGAATGATTTATATCATTGGTGTGATGTTCCCATATATTTGTATGCACATTGTGGTGGTTGTGGAGGTGATAGTGATGGTAGTGGTAGTGGTGTTGAGGGGGTAATGATGGTGGTAGTGGTGGTGGTGGTAGTGATGGTGGTGGTTGTGCTGGTATTGATGGTGATGGTTGTGGTGGTAGTGATGGTGGTGGTTGTGCTGGTATTGATGGTGATGGTTGTGGTGGTATTGATGGGAATATATTCGACAGACGGTAACAGCACCAAGAGGGAACAGCTGGAAGCTGAAAGCGCGGATGAATCACAGGCATCTTGGGAAGTATTCCTTCATGCTTAGAGAAGGTAGAAAATGTACGACCAGGACAATGGAGTGGAAGAAGCAAGATACATATGTATATACGAAGATTTAAGGGTCATAATATGATTCTCGCAGCAGCGAGAAAGTAAACCCTGTAACGGCTGGAGAAGAGATTGTGCCAAGACCTATGACACGATCCTTGTCATGATTTATTTACTAATAAATGTAGGTGGGTACACATTTATACATATTCATACATATTTAAATACGCAAGTGTATACATAAGGAAAAATGTGCATTTATAAAAATTTTCTATATGTCTATGCATTCATTTATGCACTTATATACTTACAGATATGCACATATGAGAAAGTACACATACACACACATGTATACACGTGAAAACGTGTACATACACAGGTGCAATAAGAGTGATATCACAATACGCAGAACAACCACTGTCAAAAAGTATTTTTTTACAGCAGTTGTGTTGCATACACACAAGTATACATAAACATAAACAGGAAAACACACAAACATATGCATATTTTTTTCTTCTGTAACATTTTATGACAATCCTCACTTTTCCTTTTGCATGCATTGAGATAGAATTATTTCTCGTATCGTGCAGTGACTGGAATTAATTTAGTTTTAATATTGAGGTAACTTATCCCTGTTACTTTACTGAACAACGTAAAATGACCCGTAGAGGGTTAGCACATATGCCAAGCAACATATCAAAATGAAGAAAACTTTGAATACTATTATTTTTCGAGTTGTTTAAAGCTCATTACATGTTGCCCCTTAAGTACTGTGCAATTTAATGCCATATCTGTCACAATGATAAGTACGGTGTTCTAACTTCCAGCCTCCAAGAACTTCCTTTATTTATTCACAGGGTGTTCACACT
Source organism: Cherax quadricarinatus (assembly GCF_026875155.1). NCBI lineage: Eukaryota > Metazoa > Arthropoda > Malacostraca > Decapoda > Parastacidae > Cherax > Cherax quadricarinatus. The sequence goes on along the minus strand of NC_069399.1, from coordinate 12,543,892 downwards.
TCGGGCCTGTAGGTCTAACCCGTAGGCCGAGCGGCCTGCAGGTTTGCTATTTTTTTTTTTGTTTTGTGGCCCGAAAGCACTCAAATTAATATTGTTTTGTCAGGAAAAAAATGAAATTATATCAAGTGAGTTTGAGAAAAGATTTAGAGACTTTGGAAAACTAAAATCAAATCTCCTTTTAACAGTCCCATGGAAGTTAATGTGGATACATAGTTACCAGAACTTCAGTTTGAACTGTGTGAACTGCAGACTGACCTATTTCTTCTTGCAAAGAAAAATATAAAATAAGAAGAGTGTCTGGAAATTGGTCTGCGAGGATAGATTCCCCAAGCTGAGACGTTGTACTAAAGCTGCACTCAATATCTCGCTGTCCAAGTCATTTCGCTTCCTGACTTCTCTAACACTGAGGAAATACTTCCTAAAATTTCTTCAACTCTTTTGTGTTTGTGTTTCCCATCTCCGGAACAACCTGTGGCTGTTCACTTTATCAGTTCCTGCCAGTATTTTGCGTACGTTTTAATAGGTCAGTTTTATTAATTAAATTAGTTTCCATGAAATTACTAGTGTATGTCCTTTTTTCGTCAGAAATGCGTCAGTGTTTGACTTTTCGCGTTACTGTACATTTGGTTAAATTCCCATAATATACATTTATGTGCCTATAATTTCTGTGTACTTTTAAAACCAGTCTAAAAGTATTAGTTTCCATTAGTTTCCAAGTTATGAAATTTCAATGCCCATTTTTATTCTCAACAAATGTTTAACAGTGATACTTAAATTACATTAGATTGTTAAGCTATGTACTGTTCCTGCTCAGGTGTTACGAAGTTCAGGCGACTGTGTTTAGGTAATACAAGGAATGTTATGGTTCTACTCCCTTACATGGCCTGACATAGTAATGTACAGAAGAGGCCGGAGTCCACAAACAAATGAAACAACAGTTTCATTAATGAAAACTGAAAGTACACTAGCAAAGCTTCAGTTTTATTTAAAAATTTAAAAGTTACTAATTATGAAAATTTAAAATTTAACTCTTAGGACCTTAGAAAACACACAACACATTTAAATTTTTGACAAACCAAGAACAATTTAATGTAAGTATTATTATATGGGGGTTTTAAAATTTTTAAATGATCGTATTCTGTTATAATAAGAATAACCGAAAAATATGGAAATTTTACTTGAAGCTCAAACAAGCACTTCCAATTAAAAATCCCAACAAAAGGATATGAAACAGTATTATGGGAATTTACCATGAATGTAAGTTTATAGGAACCTACAATCTCCCACACACACGTGGGTCACCCCAGGGCTTAAAAAGGTCTATCGGCGGGTATCACATTGGGCATGTCTAGTTAAAAAAGAATTATCTTCTTAAAAGTTTTACAAAATAAGAAGTATTTTATAATATTCTTCATTATTAAAAAAAAAAAATTTTAACCCTTTTTATTTTTTATTTAAATTTTTAAAACGAACTTCAAAAGAATACTCAACAATTTTGTGGAGATATAGACAATAAATTTGATCTTTAAAAAATTTTTTGATTAGCCATTTAGAACTGGAAAAGGGGAACGACAATATTAAGAAGCCATCTTCCATTCTAGTGGCAACAAAACCCTTGAAAATTTTAAAATTTTATGTATTTGCTTATCGCATTTCCTTGGGACAATCTTTCTTTAAAATTTTGAAGTTTTAAACTTCATTATTTTTCCATGATCAAATGATATCTAGAAAAAAAGTTTTAATAAACAAATAATGGGTTTTTTTTTTTTCATTTTTTTATTTTTTAAATTTTTTAAATTTTTTGTACTTTTTTCTAGACTCATTTTTCTAAAAAACTAAAGTTATGATTTGTGCAAAAAACTTATGGGAAAAATTCGATTCCCTTTTTTTTATGGAAAATTTTATTAGATAACCTATTTGGAAAAATGTAAGACATTACAAAACCCCAATCACATGAATACAAAAGAGTGTGCCATGAGACACATCTCTAGGCCCCCCCACTATCGGTTCTTAACAAGAATTCCCGATATAAAAGCCCCCGCCAATCATAAGTACAAAGAAAACGAACTCCAAAAAAAATAAGCATTAATTAAGCTCTAAAATATTTTTTTAAATGGTTATTATATTAGGGAAAAAAGTGAAATAACCGGGAAAAACAGAGATAAAAAAAACCCTGAAAACTTACACCCCAAGGAAATTCCGTTTTTGATATGGTTCAGATTTTTTTATTATAATCAAGGGGGAACGCTAAACCCGAGGAAAAAGCCCTGGGGGGGGGGGGGTGTGGAAGGGATTCAGGCTTAATTCGGGGAACTGAAACAAGATCCAATTCCCTAAATCAAAGCCCCCCACCAACATCAAGGAACCTTCCTGAGGGGATATGTGTTCAGAAGGATCACAGTTGGGGGTCGTAAAATACGTATCTTCCGACACATCTCTGTTTCTTTTAAATTGTTTTCTTTTTTTGCGTCTTGTAAATATCTAATAATTATTACATTCTTTAAAACAACATGATTACAAAATTTTCCCCCGTCTCCAAACACCAAGAGTAACTAATTTTTTTAGCAAAGTATATTTATGCACGAAAAAATTCAGTTAATATCACAAAACACCACCAACACTTGTTTTCAATTTGACAGAAATGCTCTAGAGTATTTTTCTGCATAATAAAATTTAGAAGGAGTTATACTCTCCCGCTATTTTAAAAAATTATAGCATCCATACCCGCTTGAAAGTATAAAAAGTTGCCAAACATAATTATAGTAGGTTACAGATGTAGGTTAGTGTATTTATTGGGGATTTTGGGGTGAGAATATAGTTTTAAGAAATCCCAGCAGGGATTTCTTCAAACAATCTTCTAAGACACGACCTATTTCCAGTGGGTTATCTATGGGGAATCCGCCTACCCTCATCTGCATCGGTATATAGCTCCATCCCGCGAATATCCGCACTTTTGCCAAGAATGATGGACTGAACACATCGACTCCAGGGGAGGGATGATTACTTGACTCCTTTTCGTCGTCCCTTTTCAATACATTGGACTGAAGAAGCCACTGGCTGGGAAACGTTTTAGAAAAATTCCCCATGCTTGCACAAGTGTCTTATTTATCAGCTGTCAGTTTTTAAACCCTTTACTCAAAATTATTAACATTTTAAAGGTTTGCAGCTGCGGCAAAAAGAATAAATAAACCGGGAAAAACAGACGCAAATTAAACCTTTCTGAATTTTCCTCGCAAATCCAAACAAAAAATATATTTTTTTTTAAAAGTGAAGTTAGTGATTTTAAAAAGCAAATTTCTGCCAATTTTTTGTATTCCCGTTTCCCTTTAATTTTTTCAGTTTGCGGGGGAAAGACCAATGGATAAAAATCCCATTTTTTCAATATTGATGTACAATTTAGCAGTTGATAACTGCTAAATTACCAACCTTATTTAAAAAAATACTTATTATTTACTGAAAAAATTTTCACAAATGAACGGGGGTTCATTTACAAGTCACTAAAATTCATGCTGAGGTGTTTTATGTACGAATTTTTTTCTGCAGACCTAACACACGTTTTTTTTCCCCCGTTCCATTAGCCTCCCCCTGCAGCGGTGGAATTTTAAACAATGGTTAAAAACTGAAAGCCTTTAAAGTTCCACAAAGGATTTGCAAACAACACCAAAAAATAAAAAAGGGAAGGGAGAGGGGTGGGAATTTTTTTCCCTAAGGCAGAACCCGACCAGCCCCCAAAAGAGTTATCAAAGGGGCGCCTTTAAAAGGGGAGGGCACTGCCATGGAAAGGGAATATGGGGAAAGGGGGGGGGGGGGGGGGGGGGGGGGGGGGGGGGGGGAGAAGGCGACATGAGGGAAGGAAAGACTCTAAAGTGCCCCCTGTTCGCAGATGGTGAATTGTGAGAAGAATTAAATGGGACGAGGATGAGGCAGGACTGCAAAGAGCCCTGGACAGGCTGGACATGTGGTCCAGTAAC
>NC_069399.1:12517421-12534921 GCF_026875155.1 Cherax quadricarinatus | reverse complement strand
CCAACCCCCCCACCCCCACCCACCCACACACCCACCCACACCCCCACCCACCACCCCCACCCACACACCCACACACACCCACACACCCCAAACACACCCCACACACCCAACACCCCCAACACCCACAAAACACCCACACACCCACACAAAACCACACACCCACACCCCCACCCAAACCCACCCACACACCCCCCACCCACACACCCCCCCCACACACACCCCACACACCCACACAAAACACACAAACACCCCAAAACCCACACACACCCCCGACCCACACACACCCACACCCCCAAACCCCCACCCCACCCACCCCACAACCCACCCCACACCCCCACACCACACCCACACACACCCACACACACACACAAACACACACACCCACACCACCCACCACCCCACACACCCACACACCCCCCACCCCCCCCCCCCCCCCCCCTCCCCCATACACACGCAACCCACACAACACACACAACACACCAACAATATTGCCAGACTCACACATACACCCCCCCCCCCTCCCCCACCGACAATCTCACTCCTTCACCGATCCCCCCCTCCCTCTTTCACCCTCCCCCTCCCCACCTCTCCCTCCCCCACTTACCCATTTGCTTCACTCCCTTCCCCTCCCCCCCCCATACTCCCCCAATAGCCACAGTTCCTCCTCAAAACCCCCCCCCACCCACACTCGGACATATACAAACAACCTAACAACGAATTACATGGGTTTTCCCCCTCTAGGCAATCGGGATAAAAAAAAAAGGTTTTGCCAAGAGAACAAAAACCCAAGGGACGGGAGGAGGAAACGAAAAGGGAAAATTTGGGGGCCAGAGCTCAAAAAAAGGGAACAAGAATGGAAAAGAAACTAGAAAACTTAGCATGAAATGGAAAGAGGAAGACAGGAAAAGCAGGAATGGGAGGTGAAAGTCAAACAGCAGAGGCCAGGATACGGTTTAAAAGAGGAACGGGGAAAATCTGAAAAAAGCCTAAAGAACTAAAAACTTAGGGATTGACAACAAGACCGCTACCTCAGCCCCAAAAAAGGGGACGTAGGGAAAGGGGGAGCAAAATGCATGTGAAGCTCTACAGTGAGACTGTAAAAATAAAGAGCTAAGCTATTTTGGAGGCCCAAAAGACCACAAAAAGGCCCGGGAAAAAACCGAGATGGGAAAATGAACCACTGACCCATGAAAGTAGCTAGAAAAACTGAAAAAGGAAAGCTACAAGGGGGAAATAAAATTGAATGGGGGATACACAAGGAATGCAGGGGGAGAATAAAGGGTGAGGTCAGTCTTTTTTTATGGGCTCAGGAATTGAAGGGGAAACATATGAAGCAAGAAAACAAGGGGAAAAAAAAAAGAATTAAAAGCATAAGAAAGAAATCGGAGAAGACACATGCCCAGCGGGAAAATTTTGGAGAATGGGGGGTTTTTGTAAAAAAAAAAAAACCCGCCAGGAAATGCCTTAAGGCAGAATCGACTGGGACGGGAAACTGCGGGAAAAAGCACGTTTAAAGGGGACATCCGGGTCAGGAATGTATCTCGCCGCGACAGAACACAAAACAAAGGGGGAAACTGAGAGAGAGGTACAAAGGGGAAAGAGGAAAGGAGGGGGGGAGAAGACAGACAGGAGATCCCAACCAGGAAAAATCAAATCAACCTCCCTCACAGCTTCCTATAGAAGCCCCCAACCAGGTCAAAACCCCCGGCACCCCAAAAACTTAAACCAAACACCCAGCCCTATCCAATTCCCCCACCCACACATTACAAACTCCACCCCCCAGCAACCACCCATAGTTTCCTTACAGGGCTCCCACTTCCCCAACCCCAATAACCCCAAACCCATCTTAGAAAAAAAGTTGAAGGGATGGTATAAAAAGCAGAGGAAAAACAAATAAGAGAGGGTGGGACAAAAGAATCAAGGGGACATCCCCAGACATAATACACTCACAAAACAAAACCACCAAATAATAACAGATTTAAATCTTTTCCCCCTGGAATCAAATCTTCAGGAAAGACGGGGAGGAGAGGGGGAGGAGGAGGGGCACGCTCATTAAAACCATGGGGTTTTGAGAAAATGGAAGGAATGGGGTGGCACGGGGGAAAGGGCTACTTTGGAACAATCCAGTCTGGGGACATAAGGTGATAATTTCATAAGTCAAACCCCCCACAGAAAAGCAGGGGAAACCCAAAGAAAAAATACGATGAAGCAACAGACCAGGGGCGACACACAGCCGAGGGGGCCCGGAGGCACACGTGGGGGGCAAAGTTACAGTTATGGGGATTTCAATCACAAGGAGATTGACTGGGAAACCGGACCCCATGGGGTTCCGAAACATGGAGAGCCCAAATGTGATGTAGTACTGGAAAAACCCATCATCAACATGTTTAAAACACTACCAAGAAGGGGAAAAATGAAACCCAAACTGGACCTGTTTCACCTTGAGTAGTTCAGACATCGGGATACTTTTTTATGAAAGGCCCCGGGGGCTATGATCATGTGGTTTTTGTGCTTTCCCACATAGTTAGCTCCCAAATGAAGAAAGAGCAGGGAATAGGATGGGGAAAAAACCAACTACAAAAGGGGGGAAAAACTCAGGCATGAGGAACTTCCCTTTAAAAAATTCAGTGGGAGAGGAACTGACAAGAAAAAACCCGTACAAGAAATGATGGGCTATGGGCAACAAAATCAAGGAGGGAGAGAGAGGTTTTTCCCAAGGAAACAAAATAAGGAAAACAAACGGTCCTTGGTTCACCCAAAGGTGTAGGGAGGGAAAAACTAGGTGTACTAAGAATGGAAAAGGTACGAAGACAAAAACTCGGGAAAAAAAAGAGTTATCGAAGACCAAAAAGAAAATGCACAATAAAAAAGGGGGGGCTCAGCACAATATAAAATGACATAGCATCGAAAGTCAACTGACCCAAGCTGTTTTACACCACATCGGGGGAAAACAACAGCAAGGACCAGGGAACAGACTGAGGAAGGGGTGATGGGGAATTCACAAGCAACGACCGAGAGGGAAGCGGAGCTCAACACGAGATTTAAAAAGTATTTACAGTGGAAAACCAGTAACTCCAGAAAACAAACAGGGGGGTACACCACAAGTGCTGGATAGGACATTAACCAAGGAGGAAAATGAAAGCTGCAGCGAACTTGACACCTCAAAGGGGGTGGGGGCCGACAACATCTCCTTGGGTCCTTAAAGAGGGAGCAGAGAAATTTTGTGGCCATTAACAAAGATCTTCAACACATCATTTGAAACTGGGGAAATCCCTGAGGTATGGAAATGGCAAATGAGTCCCAATTTTTAAAAAGGGAGACAGACTGAGGCACAAACACAGGCCTGTATCACTAACGTTATAGTATGGGAAGGGCATGGAGAAGAACATCGGGGGAGAGTGGGGAGCACCTGGAAAAAACAAGTGTAAATTGACAACCACATGGTTTTTTGGGAAGGGAAAAACCGTTCCAAAACCACTAGAGTTTTATACAAGGGGACAGAAATAAACAAAGAGAGAGGGGTGATCGACTGCTTTTTTTTTACTGCAAAAAGGCCTTTGACACAGTTACTCACAAAAAGGGGTTTCGAAAAAGCTAGAAGATCAGGGGCCCCATAACAGGAAAGGCACTGCAATGGTCAGAATACCTGACGGGGGCAACAACGAGTCATGGAAAGTGACAGGTGTCAGAGTGGGGGGCTTGTGACAACGGGGTTTTCCCCAGGGTCATCCCCAGGGCCTGTGCTGTTCTTGGGATATGTGAACACATAACGGAAGGGAAGACTCAGAGTGTCCTTCTTTCGATGATGTAATTAAGGAAGAAAAAAAATCGGGTAGGATCAGGCAACTAAAAGGATCTGGGCAGGCTGCAAGCCTGGCCACAACTGGCCCTTTTATTTAACCCCGCCCAAAAGCAAAGTCATGAAGATTGGGGAAAGGCAAAGAAAACCGCAGAACAATATATTTAGATGGCCAAAGACGCAAACCTCACTCAAGGAAAAAATCTGGGGGGAGTATAAAAACCGACAATCTCCTGAGGCGCACATAAAACAGATAACTGCGAGCTATGGGCGCCTGGCAAACCTACGGATGCTTCCGATACCTCAGTAAGGATCGTTAAACCCCGTATACCATTTACGTCGGCCCAACTGGTATGCAGCACCCCTTTGGAACCACACCTAGTCAAGCACCTCAAAAAATTTGAGAAAGTGCAAAGGTTTTCAACAGACTATCCCAAGGGAACGGGGATTGTCCTACGAAGAAAGGTTAGGGAAACGGCCTGACGACACTGGAGGCCAGGGGTCCCCGGAGACATGATAACGACATAAAAAACTGCACAAAAGACAAGGGGGGACAAAGACAGGAGTTCCAAGATGGGCACAGACACAAGAGGTACAATTGGAAGTTAAACCAGATAATCGAAGGGGTGTTTGAATATTCTTCAGTCCCTAGAGAGTCAAGTCATGGAAAGTCTAGAAAGGAAGTATGGGGGCGGGAACCAACATAGTTTTAAGGGGAGGTATATAAACCCTGTAGCAGGGGGGAAAAGAGGACCTAGTAGCAATCAGTGAAGGCGGGCCAGGAGCTAGACCGACCCCTGCAACCACAAAAGGTAGTACAAATAGGTGAGTACACACACACACACATATCCAATTCCCCACACCACACACAAATATCCCCGACTCCACAAAACACTCCCCCCCTCACCACCGACAACTCACTTCTTCCCCATCCCCCCCCTCCCTCGTTCCCCTCCCCCCCCCGTTCACCCAGACCCGCCGACCCCTCCCCACTCCTCCCCACAAGCCCAGTTTCCCCCCACCTCCCCCCCCCACCTCTGACATACCCTACAACCTAACATACAGAACACATAGGTTTCCCCCCTCCCGAGGGAATCAGGATAAAACAAAAATGGGTTTCAGAGAGCAACAAGAAAAACCAAGGACAGGAGGAGGGAAACTGGAAAGGAAATTTGGGCAGCAGAGCTCATAAAAAAGGGGTCATGAATGGGAAAAGAAACTAGAAGAACTTAGCATGAGAAGGAAGAGAGGATAGATAGGGAAAGCAGGAAGTGGGAGGTGCATGCAAAGCAGCAGAGGCTAGATCCCAGAGTTTAGAAGAGGAACTGAAAAATCTAAAACAGCCTAAAGAACTAAAGAAAAAATTTTGGATTGACAACAGAGACTGCTACCTTAGCCACAAAATAAGGGGGACTGTAGGAAAGAAGGGCACAACTGAAATGGGGAGGCTCTATCAGAGGAGACTGTAGTAAATAAAGAGCTAAGCTTTATGTGGAGGCCCTAACAGACAACAACAGAGCCCAAGGAAAGACGAAAGGGAAAATGACAGGCCACTGAGCCCAAGTACATTAGCCAGTGAAACTGAAAAAGGAAAGCTGCAGTGCAGGAAACCAAATTAAATGAGGGATACACAGGGATAAGCAGTGGGAGAATGAAAGGGTGAGTCAGTCTTCGGTATGGGCTCCAGGAAGCTAAAGGGGGAAACATAGAAGCAAGAAAACAAGGGGGAAAAAAAAGCAATTGAAAGAAATCATGAAAGCAATAGGAGAAAAACGACATGACCCAGCTGGAAAATTTTCGGAGAATAGGGGGGTTTGTAAAAAAAAAACCCCCGGCCAGTGAAAGTGACCTTCAAGGCAGAAGCGACTCGGACCGGGATCCTGCAGGAGAAAGAAACGTTTAAAGGGGAAAACCCGGGCCCATACAGGAAGGTGTATCTCGACCGCGACAAATCACAAAAGAAAGGCAGAAACTGAGAGAGGATGTTACAAAGGCGAAAGGAGGAAAGAGGGGGGATGGAGAAGACAAAACAGGAGATGCCAGACCCAGGAGGAATCAAATACACCTCCCTCACAACTTCCTATAAGAAGCCTCCCAAACCAGGTCAACCCCATGCAACCAAACACTCTAAATCAAAACACCAATGCCACATCCAATGCCCCCACCCACTACATTACAAACTCCACCCCTACAGCAACAACCCATAGTCCTTATCAGGTCCCCCCACTTCCCCAACCCCAATATACCTCCCAGACCACAGTCTTAGAAAAAAAAGTTGAAGGTGTGGTATACAAATGCAGATGGAATAACAAACAAGTATGAGGAGTGGCACGAAAGAATCAAAGAGACATCCCCAGACATAATAGCACTCACAGAAACAAAACTCACCAGAATAATAACAGATTCAATCTTTTCCCTCCGGGTACCAAATCCTCAGGAAAGACAGAGGGGGGAGAGGGGGAGGAGGAGTTGCAATGCTCATTAAAAACCAGTGGATTTTTGAGAAAATGGAAGGAATGGATGGCATGGGCGAAAGGGACTACTTAGTAGGAACAATCCAGTCTGAGGGACAAAGGTGATAATTGCAGTAATGTACAACCCACCACACGAACTGCAGGGCCAAGAGAAGAATATGATGAGAGCAACAGAGCAATGATCGACACACTAGCCGAGGTGGCCAGGAGAGCACACATGGGAGGAGCAAAGTTACTAGTTTTTGGGTGATTTCAATCACAAGGAGATTGACTGGAAAACCTGGAGCCCCATGGGGGTCCCGAAACATGGAGAGCCAAGATGATGGATGTGGGACTGAAAAACCTCATGCAAACAACATGTTAAAGACACTACCAGAGAGAGAGGAGAGGAAAGAACCAGCCAAAAGTGGGCCTTGTATTCACCATGAGTAGTTCGGACATCGAGGGTACATGTATGAAAGGCCCCTGGGAGCTAGTGATCATGTGGTTCTGTGCTTCGACTACATAGTTGAGCTCCAAGTGGAGAAGATAGCAGGGAAAAGGCTGGGAAAAACCAAACTACAAAGGGGGAATTACTCAGCATGAGGAACTTCCTTTAAGACATTCAGTGGGAGAGGGAACTGACAGGAAAACCAGTACAAAAAAATGATGGACATGTAGCAACAAAATGCAAGGAGGGAGAGGAGAGGTTTGTTCCCAAGGGAAACAGAAATAATGGGAAGAACAGAACGAGTCCTTGGTCACCAAAAGATGTAGGGAGGCAAAAACTAGGTGTACTAGAGAATGGAAAAGGTACAGAAACAGAGAACTCAGGAAAATAAAGAAATCAGCCGAAGAGCCAGAAACGAATATGCACAGATAAGAAGGGAGGCTCAGAGACAAATATGAAAATGACATAGCATCGAAATAAAAAACTGACCCGAAAACTGTTGTACAGCCATATCAGGGGGAAAACAACAGTCCCAAGGGCCAGGTAATCAGACTGAGAAAGGGTGATGGGGAATTCACAAGAAACGACCAAGAGGTATGTCAGGAGCTCAACACAAGATTTAAAGGTATTTACAGTGGGAAACCCCCTAGGACTCCAGGAAATCAGAACAGGGGGGCAGACCCGCAAGTGCTGGATGAGGTACATATAACCAAGGAGGAGGTGAAGAAGCTGCAAGCAATTTGAAAACCTAAAAGGGCGGGGGGACCCAGACAACATCTCTCCAGGGGTCCTTAAGAGGGAGCAGAGATATTTGGTGACCTTTAACAAAATCTTAAACCACATCACTTAAAAAGGGGCAACCGCTGAGGTATGGAAAAGGGAAAATGTAGCCCCAATTATTAAAAAGGGAACAGACATGGGGAAAACTAAACTCCCAGACCGGGTTTTCACTAACGGTAAAAATATCCCAAGGCCCAAGGAGAAGATCAACAGGGGGAAGGTGGGGGGCACCGGGAAAGAAACAAGTGAAATTTGACAACCAGCCCCGGTTTCGGGGAAGGAAAATCCTGTGTAAACAAACCTATTTGGTTTTTTTAAAAAGGGTGGCAGAAAAACAAGAAAAAGGGGGAGGTGGATCGACTGCATTTTTTTTGGACGGAAAGAAGGCCTTCGACACATTTTCCTCAAAAAGATTACTGAAAAAGCTAAGGATCGGGCCACACTTTAACGGGAAAAGGGCACGCAAGGGAACAGAAAATACCGACAGGGGGGCAACAAAAAGTCAGGGTACGCGACAGGGGGTCAAGTGGGCGCCTGTAAAAAGCGGGTTCCACGGGGGTCAGTCCTAAAAACCTGTGCTGTTTTTGGGTATATGTGAACGACAAACTAAAGGGGAAACCCCGAAGTGTCCTTGTTTGAAAGATAAAATGCGAATTAAAATGAGAAGAATAAAACGGATAGGATCAGGCAGGACTACAAAGGGGACCTGGACAGGTTTACAACCCCTGGCCCAACAACTGGCTCCTTAAATTTTTAACCCCCTCCAAATAAAGTCTTTGAAGTTTGGGGGAAAGGGGCAAAAAAGGGACCGCAGAACACAAAAGTTTAGAGGGCCAAAGCCCTGCAAACCTCACTAAAGGGAAAAAAAGGACCTACCGGATTTTACCTGGAGAAAAGTTCCGGGGTCAACCCCCCCGCGGCCCGGTCGGGTGACCGGGCCTCCTTAGTCATTGTCCCAGGATGCGCCCCACACCACCCGACTAAAAACCCCCCCAAGTAAAAACTTTTACTGATGGGGAACATAGACAACAGGTGGAAAGAAACACGCCCAATGTTTCACTCGGGGTTTGGGAAATCGAACCCGGGCCCCCTTCGCCGTTAAAAGGAGAGCTTTAACCACCGGGCCCCACCAAGCCCCTTTGGGGGTGGGGTAAAAACACCGACCATATCTCCTGGGGGCGCACACCCAATCAAAAACCCTCCCTGAAACAAAAACGGGCGCCTGGAAAACCTACGGATAGCTTTTCCAAAAACCTCATAAGGATTCGTTTAAGACTCTTATACCTTTTAAAGTCAGGCCCATGGGGGATATGCAGCACCCATTTGAATCCACACCAAATCAACCCCGCCCAAAAATTAGAGAAAGTGAAAAGGGTTTCCCAACAAGACTAGCCCCCCAAGAGCTAGGGGGAAGGCCCCTACGAAAAAGGGGTTGAGGAAATGGGCCTGACAACACGGGGGAAAAAAGGGGGGCGGGGGAACATGATAACGACATAAAAAATTTCCTTGGGGGCGGAATGAAAAGGTGTACAAAAAAACGGGATTTTTCCAGAAAAAGGGACAAAAGACACAAGAGGTCCCCTTTGGGAAAGTTGAAAAACTCAAAATAAATTCAAAGGGATTTTTGGGAAGTATTTCTTAGTCATAGAGTAGTCAGGCCGGGGAAAGTCTAAAAAAGTGACGTGTGGAGGCGGGAACCATACAATTTTAAAGGGCAGGTAGATAGACTAAAGGGGCCGGGGGAGAGAGAGGACCTAGTAGAAATCAGCGAAAGGCGGGCCGGGACTGGACTCAAAACCCCTGCAACCAAAATAGGTGATTAAAAATTTGGTGAGTACCACATACCACACACACAAAACACATGCACACACCACACGCGCACAAACACACACACACACAACACACACACCACACACACACACACACACCCCAACACACACCGAAACACTCACCCCACACACAAAAACCCCACACACACACACCCCACACACACACACGCACTCACACACACACACACCCCACACACACACCACACAAAACACACACACACTACACACAAACACCTACATCCCACACAAGGGGGGGGGGGTTTTAAAACCGCCAAGGAAACCGAAAACAACCAAACATTTTCCGTACCCAAGTTCCCTCCCCACCTTCACCACAAATTTCCCCCTCCTCAGCACCCTCACAAATTTTGCCAGGTCATTTGTTTTCCCCAACCCCAACAAACCCCACCCCAAGTACCCAAAAAGAAACTAAAGGGTATTGTTTCCAACGCAGAGGAATAAAAAAAAAGGGAAAGGAAGAATTAGGGAAACTTCCCAAAATTGAAAAGAAACTAAACAAAAACGAACCCTCACGGGGATATAAAAGAAAACATCTCTCCACCATAAAGGCCCTGAGGAAAAAAACCAAAGGAAAGGGAAAAGGGGGAAAGGGGGATTTTTGCACTGTTTAAAAAAAAAACAAATAAAAATTTTAAAAGGAAAGGGAAGCAAGGGAAACATAGTATGAAAAAATTAAAGGGCTAAAGGGTTTCCAAGGGGGTTTAATTGCAGGTTGCAAAACCCACCCAGCATAGCAGGGCCAGAAAGAATACATGGAAACAACAAAACAAGGGTTTTGAGATACTAGAGGGGTTTTCCCTTTAGAGCACAAAAGGACAGGGAAAAAAAATTCTAGTAGTAAGTTTTTACAGCCAAAAGGGAGTTTTGACTAGAAAACTGGAGCAAACAAGGGGCGCCAGAATCGAAAGCTAAGATGATGGAGGTGGTACAGAAAAACTCTTTGCATCAATATGTTGGGAGACAATACCAGAGAGAGGGAAGAAGATGACCCCACAGCACTGAATTTTAAATTTCACACGAGTAATTTCCCGACATTGAGGAAATAAATATCGCCAAGCCCCATGGAGTTATTTACAAGTGATCCTGAGCTTCGAATACCAAGCAGGGGTTTACAAGTGAAGAGGGATCAGGAGTAGACGGGGAGAAGCAAAACTAAAAAAGGGGGGTTTACAACACAGGCAGGAGGAATTTCCTGCATGGGGTTTTCATTGAAAAAAAGGGAAAATGGTGGGAAAATCAGTAAATGTAATTTTTGGAAACTACGCGACAAAAAAATGCAAGGAAAAAGAGAAGGGTTCGTCCTAAAGGGAAATAGAAATAATGGAAAGACTAGAACAAAACCCCGGTTCCCCCCGAGGTGAAACCCTCCCGGGTTACGTACACTAAGAAGGGAAAATTGAATAAAGGAAAAGGGAAACCCCGGGAAAATAAAGAAAAATTTAAATTTTTGGGAGAACCAAAAACAAATTTGAAACGTTTAAGGGAAAAAGGGCCCATAACAAAAAGTAAACACTTTGCACGAAAGCCAAGTCTGACCCGAACTTTTGTAAAACCGCATCAAGGGGAAACCCAAATAGTAAAGGGGAACCTTTTTGATCAGGTGGGGAAGGAAAAAGGGGGAGTTGAAAAAAATTGATCGAGAGGTCGTAAAAAGAGCTCAACACGATTTTTAACGAAGTATTTTTAGTGGAGACAAAGAATACCAAAGATTTTCCTTAAACAATTTTTCAACATTTCTCACCAAATTAATAAAAAACCCAAAACAACGGTACTACTCCAGCAATTTTTTTTCATTTGACACAAGAGGAAATAAAAAAAAGCCCCGGGAAAACATTTTCCCCCAGATTCTGGGGCCCCCACAAACGGGAAAAAAAAAACAAAAATATTTTTCCCAAACTAAACCTTTGAAACACCACTGCACCCCACTGATATAGCTAAAAAGAAAACGAGGGCCCTTCTAAAAACATGGGACTAACCCTCACCAGAAAAAATCCCTTTTACCAATCCCCCGTCCCGGGGGAACAACCTAAAAGGGGAAATTTTTCCCAAATTCCTTCAAATCTTTCCCAACGGGCCCCCAGGGAAAGTCCCGCGCCCAAAAGTCATTTAAAAAATAACTCGGAAAATCTTTCCTCCCCGTCCCCCCATTATTAAATAAAGCGAGCGGGGCCCCATGCCCTTTTTCGCATGCTATTAAATTTACTTTTTAACAAGCCCACAAAGAAACAACCCTTTTCCCCCGACACTACTAAAGACACCCAAGGGGGTTCCACCAATACAAAAAAGGTGGTGACCCTGCAGCCCTAAAAAACTATGGGGCCAATACAAATTTAAACCTTTGCTATCCAAAATCTTCGAAAAACCCTCTTGCACGGGAGACAAAATTCTTTATAACGTCACAAAACAAACTCAACCCCTGCCAATTTGATTCGGGAAAAAAAAAGGGAAACTATAATGCAATTAAAAAAATGCTAGACCTGCTTTATACGGGGCATTGGAAAAAAAGGGAAAATATCCGCTAGGAATTTTTATTTGACCAAGAAAAGCTTTTGGACACAGTAGACCACGGCATCCTACTCCACAAACTTGACCACTATTGGGATAAAAAGGCCCCCCTGCGCTGGGATGTTTTAAAACCTACCCTTTCTAATAGGTATCAGTATTCACCATTTAAAGGGCACAGCCTCAACCCAAAGCGGGCCACTTGAACTGGGGTTTTCCCCAGAGAAGTGTCCATGGACCCCTGCTCTTTCCCATTTAAAAGAATGATCTTCCAAAAATACCCAACACATGAAACTCATTCTCTTTGCTGACGACCAAAACCCATAAGTCAAACCCCCCACCCTTTAAACTTGCCACCCTCCCAAAACCATTTTTTAACGAGGAGCTGCCAAAATATCGACTTGGGTGAAAATCCAAAAAACTTACACTTAACACGGGAAAAACCCACTTAAAAAATGTTTGGTACAAAACGGGTTTTTGCGCAACTTAACATTAAGATCGACCCAAAACTCAAAAAGCCAGACATAATGAGGGGAAAATTTCCCAGGGCCCATACCTCGACAACAACCCCAAAATTTTAAACACCCATATCCAAAACATAACAAAAAAAATAACCAAAACGGTGGGGGGTCCCCCCAAGAAAAGTTTCACTTTCCGGCAAACTGCCCTTCTCCCCACTAAAAACCCTTCATTTATTATTTCCCTACCTCACCCATGCTCTCAGTGCTTTGGGGGTTTAACTGCAAACAACACACCTAAAGCCAAAAATAACCCCAAAAAGGGCCCCAGAAGAATAATTTTTTTTAAATCCCCTCCCTTTCAAAAACCCCCCCCCCCCCACTCTTCATAGATCTAAAATTACTCCCCGTTCAGAACTCCACACTTACTACTGTGGGAATCGTATCTACAGGAAATTTTTAAAATTTCCCAAAATTTTAAACCCTTTACCTAAAACCTTCTTGATAGTTGTACAGGATCCACAGGCCTAACACCAGACACAAACATCTCTATAACATTCTCCGGTTTTTTTCGACTAAACCCCTTTTCAAAAAAAATTTAATGTATTTCAAAGGACCAAAATTTTGGAACACCCCCCCTGGGAAAAAAATCTAGAACTGCAGACACATTCACACTTTTCCAAAAATACAGGTTTTTTTCAACAATAAATTTGACCCAGAGCTAATGGAATGTCCTACGAAAAAAGGTTAAGGGAAATCGGGCCCGACTACAAATTTGGGGGATAGGAGGGTATGGTTTGATATGAAAATGCAAGAATAATATTTCGGGGAAATAAAAAAGGTGGGCAAACACAGGGTGTTCCAGAGATGGGACACAGAAAAAGGGGTCGCAATTGGAAGTTTTAAGACTTTGAGGGATCAAAGGGATGTTAGGAAAATATTTCTTCATCAAAGAGGTCAGGAAGTGGGGAAAAGTCCCAGTAAGTTACTTTGTGGGGGCAGGGAAACCCTGAAAAGTTTTAAGACAAAGGGGTTTTATAATGACATGGAGCAAAAGGGGAAGGGGAAGACCTAGGGGAGAAAATCAGTGACAGGCGGGGGCCCGGGGCTAGACCGAGTGGAACCAAAAAATAGGTGATTTCCCAAAAAGGTTAGTACAAAACACACACTTTCACACAAACACACACCCCTGATTCCCCCCCCAATTTATTCCTATCCCCATTTTCCTCTCCCCCAAACCCATAGCAGTGAAGGGCCCGAAATTGATAGCACCAACCAAGGGAAAAGCAAGAGAAAGAAGACTCAGGGTGGGTACGCAAATGCATATGGAAAAATTTCAAAGGAGTAGTTTCAATGAAAGAAACGAATAGCAAGTTAAGCGTAGACATCATAGGTACACAGAAACGAAGCTGAGTGAAATAAAAAAGAAACCATAATATAACTAATACCAAGTTTTAAAGACAAAAGATAGGAAAAAGGAAGAAACGAGGGTTCCACTGGGTAATCAAAATTCGGAATTTTTTTGGGAAAAAAGGGGAAGGGTTTTTTTAGATATTAGTTAATGGCTAAACATTGTGCAAAAATTGAAAGGGGCCATATTTAAAGGGAGCAGCAATTTTTAACCATTGCCTTTAAAAGAAAAAGGGCACTAAAAAAAAAAAATAATAAAATTGGTTTTTTTTAAACCATAGCGGAAGCATGAGGGAGGGGTTTTTTAAAAAAAAAAACAAAGCAAATTAAACCCTGGGGGGCTTATCGACAAAATAAATATTTTTTTGTAGTATGTCAAGACCACCAAAAAAGTCACATAGTATTAAAAAAAAGCCATCAAATTTTTTGGCAGGGAACGACCACAGAATTTTAATTTTGACGGGGGGAAATTTTTTAAAAGTAATGACAGAATTTCCCCCCCCCCGAAAAATTTCATTTTTAAATGCAAAGGCAACAGAAGAAAAAATCATTAAATAAAAGGGAATGAAATACCCCGGTTTTGGGTATTCCGGAAGACAAAGAAATTCATACACAAAAGAGAAAAAAATGACTAAAAAATATGAGTCCCCGATCCCGTCCCCCACGCAGAGGGGAAAAAGGGAAACACCACGGGAAAAAATTTTAAAAATTTAAAAAAGAAAGATGA
Organism: Cherax quadricarinatus; assembly: GCF_026875155.1. Taxonomy (NCBI): domain Eukaryota; kingdom Metazoa; phylum Arthropoda; class Malacostraca; order Decapoda; family Parastacidae; genus Cherax; species Cherax quadricarinatus. The sequence continues at coordinate 12,520,494 of NC_069399.1, read as the reverse complement.
ATAAAAAAAAAAGAAGAGAAAGAAAAAACCCGAAAATGAGTATTTCAGAAAATAGCCTGCAGCAAACACTAAACCCCCACAAAACCCAAATTTACAAAAAAAAAGCAAGATAAAAAAAAAAAACAGGGAACCCGACAAAAAAACGAAAAAGGAAAAGTTTCCCCGAGAAATATCGGAAATCTACATTTTTTCCCTTTAGCAACAAAATTTTCAGAAAACCTTTTATTGAAAAAAATGAAAAACCTAGAACCCTTGGGAAGGGCACATCTACGGTACTATTTACCTTTTACACAAAGATGGGGGAAACTTTGGGGTGAGTGAGCTTGACACATTTAAAAACCCTAGTTTTCCCAGAACGGGCCTCGTTGAGGATTTTGGGAAAGGACAGAATCACAGAGTCAAACCAGCCCCAAGTAAAAATCCGAAGCCCATCCAAAGGAATTTTTTCAGTAAATTTATATGATTCCAAAAATTCCCTGATTTTAAGTAATTCAGGGAAAATTTTAAATTTCTTTTGGGGTTTTTGGTTAAAATTTTTAGATGAACGATTTAGACAAGTTGATCAATTAAACACATGTGCAACTTTGGTATCTTTAAAGAAGGGAAAAGTTTCCCCCACCAGTGGGGTTCCCCTCAGTCCATATAAGGCTTTATTGTCTAATTTTTTTGGTGTTTTTAAAATACATCGTCAAAAATATTTTAAGGCCCGTCAAAGTTCCTGCCCTAAGTAGAGGTTAGTAATGGGGGGTGGGTGGTGGGAGGTTAGGATTAAGGTAAAGCTGGGATTTTGTTATGGGTGGTGTATTGTGAGAAGGGGAGAGCGTGAGAGAGAGAGAGAGAGAAGAGAGAGAGGGAGAGGAGAGAGAAGAGAGAGGAGAGAAAAGGAGAGAGAGAGAGAGAGAGGGAGAGAGAGAGAGTGAAATGAGAGAGAGAGAGAGAGAGAAAAGAGAGAGAGAGAGGAGAGGAGAAGAGAGAGAGGGGAGAGAGAGAGAAAAAGAGAAGAAGAGAACGTGTGGGTGTGGGGTGTGGTGTGTGTGTGTGGTACTCCCCCTAAAGTGTGGTTGCGGATGTCCAGTTACAGCCCTGACCCCCTCCTCGGTGGTTGGTACTAGCTTCAACCCCCCTCCCCCCGTTTGAACAGCCCTTTTCGTACCTCTTAAAGCATGTTTGGATCCAGCCTCTTCCACTTTAAAAACTCTAGATTCTTCCCCCTTCCCGACAACGCTAAAAGGGTGAAGAAATACTTCGTAAAAACCCTTTTAAACCCATACTCATTAATTTTCAAACTACCAGTTGTGTCCCCTTGTTCCAGTCTCTAAAAAATTTTTCATCAATTTTTATCTCAGTATTTTATACGTTGGTTTCGCGTCCTCCCTATCCTCCTGTTCTCCAGAGCCATTGTCTTGAGCTCCCGTTACCTCTCCTCAGGGGACATATCCCTTAGCTACTTGACAAGTCTTGTTGCAAACTTTTACACTTTCTCTAATGTGCAGCATGAATTCCACACTGGTGCTGCATATTACAATACTGGCATGACCTACACCGTGTACAGTTTTATAAATGACATTTTACTTAGGTCTCGAAATGCTTTTCTTAGGATAGCCAGGCGCCCATATGCTGAAGCAGTTAATTGGTTGAGTGCGACTCAGGGAAACAGCTCGGTATGATACTCACCTAAGATCCTTTTCGTTGAGTGAAGCATTCAGTTTTTAATCGCCTTTGTACTTGGTGGGACTAAACTCCAGGAGTCATTCATCAGGGCAGGCATGCATCCATTTGTTGTCTTCCTGTAGCCTTTCGTCCGCTTTTATTGTTCACATTAGTTTCGCATCATCTGCGAACAGGGACAACTCTGACTCTGTCCTTTCTGTCATGTCATTCACATAGACCAGAAACACCACCAGCCTCAGGACTGACCCTTGTGGAACCCCACTAGACATATGCACCCGCTCTGACGCTACATCAAGTACCATCACTCTTTGTTTCGTTCCTGTCAGGTATTCCCTGATCTATTGAAGTGTTTTTCCTGTTATTCCTCCTGATCCGCTAGCTTTTGTACGAATCTGTTAAGCGGTTCTGTTTCAAAAGCCTTCTTACAGTCCGAGAAAATACAATCTACCCACCCCTCTCTCTTCTGGCTTACTTCTGCCACCCCCTCGTTTGTCCAACACTTGCTGGTGTACTCTACCGCCTCAGTTTACTGGAAGCCTGTCTGCCTCCTCTAAGAATGCCTCCCTAAATCTCTTGCTGAGCTCTACACGCACTTCCTCATCCTCATCACATGGTCCTTCACTTTTTATCCTCCTGATGTGTCTATTTAATAACTACTGGGTCATATTTTGGTTTTGATGCTGTGCCATTCTCGCATGGCCGCTGGGTCTCTCTTCTTAACCATGCATATTCGTGTCTGGTTCTTTTGTTCAACTTCTTGTTTTTCTGAGTTCTTTTCCTTCTATACTTTTCCTTCAGTACTTTATCCATGGGTTCATTCTGGTTTTTCCTTGTTTCTATTGCTCCTGGGTGCAAGCTTCTTTGACTCCCCGCACCTTGTTCCCATGAATTCCATGATTTCATTTACTGTCTTCCAAGTACTCCTCCCCACTGCCTCCACTGCAACCCCTAAAGAATTGCCTCATGCCTATGTAGTCCTCTCATTTGAAGTTTCTCTTCTCTTTTCCTGTGTTGTGTGTGTGTGTGTGTGTGTGTGTGTGTGTTTGTGTGTGTGTGTGTGGTGTGTGTGTGTGTGTGTGTGTGTGTGTGTGTGAGTGTGTGTGTGTGTGTGTGTGTGTGTGTGGTGTTGTGTGTGTGTTGTGGTGTGTGTGTGTGTGTGTGTGTGTGTGTGTGTGTGTGTGTGTTGTGTGTGTGTGTGTGTGTGTGTGTGTGTGTATGTGACCTAGTTGTACTACCTAGTTGAGGTTGCGGGGGGGGGGTCGAGTCGAGCTCCTGGCCCCGCCCTTCACTGCGCTACAGGTCCTCTCCCCAGCTGAGCTTTTCTACCTCTCTTAAAACATGTATGGTCCTGCCTCCCACAACGTTCCCAAACTATTCCACTTATGACTACTCTTGGGGGTTT
>NC_069399.1:12469951-12516921 GCF_026875155.1 Cherax quadricarinatus | reverse complement strand
GTGTGTGTGTGTGTGTGTGTGTGTGTGTGTGTGTGTGTGTGTGTGTGAGCGTGTGTGTGTGTGTATGTGTGGTGTTTGTTGTGGATGTGAGTGTGGTCTTCTTTGCTCTTCTCTGATCTTCATGACTTTGCATTTGGCAGGGTTAAGTTCAAGGTGCCAGGCGCTGGACCAGGCTTCTAGCCTGTCCAGGTTTCTTTGTAGTCCTGCCTAATCCTCGACCGATTTGATTCTCCTCATTAACTTCACATCATCTGCAGACAAAGACACTTCTGAGACTATCCCTCCCATTATGTCATTTACATATACCAAAAACAGCACAGGTCCCAAGACTGACCCATGTGCAACCCCGCTTGTCATAGGCGCCCACCCTGACACCTCGTCACGTACCATGACTTGTTGTTGCCTCTCTGTCTGATATTCTCTGATCAATTGCAATGTCTTTCCTGTTATGTGTGCCTGATCCTCTAACTTTTGCATTACCCTCTTGTGAGGAACCGTATCGAAGGCCTTCTTGCAGTACAAGAAAATGCAGTCTATCCACCCCCCTCTCTCTCTCTCATCTTACTTCTGTCACCTTGTCATAAAACTCCAGTAGGTTTGTGACACAGGATTTTCCTCCCCTGAAACCATGCTGGTCGTGGATTTTATGCTTGTTTCTTTCCAAGTGCTCCACCACTCTCCTCCTGATGATTTTCTCCATGACTTTGCATACTATACACATTAGTGACACAGGTCTGTAGTTTATAGCCTCGTGTCTGTCATGTTCTTTTAAAAATTTGCCATCTTCCATACCTCAGGTAGTTGCCCAGTTTCACTGGATGTATTGAAGATCTTTGTTGTGGCACACATGCAACATCTCTGCTCCCTCTCTAAGGACCAACGGAGAGATGTTGTCTGGTCCGACCGCCTTTGAGGTATCAAGTTCACATAGCAGCTTCTTAACCTCCTCCTCTGTTATGTGTACCTCATCTAGCACTTGTTGGTGTACCTCCCTGTTCTGAATTCCCTTTTTCTACTGTAAATATTTCTTTAAATCTCATGTTGAGGACTTCAGATACCTCTTGTTCGTTTTTTGTGAACTCCTCCATCACCCTTCCTCAGTCCGATTACCTGGTCCTTAACTGTTGGTTTCCTCCTGATGTGGTTATGCAATAGCTTCGGGTCAGACTTGACTTTCGATGCTATGTCATTTTCGTATTGTCGTTGAGCCTTCGTTCTTATCTCTGTATATTCATTTCTGGCTATTTGGCTGATCTCTTTATTTTCCTGGATCACTTGTCTACTGTACCTTTTCCATTCTTTAGTGCACCTAGTTTTTGCCTCCCTACACCTTTCGGTGAACCAAGGACTCGTTCTGGTCTTCCCATTATATGTTACCCTTGTGAACAAACCTCTCCTCTGCCTCCTTCCATTTTGTTGTCACATAGCCCATCATTTCTTTCACTGGTTTTCCTGCTAGTTCTCTCTCACACTGAACGTCTTGCAATAAGTGCTTCATGTCTGTGGAGTCCCCCGTTTTGTAGTTTATTTTCTCTAGTTCTATTCCTGATACTCCCTCCACTTGTAGTTCAGCTATGTAATCAAAGCACAGAACCACATGATCACTAGCTACAAGGGGCCTTTCATACATGATATCCTAATTGTCCGAATAACTCAAGGTGAATACAACGTCCAGTCTTGCTGGATCATCCTCATCTCTCTCTCTGGTAGTGTCTCTAACATGCTGATGGATGAGGTTTTCCAGTACCACATCCATCATCTTGGCTCTCCATGTTTCGGGACACCGACTGGGCACCAAGTTCTCCCAGTCAATCACCTTGTGAGTGAAATCACCCATAACTAGTAAATTTGCTCTCTCATGTGAGCTCTTCTAGCCACCTCGCCTAGTGTGTTACCTTTTGCTCTGTTGCTCTCGCCGTCTTCTTGTCTCGGCCTTCTGCAGTTCTGTGGCAGGTTGTACGTTACTGCAATTACCACGCTATGGACCTCAGACTAGATTGTTCCTACTAAGTAGTCCTTTTCGCACATTCCATCAATTCCTTCCATTTTCTCAAAACCCCACCGGTTTTTAATGAGCAGTGGAACTCCTCCTCTCCCTCTACTCCCTTTATCTTTCCTGAGAATTTGATTTGGGGGGTGGAAAGATTCGTTTACTATCCTGGTGTTTTTTTGTGTGATTTCTTTTATGTTGGGGTGCTAATTAATTCTTTCATGCCACTTTTTGGGAATTTTTTTTTTTATTCTGTCTGCATTTGTATGTGTGTGCTAGGGGGAGTGAGTGTGTTTTGTGTGTTTTCCCGTGGTGTGTGTGGGGTTTTGGGGTGTGTGAGTGTGTGTGTTGTGTGGTGTGTGTGTTGTGTGTGTGTGTATATGGGTGTGTGTGTGTGTGTTGTGTGTGGGTTTGGGTTGTGTGTGTGTGTGTTGTGTGTGTGTGTGTGTGTGTGGGGTGTTTTGTATACTCACCAATTTGCCCCCCAAAAATATTTGGGGGTTTCGGGGGGTTCCGGGGGGGGTTACCCCCTCCCCCCGGGAACCCCCTTTAAAAAAAGGTTGCTAAGGGGTCCGTCTCTCCCTGCTAAATGAGCTTTATAAAAACCTCTTTTTAAAAAAATAGGTATTGCTCCCGCCCCCCACAAAGTCACTTTCTAGGTATTCCACTCCCTTTGACAATTTATAGGGGCAAAAGGAAATACTTCTGACACCCCTTTTGGGACTCATCTGAGTTTTTAAATTTTTCCAATTGTGACCTTTTGTTTCTGGTCCCCCCCCGGGGAACACCCTGGTCTTTGCCCACCTTGTCTATTCCAGGGCATTTTTTTATAGGGTCGTTTTCAGTCCCCCTAAACCCCTCCGTGCCGTCGGGCCCGTTTTCCCCTTTAAACCTTTCTTATAGGACATTCCCTTAGTCGGGGGAAACAAACCTTGTTTAAAAACCCTTTTGCCTTTCTTTTTAATTTTTTTTAAACGTGCTTGATCAAGTGCAGTTTCCCAAAAGGTCCCTAAATACTCCAGTATAGGCCTGACTTACACGGTGTACGGGGTTTTTTGGGAACGTTTCCTTTGTTTAAGGTACCCGGAAAACGTTTGTTTTCGGTTTCCCCGGAACCATATGCAGAGAGTTATCGGGTTGATGTTGGCTTCCAGGCCCTTTGCTGGGGGGTTTTTACTCACCCCAAGATCTTTCTCTTGATTTGGGGGTTTGCAGTCTTTGGCCACTTACCCTTATACTCTGTCTGGGGGTTTCCCTGTGCCCTTCCCCTATCTTAATGATTTGGGCTTTTTGGTGGGGTTTTAAATTGGGAAAAAGCAGTTGCGGGGACCAGGTTGTTCAGTCTCCCCAAAGGTCTCTTTGAAGCCCTGCCTGGTCCTCATCTGTTTTAAAATTCCCCTCATTAACTTCACATCGTCTGGGGGAACGGGGAAAGCTTTGGGTCTAACCCTTCCATCAGCCCTTACATATCCCAAAAAAAATTGGGCACTTGTTGGCACTAATTTTCTTGTGGGGAAACTGTGTCAAAGCCTTCTTGCGACCAAGAAGTTGCAATCAATCCACCCCTTTCCCTGTGTCTTACTTCGTTACTTTATATAGGACTCCAAAAGGGTTTGTACACAGGATTTGTCTTCCATGAATCCGTGCTTTTTTGGCGTTTTATGTTTCTTGTTCCTTTCCCAGGGCCCCACCACTCTCCAAATGATTTTTTTTCCCACAACTTTGCAAAACCTAAAAGGTCAGGACACAGTCTGGAGTTTAGTGCCTCTTTTTGTCTCCTTTTTTAAAAATGGGAACTCTTTTTGTGGGGGCCCCATACCCAGGTAGTTCCCCAGTTTCCAGGGAGGGTGTTGAAGGATTGGGGTTTTGTAAAAACTGGGCATATCCTCCTCTCAAAAGGATCCCAGGGGGGAGATGCCCGGGTCCCATTCCCTTTTGGAGGTATTGATCCCCCTTTGGCCCCTTTTTAAATTTCCTCCTCATTTGTTTTATTTTCACCCAAAACACATTTTGGAATTTTCCCTTTTGCTGGTGTCCCTTTGGGTATACCCCCCAAGGGCTTCCTGTTCCTGTTGTTGTGGGGGGAAATGTGTAAAAAACCTAATTGGGGGTTGCAGGGTTCGGACCAGTCCAGGCTTGTGTTTTGTGTGTGTGTGGTGTGTTGTGTTGTACTCACCTAGTTGAGGTTGCAGGGGGGGGTCGAGCCCAAGCCCCGGCCCCCGCTTCTTAAATGGTCGCTACTAGATCATTTCCCCCTTTGAACTGTGAGCTTATCTTACCTCTGTTTAAAGCTATTTTATGGATCCTGCCTCCTCTATATCGTTTCCCCAAAATTTTTCCAAATTCCCTTTGACTACTTTTGTGGCTGAAGAAATACTTCCAAAACCATCCCTGTTTTCATCTTTGTTTCAATTAAAAAACTGTGTTCCCCTTGTTGCAGTGTCCAAATTTTCGGGGAAAACATCCTTTTTCTTTGCCCAAACCTTAAAAATTTTCCTTTCTCAGTATTTTGTATGTCGTTATCATTTTTCCCCCTTCTCTTATGCCCTCCGGGTGTCGTCAGGTTTGTTTTCCCCTTTAACCTCTCCTCGTGGACAAAACCTCTTAGTTTTGGGGGACAAAGTCTTGTTGCACACTTTGCATTTTCTCTGTTTTTTACGTGTTGGAAGGTGTGGGTTCCAATTGTGATTGCATACTCCCAAAAAGGGCCAAACCCGTAAAGGGTTTTTTTTTACGGGTCTTGAACATTTCCCTTTTAAAAGATGTCGGAAAGGCTTTTTTGGGGTTTGCTGGGCCCTTTATGCTGCAGCCGTTTTTTGGGGTTGTTGTGGCTTAAGGAGTTGTGTGGGGGTTTCCCTAACCCCAAAATTTTTTTTCCCTTAAACCCAAGGTTTGTGTCTTTTGGAAATTTTTGGGCTGAAATCCGTTTGCAGTCTTTTTTTCCCCTTCCCCAAATTTCTTATGACTTTTCATTGGGTGTGGGGATTAAACCCCCAAGGACCCAAATTTGCTGGACCAGGTTTTTAAAAGTCTTTTCCCGATCCCTTTTTTGTTTTTTGCCGGGTCTTTCGTTTGAATGAATTTTTCTCTTCAACTTCACTTATCTGAAAAACAGGGAAAAAATTGGATTTCTTTTCCCTTTCCGTAAAGTCTTTCAAAAATTACCAGAAATAGCAATGGTCTTAGGGTGATTTCTTGGGGGGCCCCTCTGGTCCAGGTCCCCACTTTTGACACCTCGCCATTTTACCATGACTTGCTGTTTTTTTTCTGAAAAGTTTTCCCCTGACCCCATTTTTTAGTCCCTTCCCTTGTTACCCCTGCTTGGTCCTCCGTTTTTGCCCAAATCTTTGTGGGGAAATTTGTGTCAAACCCCGTTTTTGAGTCCAAAAAAAATGAAATCCACCCGCCCCTCTCTTTATTGTTTACTGCTGTCGCCATGTCAGGGAAAACTCCAGTAGGTTTGTGACCCCAAGATTTCTGTCTCTAAAACCCATGTTGGCTGTTTGGTTTGACGAGATCATTCCTTTCAAAGGTTTTTCCCCCACTCTTCTCCTGAAAATTCTTCCCATGACTTTGATACTATCCCTGCCCAGTGACACTGTTCTGTAGTTTAGTTGCTTCATTCTGTCTTTTTTTTTTTAAAGATTGGGACTACTTTTTGCTGTTTTTCCCAAATGCCTCAGGTTTTTCCCCCTGTTTCATGATGTATTAAAATATTGTTTTTTGGGGACAATAGTGCCTCTGCTCCCTCCTCAGGACCCAAAGGAGAAATGTTATCTGGAAAGCTTGCCTTTGGGGGAAATCTAGCTCATCAGAAGCCTTTTCACTTCTTCCTCGGTTTGTGTTTCTGTGCCCAAATCACTTGGGGGTTTGAAACCCCACCTCTTCCGTTTTTTCGGGGCCCCCTTCTGTCCCCTGTGTGAACTATTCCCTTTTGAATCCCCCTTTTGTTGATTTCCCTCACTTTACTTCAGGGTTTTATTTTTTTTGGGTTCTCTCCCCTTTCCCTTTCCCCTTTCCCTGATTATTGGAACCTTGACTCTTGTTTTCCCCCCTGATGTGGTGTATAACAGCTTGGGGGTCAGTTTTGGGGCCTTTCGCTGCTTTGTTTTTTTCCATTTTTGTCTTTGGGGCCCCCCCCTTCTTATTCTGCATTTTTCTTTTGGCTTTTGGGAGGGCCTTCCTTATTCTTTGGGTCCTTTCCCTTCTATATTTCTCCCTTTTCCCCAAAGCACATTGGTTTTTGCCTTTTTCTTGAAACCTTTGGGTGAACCTTTGGAAACCCCGGGCTTTTTTTTTTCCCTTTTAAACCCTTGGGGTTTTACAAACCTTTTCCCTTCAGCCTCCTTGCACATTGTTGCAAATTTATTCCTTATCTTTTTAAACCCTAGCTTCTCGGGGCCAGTTCTCTGTCCCATTAAAACCCCCTTTTCAGGAATTCCCATTCCGGTGTTGCCCCCTTTTTTTTGTTTGGGCTTTTTCATCCTGGCCTTCCTGCTTCCCCCCCACTTGACCCTTAAATTGTGTATTCGAAGGTTAAAATCACTTTGTTTGGGGGGGCCCCCAAGGGGTCTTTCATATGTGATGTCCTCAAATCTCCATACTGGGGTGAATACTGGGTCCGGGTGTTGCTGGTTAATCCTCTCATCTCTTTTCTTGTGTGTCCCTTCCCTGTTGGTACACGAAGTTTTTCCAGTACCACCTCCATCATCTTAGCCCCCCTGTATCTTGGGGCCCCCCTGTGGCCCCCAAAATTCCCCAATTTGATCTCCTTTTGGGGTTAAAAATCACCCCTTTTTCAGGAAGGAACTTTTCCCCCGCTTGCTTTTAGCCCCCTCTGGTAAATGCAGCCCGGTGTGTAACCATCGTTTATTGCTCTCGTGGATTTTTTGCCCTTTGGGCCCCCCGCTTTCTGTGGTGGGTTATAAATCAAATGCAAATTTCCACCTTGGGACCTCCGAATGAAGCATCCCGCTATGTAATTTGCTTGTTTCTCCCTGTTTTTCCTCTTCCGCTTATCAAAATTCCAAACGGTTTTTTTTTAAACAGCAGTGCCAATCCCCCAACTCCTGTCCCCCTGTCTTTTCCCCGTGATCTGGTATCCTTTGGGGGGAAAAAGGGGATCTGTTATAAAACGTGTAATCTTGGGTTTTTGTGAGAGCTATGATGTTTCCGGGTGATGCCTCTTTGAATTTTGTGCCCCTCATCCCATTATTTGTTATTCCATCAGCGTTTGTGTACCATACCTTCAGTTTTTCTCTCCCAAAACTTGGTTTTGGGGGGTTGTGAGGGTGGGAGAAACCCGGTAGCATACTGTGAGTTCTATAGCTGGGGTTTTTGGGGGGAAAGCTGTGGGTTATAGATTTGTAGTTTTTGTTGGGATAGTGTGACAAAGGGTTTTGGGGGGGCTGGGATAGTTTTGTGTGTGCTTGCCCTTGCTGCTCAAACCTTTCTCTGATTGACCTCTGCTGGTTCCTTCCCCTTGTCTCCTTTTTTAGCTCCTTCCCCCTTTTTGTCCTCTCTCCAGCTGCCTTTCAGTTCTGTTTGTGTTTGTCTTGTCTAGGAAAACCCCCCTTGTTCTGTCAGAGTATTTCACAGGGTTCCCCTTGGTGGATCCCCGTTCTGCAAATGTTTCTCTCCAAAAAGAAAAAATCTTGTCGATCGTTTTCTCCCCTTTTAAGTTTCCCCCTATTCTCTGAAAATTTACAATTCGTCCCTGTCTTTTTTGACCTATTTTTATGATGGGTGTTTTAATTCTCCCTTTTTTTCTGCCTGTCGTCTTTCAGTGTGTTTTCCTTTCCTTCTCTCTTGAAGCCCCTGGATAAACACTGATCTTTTCCCTTTTCCCCCTCCCAAAATTTCCTCTCCCTCTGTAACTCTGGTTCCGTTGTCATGGTATTTTTTCCCTTGTTTTTACCGTGGTCTTGGGGAGCTGGGTTTTGCCTCTGCATTTGACCCATCAACCCCCTCATTTGCGCCCCCCCAAACTTTCTCTCCCCCTTTAAATTCTTGGCCCCCTTTTTGGCAGGGGTTTTGACCTTAGCTTAATTCATATCTCCCTTTTTCCTGTTCGGCCCCTCAGCTTTATATTTGTAATGAAAAGGTTCAGAGAACCCACATGTTGATAAATTAGACACATGTTTCAACTCTTGGGTATCTTTATTGAGGAAAAAGTTTCGCCAAACAGTGGGTTCATCAGTTTCCCTTCGTAGGAAAAAACTTTAAAAAAAGGAGGAGAATGAGGTAAACAGTCCCCCAACCTTTAGTCGATGTTTTTCAGTCCATCAATTTTTGAATTGAATACGGCAAATCAGCGGAGAAAACAGCTTAAAAAACCCTATGGGAAGGGGGAAGGGGCAGCAGTCATAGGTCGGGATCCTTTTTTTTCAATGTGGAAGGGAGAGTTGCACATGTGTCTTAAATTTTTCAACATGTCGGTTTCTTAAAAATTCATCTTTCAAAACTGTCAAAAACACTGCAAAATTCTTTTTGGGTCTTAATCTTAGGAAATTTTTCGCTTGCCTAATTTTTTTGGGCCCCGACCTATTCCACATTGAACAATGTGGAAAACGGGCCTTGGGGCTGTGCCCCCCTCTCCTGCCATACGGTTTATAAACTGCTTCTACGCTGAAATGCCGGTTTTTTCTATTCAAGTTTTATGGAAATGAACACTCGGGCTCAAGGTTTTTGGGGAAAGATTACCTCATTCTCCCCCCTGTTCTTCAAGTTTCTCCTACGTATGGATGATGAAAACCCTTTTGTGGCGAAAACGTTTTCCAATAAAGAACTCAAAAGTTGACATGTGTCTAATTTTTTCAGCTTTATATGGGTGTCTTCTTCTGCCTTTAATGCACTTTTTTAAAATTGCTTCAGCCTGTTTACCTTTAAACTTCTAGGGGCCCCTTTTCCTGGCCACCCCCCCCCCCTTTGAAATTTTTTGCCTTCCAAATTTTTCTTTCTTTTTCCCCAAACCCATTTTTTTAATTTCACAGGAAAACTCTGTCCCATTTTTTCAGAAAACTCTCCCAATTTTCTCTCGCACTCCTTTTTCCCTCCATTTCCCTAATCCTTCCTCCACTCCTCCCTTCCAGAACCCTTTTTCATCTGTTTCCCCGGTTTTATTCGAGTCCCCATATTTTTATTTTCTTTTTTTTTCCCTTTCTTCCTTTTTTTTTTTCTTTTTTTTTTTTTTTTTTAAGAGGGAAAAGGGGGAAAGAGGAGAGAGAGAAGACAAGAGAGGGAAAAAGAGAGGGAGAGAAAAAAAGAAAAGAAAAAAGAAAGAAGAGAGGAGGAGGAGAGGAGAAGGGGAAAAAGAAGAGGAAGAGAAGAACGGGGAGAGGAGGAGAGAGAGAGGAGAAGAGAGGGGAGAGGGGAAAAGGGAAAAAGGGAGAAGGAAAAAGAGAGGTGGGAGAGTGAGAAAAAAAATGGGGAGAGAGACCGAGGGGAAGAAAAAGGGAAAGGTAAAGGGGAGAGGGGGGGGAGTGAAAAGGGGAAAAAGGGGTTGGAGAGAGAGAGCAAGAGAAAAGAGAGGAGAAAAAGGAGAGAGAGGGAGAAGGGGGGAAAAAGAAGGGGAGAGAAAAGGGGGGGGACAGGAGAGAATGGGAGAGGGGGGGAGATGGAAGAGAAGAGGGGAGCGGAAATTGGGGGGGAAAAGGAGGGGAGGAGGGGAGGGGGGAGAGGGGGGAGAGAAAGAGGGGAATTTGGGTTTGGGGAGAGTTAAATAGGGGGGGAAAAGGGGTGTGTGGTTGTGTTTTTTGTGTGTGGTTGTGGTGTTGTGTGTGTGTGGTGTGTGGTGTGTGTCGCTTGAGTTGTGTGTGTTGGTGGTGTTTTTGGGGGGGGGTTTTGTGTGTTTGTGTGTGTGTGTACTAAACCCCTTAATTTTTATCACCAAATTTGTTTTTTCCCGGGGGGTCGAGACTCAGCCCCCGGGGCCCCGCCTTTCCTTAACTGTGTTTTGGGGGAAAAGTTGTGTGAATTTTGTGTGAAATGTGTGTGTGTGTTTTGTGTGTTTTTTTTGTGTGTGTGTGGTGGTTTGTTGTGTTGTGGGGTCTGTGTGTGTGGTGTGTCGGTGTGTATACTAAACCTATTTGTGTTTGCAGGGGTTGGGGTTTCAGTTGTGGCCCCCCTCTTCACTGGCAGCTATTTGGTCATCTCTCTGCCCCAAATTATTTTTCCCAACTTTTCCTTAAAGTATGAATAGATCCTGCTTCCACAATCACCCCCAGACTTTTCCCACTTCCCCTACCTCTTTTATGAAAAAAATATTCCGGGACATCTCTGGGGTTAAATTGAGTCTTAAACCTTCCAATTGCGCCCCCCTTGTTGTTGTGCCCATCTCGGGAAACCCCCCTGTCTCTGTCCACCTTGTCTATTTCCCTCTCGGGTTTTTTTAAATTTTATTACATATACTCCCTACTCCCCGGGGTTTTTCCAGTGTCGTCGGTTAAATTTCCCTTTTAAACCCTCTCCTCGTGGGGATAACCCTTGGGCCCGGGACGGCTTGTTGTAAACCTTTGCACTTTCTTAGTTTATTTACATGCTCCGTTTGGGGTGGGTTTCCCCAAGACTGGGGCGGCTTTTAATGCAGAATGGTTTAATGTACTGCTGTACAGGACCCTGAATGACCTTTAAATTAAGATGTTTGGGGTTGTTTTTTTTGTTTCCCAGGCCCCCCAATGCTGCAGCGGGTTATTTGGTTGAGTGCCCCTTCAGAAGATTTTGCCGGTGTTATACCACCCAAGATCCTTTTTCTTGGTTGGGTTTGTAGTCTCTCCCCCCCTTTTAACTGTACCCACCCTGTGGGTCTTTTCCCCTTTCCCCCCAATTTCAAAAATTTGTACGGGGGGGGGGTTAAATTTCTGGGAGTTTTTTGGCGGGACCGCCTGCGCCTGTCTAGATCCCTCTGTGTTATTGCCGCCCTTGTTCGTTTAAAATTTTTCCTTCAACTTCACATCATCTGAAAAACGGGCCCTTTCGAATTTTAAATTCCTTCCTTTCTTTGGTCTTTCCCAAAAAAAACATAAAAAAAGAAACAGTCCAGGACGACCCCCTTGTGGCCCCCGCTGTTCCCGGGGGCCCCCCTCCCCAAGGGTGCCTTGATTTTGGGCTTTTTTGGTCTTCCTGACAGGGTTTCCCTGATCCTTTTTTATTTGCCTTCCCAGTTGCCCCTGCCTTTTCCGCCAGCTTTTGCACTAATCTTTTGTGGGGAAAACTGTGAAAAACGCCTTCTTACAGTCCAAAAAAATTTTTTCCCCCCCGCTTCTTCTCTTGACTAAAAAAATCGAAATGAAAAACATTGCAAAAAAACCATACCCAGGGCCGGGGGGTTTTGGAACCCCCGGTCATAGAGCCCTCAAACCCACCCCGTCGCTGTTAGCCCAGCCAACAGCCACAAAAAGGGTTCATCCAACAAATTGGTTTCATCCAATAGTTGGATTGATTGCCCCAAACCAAAGGGGAAAAGGGAATTTCTGCTCCCCGTGGCCGTGGATGGGGACTTCAAAAATTTGCACTACGGGCTTCACCACCAAAATGCTTGAACTGAAAAAAATAAACCACCATAATCTTGCGGGCCAAGGGGGCCCCTACCAAAAGAGACACTAAGAAACAACAACAACAACAAAAAAATCCAACCCAAAAGCAAACCCATATTCTGCTTTCCCCAAAGTTAAAACCCCAAGACACAAACCAAAGATACTAAAACCCACCCCAAGCTGCCCCCCCATTTCCCCTGCCGTACCTACTGCCGACCCAACCAAGATTCTTTTTTTTTGCTTTATATATCTCATGTACAGAAATGCAGGGGCCCTGGTTCCTTCAACCCCAAACCATAAATGAACTTTTAAAAACTAAAAAATTATCCCCGGGGGTAAACTTTCCCGGGGCCCAACACCCCCTTCCACTGAAAACCCAAAAAAAATCAAACTGCAAATTTACCAGAATCTTCGTGCCCACCGCTGTCAAAAACCCCCAAACGCCACAGGAGGGCCCAATCAAAAGACCCCTGAGCTTCGGCAAACCCAAAAAATTGAGAGTCCACTCCACTTGAAATCCACTGCTAGGGGGCAAATGACCAGTGGGAAATTTTCGCCCCTTCCCAGTTCAGCCACCAGCCAAGAAAGAAAAAACACAAAAAACCCGGGCGGGATGAAACCCCGGGTGCCACTGCCCCCTGAAAATGTTTCTGCCCCTCAACAGTCCGTTCCCTTGATGGGTGTAAAATTCTACAAAACCCTTTCGTAAAAGGAAAGAATTCTGTCTCAGAAATCCATCAGCCCCTCCGGGGCGGAACAGTAAAATTTATATCTACGCCCAAACTTTTAAACATACACCACTGCAGACATACCGACTACTCACCCCAAACCACCCAAACCCCTTTTTTAAAGGGCGGGGTGAAACCTCAAAGGGGAAATTAGGAAATGCATCAGAAGGGGGGACCTTGAAGAGGGGACCATCCTTTTTCCCCAGACATCCATGACCTTTCACCATGAAAAATAAGTTTCCCCGGGCACTTTGCGTCCTTTTAAAGCGGGGGTGTGGCTCCAATCGACCCTGAAAAGGCTGCCTCTGCCCGATTTGCATTTCCCTTCAGGGAAATAGGCAAATAGGAGACGACGAACCCCCAAAACCGGGGGGGCCCCAAGAAAATAAAAAAGAAGGGATGTCGTCATCCCCTACCCAGGGGGGCCATTAAACGGATCACCTCTTAAAAAGCCCCGGGGCCGGGAATTTCCCGGCGAATCAAATTTTGAAAATTTTTTGGGCCTTACCTGCTGTGTTTTTTATAATTATATAATGAACCTTAGCTGAAAATTTGCCAGCAAACCGTCTACACAGCCCCCCCCCTGCAGACGAGGTCTAAAGCTGTCAAAACCCCTCACAACAGGGGTTTTGCCCAAGAGAAAACAATTTGTAAGTATAAATTTAACCCCTAGGGGGTTTTATGCCCAGCCATTTCATTCGATGAGGGCTGACAAAATCCCTATTGTTTGGATCAAAAGTCCACAACATACTCCCGTTTATAGGTTTTAAAAAACTTTTGTGACTCAAGAATTGCGAAATCCCCCGATCAAAAAGAAATTCGAAAAAACCCTTTGGGCTTTTTTGTAACGTGAGCTATGGTTTTTCCCAACACCTTAAAAAGGTATCGGTAAACTTGATAGAAGCTAAAGTGTTTTGGATGTCCACGTTTTCCTTTGGGTCTAGGAAACCCCACACGGGACATTTTATGTTCCCCCAAGATTTGTTTTTAATTTCACAATGAATCAAAAGAGAAGCGGATCACCTTCTCTTAAGAGTTTTTTGTTTTTTTGTGAGAAACTTTTTTACACAAACGCACAGTCATGCCCTTTCCCTGGTTATTGGCGTCAGTGCCCTCGTAGTAAGTCAAAGTTGCCCTGCCGGACCCCCAAAGCGCTCCATCCCGGGTCATTTCCCCCTTTGGCACAAAAAAAAAAACGTGCCCTTTGTCCTTGCTTCCTTGTCACCCCTCGATAAAGCAAAGCGTTGTTTTTTTTCCTTGCTGTTTAAGACAACAATGTTACCATATTTCCTAGGGTTTAATAAAGTGGGGGGCAGGTTTTTCCTAAATTGTCTTGCAAAGGGAAGGGGAAGTATTGTCCCCTTTAAAAAAAATACCTTTGCAACACCGCCTCCCCAAGGGCAGAGGTCATTTGGGACCACCATACTCATCTGTGTCTTTAAACTAATTGCAGAAAACCAAAAACGCTCCCCCCCTTTTGAGGGGGCTTGGCCCCTCAGGGCTAAAAGGGGGCTAAAGGGGGGGCGAAAGGGGGCGATACCCCCCCCCTGGAGAAAATTTCCCCCACACTGGGGGCGGCGGGGGTTTTCGCGCGGGGAAAAACAAATTCATCATTTAACTTTAAATTTTTAATTTTTCTCACTCACCCCCACTGCACTTGTCTTTTCTGAACAGCTTTAGTCTGTGGGGTTTTCTGGAAATCACAAATTTTGTTTTAAAAAAGTGAAATTCTAACGGCACTGGGTTTTATTTTTTGTGCTTATTCCTAAAACCTTTCCCAAAAACCTAAAATTTCCCTATGTTTCCAATTTGAATCAGGATATATGGTCCCAATTTTTTTAAAAAGTGGCCTTTGGGGCCCCCAATGGGGCCCAAATCATTGCCCGGTTAATCACTATTCCCCAAAGGTCTTTAGGACTTTGTTTTTCGGGAACCCAGCTCCATGGGGGAAGGTTGTTCTCTCAATGAGGGGGAGATAGTCTTCTCGCCAAATTTTCCCCCAAAAGGGAAATTTACTTTTTAAGTTTTTAAATTTTAAAACTTCTGAGTTGTTCAGGTTCGAAAAAAGGGGTAGGATCCCCCTTGTTTCTTTACTTTCATGGGAGGAACAGGTTCGAGCCTTCTCCCCCGGAGAAAATGAGAGGATTTTAAACATTTCAAAAATTGCCCCGGACATCGGTAAATAATTAAAAGGTCGGTTTTTGGGGACTCTTTTTTCTATTTCAGTCAAAACCTTTAGGGGATTCTCTAAGTCCTATTCTCTACGTTAAAGACCCTTCCCTTAAAAACAACTTTTTTAAAAAACCCAAACTTTCTTTCATAAAATCCCCGGGGCCCAGGGATTTATTTTAAAAATGTATCTCCAACGAAAACTGCTTTTGTTTCCCGCTTTGGTTGTACTTTCGGGGGTTGACCCAAAGTCTTGCTTATATAAGCAGCCCCGGGGCAAAAAAGTTGTTGCATTACTAAAAATCATCATCTGGGGTTTTTGCCCTTCTGGCTGAAAACCCCTTCTGAAAAATTTTAAAAAAAAGGGTTTAAGCCAGACTGTCAGGGGCCTACTTTTTGATGTTTTTAAGTTGAAAGAACAAGTGAACAAACGGGGTACACCTTGAGGGGAAAAATTTGTCAACTGTTTTATTTTAAAAATTTTTGGGCCCCGAAAATCTAAAAACCCTCCCCTCAAAGGGGAGTGATATGCAAACTTTTTCCCGAGGGATAGGGGGTGGACCGGGATACTGACAAAATTCGCATACGAAAAATTTGACGAAAAAGAAATTTACACCCCTTTAAATTTTTTTTTTTTCACACTTTTTCGCCCTTGAGGTATCCATTTGGGAAATTGCGTTTGCCCCAAAGTGTGTAAACCCACCCCCCATGAAACACTTTTACTGGGGGCGTTTTGCACAATCATTTTGTTACCCAAAATTTTTGGGGGGATCAATTTTGGGGATTAGGGTTCTTTAGGTAGGGGAAGAATTAAAATTTTTCCTCGCCATTTAAAAATTTTTTTCTGAGTCGGGGAAAAAAGGGCCTAAAAAAATTTAAATACAAAACCGGTTTTTTTTGGGGGTTTTTATCTTGCGTTTAAAAAAATTTTTTCTGTAGAGAAAAAATTTTTTGTATTAGTTTTCCCCCCCAGTTTTTTAATGGGTTCAAGAATTCAAAAAATTCGGGTTTTAAATTCCCCTTTAATAAATTTAAAGAAAAGGCTGTAACCCCTTAAGATTTTTACCCAAAAAATGAGTTTTTAGCCCACAATGACAATTTCTGTTGTTTTGGTGCAGTATTTACAAAATTTTTAATTTCTGCTGTGTTCAAGCGGGAAGGTTTTTTTCTGGCAAAAGGGGTGAGCTTTTGTGGGCCGGGTTTTTTTCTTTAAGAGACCCAAAGTTGGGCCCCGTGGGCCAAAATTTTATTATCCAAAAAAAATTTCTTGAGGGGGACACCACGTGAAAAAACATGTCAGCGGGGATTCTCTGGGTAGAGACTTAAAGGGAAAGAGATAATCTCCTGCATCTCTTTTATTTTGCAATTTCTTTTTTGTACATAGACCAACTTACCTTTTAATTTTTAAAAACCCTGGGAACTGCCTCATATCACCCCAAAGATCACGGTTTTCTCAATAGTGAGAGGGATAAAATTACTTTTGTTGAGATAGACAGCTAATTTTTGTACCTACATGGGTTTCTGTCATTTCCAATTGGGGTTTAAGTTTTCCCTTTCCCAAGGGTGCCCCCCGGGCCTTTGAAGAAAATTATGAATTTCCCTTTCAGCATTACTCATGAAACCCTACAGCGCCATAACCTCGGGTTTGGGACGCTTTCACAAAAACCATGTAATGTGTACTTTTTTCCCCTCTTGACCTATTTTGTTGGGAAATTTAATTTGATAAAGGGTTTTTTAAAAACCCCTTTGGGTTTATTTCACCCCAATGCTTGCCTAATTTCTAGGGGGAAAAGTTTTCCCCATCCAATTTTTTTGATTTTCCCAGAAACTTGCTAAAGCTTTTTTCCTTTTTGGAAAATTGGTGAACGAGCCCTAGAGGAAAAAAACTTTGTGAAACCTCTGACAGAAAATTTAAACGTTTGGGTGAGTTTTAACGCTTTTTTTTTTGGGTTTTTTTCCTTTTTTGGACCAAAGTATCTTCCTTTTGGTTTTCCCAAATTTTAAGTCCCAGAAATTTTTGAAAATCGGGAAAATTTCAGTTCGGGGAAATTTCTTTGAAAATTTTCCCCCTTTAATTGCTTTAAAATTTGTTTTTCCACATTTTTAGAGGCTTATTTGCTTCTTTCATCCCCTTGTTAGCTTCTTTTTAAAAGGTTTTCCCAAATCCCCCTTTTTAAATTTCACATTTCCTTTGGGAAGATTACCCAATTTAGAAACTTTTCTTAAGACCTTCTTTAAAGGGGCTTTCAGATTTTTCAAATGTGTTTTTAAGGGTGCTTCTTTTAGTGGAGGGGAGTTGCAAAAAATTTATAAATTTGAAACGAAAAAGTTTTCCGGATTTTTGGGGATCTTTGGGGTTTTTCCCAGGCCAAAAAGAATCGGGTATAATCTCTATCTATTTTTTGGGAAAGGCCCTTCTCTTAAAAACCCTTTGGAAAATATCACCCGGTAGGCAAGGGTTTGTGCAAAAATTTCAAAAGACGTTCCAAGCTTTCATTTTGTGAGGGCCCGGGTCTTTCAGCCTCTTTAAAGACTTTTTACATCTTTATTTCCCAACGTGCGGGGGCAATTATATCCAAACTTTGTAGGGGGTTTTCCCAAATCTTTTCGACCCCATGGGCGGGAAATAATGGCTTTTGTCAAAAAATTATCTTCGCTTTTTCCCTAAATTTAATTTTTTGGGCCCAAAACTGTTTTTTAGGGATATTATAAAGACGGGCAGTGTCGGGAATTTTTCCTGGGGCCCATGTTTTTTTGGCTTTAAACTGTCCAAAAACCCATGCGAAAAATTGCTGGGTGGGATGGGGTGGTTTTAAATTTCCATGGTTCCAAACCCAATCTGCCCAAACTTTATATTTGCAGTGTCCAATTTTGGGTTTATAAGTCTGAGACTCTTGGGGGTTTTTTTTTAAATTTACATAAATTTACCAATCGCATCTAAACCCCAAAAACTTACAACGGGTTTTCCTTTCCCTTTCTTCCGAAGTAATGAAATTTTCCCTTTTGGTACATGATCAGCGGTTTTTCCGAAACTATACTTTTTCCCAAACGAAAAATATCGGGTTTTTTCCCACTTTGAGGGGGTTTGGGACCACTTAAATGGGGCCCCTCCTGCTTTTTTCAGCAAGTAAAAATCATGTTTATTTACAAAAATTTTGCAAAAAACAGTGAAAAAATCATTTTCCAATGTTTTAAATAATTGGCTAATTGGGGTCCTCGTATGTCGGGAAACGGGCAATTTTTGCCCTTAGCTCTTTCATTGCTGCAACTGTTTTTTTTAATCCCTGGATCTGCCCAGACTTAGGAAAATTTCTTTCTACTACCACAGCTTTATGTCTTTTTCCCTGTTTCCTAGCCAACAGTGTTTCTGGGCTAGGTATATGTCTTTTTCCCAAAATTTGTAAAAAAAAAACCAGCTATATCTAACGTTTTTTGGGCATGGGGTTGTTTTTTCATTTTCTCAAAAATGATCTTCTTATGAAGGAAAATTGGAGCCTTGTTCAAATAGTGTTGCACTTTGGGTTTTGGGTGTAATTTATTAGATAACTCAACTGGGAGCTACGGGAGGAGCTTTCCCTTTAAAAATTATCTCTCACTTTTAATGCTTTTGCTTTTTGGGATTTCCCGATTCTGTGGAAGCCCTGCTGCTGTTCAAAAAAAAGGGTTTTTGGGGCATAATGCTGTTTTTGCTTTAACCCTTGTTTTTTAAAAACCCTTCCCCAGGGGCTTTTAAACCTCCCTTGTGTTCCCCTAAACACTTGATGGCATTTTTTCACTAAATGAACACGTTGTTTACGTGCCTCCATTGATGTGTTTTGGAATACAATACTGTGCCAATGTTTTCCCATAAAAAAAGTAACTTTTTTGGATTACTTTTAAGTAGGAAAATTTTGGGTTTACTGTCTTTGTTTTCCCACGCTTGATAAATGCCTATATGGGTTTTCCCTTTAAAGGGGTTTTTAAGGGGGAGTGGTTTATATCTTTTTTACTGGGGTTAAAGGTTTATTTCCACGGGATTTGTGGTTTTTTTTCCCTCTTGTCTCGTTGCTTGCATCCCTGAAACTTTTTTTGTAAACCATTCCCAAATTTTTTCCCACAAGGGAAAAATTTGCTTTTATTGAACAAAATTTTTAAATGTAAAGGGGGGTTTGTGGGGGACCTTATCTTGTCCCAATACCCCCTGAAAAACCCAAAATCAAAATTGTTTTAAAGGTAAATTTTTTGCATCTAGAGATTGAACTATTGCTAATTGATTCAAAATTGCCTGTAACCCGGGAATAAAAATTTTTTTGGGTTTTTTCAAGTTTGGGATTTGAAAATGGCAGGGCAAAACTCTACCCCTGTCAGCATCAAAGTTTTTGGGTTCCCCAAAGGACACTAAGGCTATTTGAAAAAAACCTTTTAAAACCCCCGGAAAGCCCTTAATCATTTCTTAGGGTTCCCCCTTCACAAAAATTTTAAGGGGAATTTGGGAAACTTACAATCTCATCTATTCAGTTCGGTGAATTTACTATGGATTAAAAAAACCACAAATTTGAATTCTTCATAATTAGGGCCCTTGGAAAAAAAGGTAATGACAATGTAGGTAAAAATTGGTTTAAAGGGAAACTTGTGTTGTTTTTCGGGGGAACGGTGGGTTTCCCAATTTGTTAAAAGTAGGTTTTCCCGTGACAGAGTTTTTTCGGCGATGCCTGTAATCCCGTCCACCTAAATTTTTGATCCCCTAAAAAATAACCCAAAAAAATTTTTTTAAATTTTATCTTTAGGGATTGAAATTTAAGGGGAAAAATTTTTTTAAAAATGTGTAAAGTTTTGAAATTTAAATTTTTTCCCGACGCTGTGTAAATAATCCAAAAATTTACCTCAAAAATCTCAAATCTATGTTTGTTTTTTTTTATTAAACCCCACTGGCCATTTTCCCCCCAAGGCGGGTGGCCCGAAAAAAGAAAAACTTTCACCATCATTTTCCCCCCATCAATTCTTGCCCAGAAGGGTGGGTTTTTCACTACGTTTTTTTAAAATGCAAAAATTTAAACCCCCCTTCCCGAGGTGGGGCCCCGTACTTCCCCCTCCCCCAGGACTCCCAAATCCGGGCCCCCGGTTTCCCGAATCCCCTTTTATAAATTTTTTACTTTGCTCACACTCCAACCGCACTCAAGTATTAAAAACCTTTGTCTCCCTTTACTCCTATCAAACACGTATGCATGCCTGCTGGAAGTCCAAGCCCCCGCACACAAAAAAATCCTTTACCCCCTCCCCCCAACCCTTTTCCCAGGGCCCACACCTACCCCCGCCTTCCTTCCACTACAGACTGGGGAAAACTCTTGAAGGGCCCTTAAGTTTTCGTCCTTTCTCCTAAAGCCGAACCCCCCTCAACAACCCTTCCCCAGCCCTCCCGGCAACAGTTTTTGGGAACCCGACCCCTCCAACTTCCAAACTAAAAAAAATTCTCTGCATTAATTTACACCCCACATTGCCCCCAGACATGACATCCCCCAAAAGCCTCCAGCCTTTTCCTCGCGCAACATTCATCCCCACGCTTCCACCCATTAAAAAGAGCTTGGGAAAACAAAAATCTCATTCATTCCCCCCCTTTGCCTCCAAGGGACAAAGTTTTTTTCCCCACAAAACTCCTAAGGTTTCACCCCTCCTCTTTTTCCCTCAACAATTCTATGAATTTACCCCACTTTCATAGACCATCCCTTGGGAAAAGTCCCTCCCAAAATATCGGGAAAACGTCACCCCTCCATACTCTCTCCCCCGAATCGTATTCAATCTTTATCACCCAACTTTTTGTTTTTCCCATAACCTTACTCTTTCCCGTATTCACCTTTTTTTTTTATTTTTTTTGCAAAACCCCACCAAATTCATCCCCAATCTCCTTTCAAATTCTCCCTTTAGGGAAACTCCCAAGAGCCAGTGGCATCAGCAAAGAGCAGCTGTGCAACTCCCCCTTGGGGTTGTTCTTTAACTTTTAACCCACGCCCCTTGCCAAACCCCCGGGATTTTCTTTCTTACAACCCCAAACTATAAATATTATTTTAAAAAACCACGGTTGGGAAAAAAAACTTTCCTTTTCTAAAGGGCCCACTTTTACTTTGGGGGAAAAAAATTTTTTCTTTCCTACAAACTCTAAAATTGGCCTCCCCATCCTCGTAAAAAAATCTTCCTATTTTAGTAACTTTTCCCCCTACAATTTCACTTGCCATTGCCCCCATTGCCCCCCTATCCCCTGGGGCTTTTGCCTTTTTCCCAAAACCATAAAGGGGCCCAAAAACCTCTTTTGCCTTATTTTAAATTTCTGTTCACTTATATTTTTCCTTAAACAAACCCGGTCCCAAAACCAACCCCCACCTTTTTCCCAAAGGGCCCCTTGTTCACTGGGTATCCTATTTTTCCCTTTTCTCTTAATTCTTTCAATTATTTAAATCTAACCCCTACACTTTACCGGTACACTCAACGACTTTTCCCCCTATAAATTTTTTCCTCTCTTTTATCCCCTTTGTTTTTTTAAAGGGAAATATGCATCTCTTCCCGCCAATCCCCCAGGAAACCCTTTCCCCCCCTTCCCTACATTTATTTTAAAAATTGACCAACCACTCCAAAACTATATCCCCACCTGCTTTTAAAAATTTCTATCTTTACCCATCAATCCCCCGGCCCGCCTTACCCCCTTTCTTTTACCTATGCCCCACGAACTTTCCCCCCCACTCACAAAATGGCTTTCCCCACTCCCACAAGATGTTAAATTTCCCCCTTGCCCTTTCACAAAACACAGCTTCCCTATCTTCATCAACATTAAAAAAATTTTCCCCAAAAAATTTCCCTCCATTTCCCAAAAACCTTAACTCTCCCTTTAAAAACTCCCTCTTCCCATTTTTAAATGGCCCAAAAACCCTTTGTTTTTTCTAGGTTTTCTTAATTGTTTTAAAACTCACTCCAAAACTTTTTCCCTTTTTTTTCAAAAAAATTTGTTTATAACATCTCACCCAATCTCTCATTTGCTCTCTTTTTTCATTGCTTCACCACTCTCTTAACTTCTCCTTTTTCTCCATTTTACCTTCCCCCTTGCATTTACTTTTTCTTTGTTAAAAATTTTTCATTCAAAATTTTTTTCCCTTACTACTCTCTTTTCATCATATTCCACCAATCGCTCCTCTTCCCTCCCCCACCCACCCTCCTTTAACCCACAAAATTCGCTGAAACTTAACACTACAATTTTTTAAAACCCACCCCAACCTCTTCGACCCCCTTGCCTATTTCCTCATTTGCCCATCTATCCCCAAAAGCTGTTTAAAATCTTACCCTAACTGCCTCCTCTTTTTATTTATAAAAACCTTCACCTCTCTTTCCCTGATTTCTTCTATTCCCTTTTTTCCCTCTTTCCTTTTACTCTCGTGTAGCTACAAAAGAAAGGATCTGATAAAATCTGTGGCCCCTCATAAACATGTACATCCTGAAGTTCTAAAAACATCATTTATCCACCAAAACATAATCCCAAAACACTGCATTTTTGCCCTACTTTATATGTGTATAATTTTTTTTCCTTTTTTCCTTAAAAAATGTATTACCTAAAACTAAAAAAAAACCCCTTTTTATACAAAGTTTTAATCAAAGGGCTCCCATTTTCCTTTACACCCGTTTTATCTTGAGTTAATTCCAAAAAGACTGAAAAAAAAAATTTTTAAATTTTGTTAAACTTAGTCCCGTAAAAACTGAAACGAGTTTTCAAACAAGCCATTTTAATTTTTATACCCGAAAATTTCCAGCAAAACCCCTTTTGAGTGTTTAAAAAAAAACGGGACTTTTTTAAACCTTTAGTTTTTTAAATGCAAGTCCCGCAAAAATCCCAGAAGCACTCTGAAACCCCCTAAGTTAACCTCAGGGGCAAAGACCATGAAAGGGAAGGGTCATGTGTCTGGTTTTTTTTGCTTTGGGGTTTTGCTGTGTCAGCCCCCCCATGGGTGATTAAACGTAAAAAAGTTATACACTTTTTTTTCACTTTTTCACTTTAAAAAGTCCCCCTGTTTAAAAATGTAATCACCCGTGAATATTACTTACACATATTAAAAATTTACTGTTAAAATATTTTTTAACTTTCACTTTTTATATAAGTTTTCCCTTTAATATAACAGGGAATTATAAAAAAACAAAAATTTAACACAACCCGTCCCCATTAAAAAAAACTGCTATAAACATTATAAACACTGGTTATATATAACTCAGCAAAAAACATCACTTTGGGGGTGGGGTTCTTAATCAGCGATTTCCCAGTTTGGGGCAGTTTTTTTTCAGGATGTGGGTTTAGTCACCCAGCTCCCCTTTTTTGGGGGTTTCCCCTTTGGGGGAGCGGCCCCTTTTTCCCTTTGGGTGAATGCGGGTGAGCGCCCGTTTTCTTTTGGTGCCCCTTTTTTTTGTTTATTGAGTCTGGGGGACTCATTTATAAGATTTATATTGTTTTAAAAAGGAAATTTTCCCGCTTTTTTTTTTTTGGGAAAGGGCCTTGGCTTTATAGGTTTTTTTGTACACGTGTACAAAAATATTTGGCCAAGTGTGGTCTTTTAACCCGGGTTTGAAGGACCAAAACTCTGTTTAGAATTTTTGGCCCTTTCTGCTGTTTTTTTATTATAATTTATATAATGAACATTAGCTGATAAAAAGGGCGCAAATGCCCACCAGCCGCCCCCCAAAACGAGGTCCCAGAAGCTGTCGAAAAAACCCTCACAACAGTGGGCTGTCCCAAAAGATAAAAATTTGTAAAATATGAATTTTCCCCTAGGGGGTGTTATGTCAGCATAATTTTATTTGATGAAAAGGGGTGACAAAAAACCTTCCCTTTTTTTGGACTCAAAAGTCCCACCTTACTGCCGATTATAGTAAACAAAATCCCCTTTTACTCAAGAATTGCCAATCCCCCAATTTTACAAGAAAATTTGAAAAATTTCCTTGCTCTTTGTAACGTGACTAGGTTTTTCTCAACACCTTCGACAGGTTTTCGGTTTACTTTATAGAAGCCCGAAGTGTCTTTGTTTTCCCCGTCTTCCATTTTCTAGGAAAAACCCACTGGACACTATGTTCCCCAAGATTTGTTTTATTTTTCACAATGTAAAACACCAAAAGAAGCGAACACCCCTTCTCTTAAGAGTTTTTTTGTTGTTTTGTAGAAACCCTTTTTTTAAAACTTTAAAGAAAAGACAGTGGGCCCCTTTCTGGTTTCCTGGCGTTTTCCCCGTGCTCGTAGTAGAGTCCCAAAATTAGTCGCCGGAGCCACAGCGCTCCATGGGAATCCTGCCCGGCACAAAAAAAAAAAAAGCTTTACCTAGAAACCTTTTCAATTTCCCTTTTCCCCATCGATGAAGGGGAAAGCAGAATGTTTGTTTCCCTTTTGTCTTATCGACAAAAAATGTACACTATCCCTTTCCCATGGAAATAAATGGGAGCCCCGGGGTTTTCCTTAATTGTCTTTCTAAGTAAGAGATGTATTTTTTTCTTTTAAAAATTTCAATTTGGCCCAAAACCGCTGCAAGGGGCAGAGGTCATTTGACCACGCATCCCGAAACTGTGATCAATTACTCACTCAAAACAGTAAACAAGAAAGCTCGCCCCCCCCTTTTAGGGGCTTGGGGGGCCCCCCAGGGCTTTAAAGGGGCTGAAGGGGGGTGAAAGGGGGCTGATACCCCCCTCCTGGAGGAAAAAAACTTTCCCCCCCCCCAAAAAACATGGAAAAAATGGAAATGAACCCCCAAAACACGACACTCCCCACAGTAAGACAGCGCTAGCACGATTTGAAACCCTGCCCCGCCCTTCTAGGGCGGGTTGGTGGCCCGAGCCCGAGTTTGAGCTCACAAAATGAGGGGGGGGGTTTTTTGTGCCTCCCCCCCATGGGGGGACTTAGGTCTCAAACACTCCCTAGACAGGGGGCAGTGCCGGGCCCCCCACTTGGAAGGGCCCGGGCAGGGAGAATACCTGCATCTTTTAACAAAAAATCCCCAGGTTTTAAAAAAATTTTTATGGCTTGAAAAAACCCACCGTGTGGGTTAAAATTTTCATTAAAGGATCACATTAAACGGGGTTTTGTTTTTAAATTTTCATTGTGTCGAAATTTTTTTTACCCTTTATTTTTCCCTCTTCCACTTCCTGACCACTCTGTGACTAAAGACCCTACTTCCTAAAATCCTTGTGACTCACCGTGTCTTCAAACCCCCAATTGTAACCCCCTTTTTGTTTTTCCCATCCTTTGAAAAATTCTGTTTTCTATCCAAACCCTTTTTTTAATTTCCGGGCAGAATTTTAAATGTTCCCCATGTTTCCTATGCCTCTGTTCCCCCCAGTGTCGGGCAGGTGATTTCCATTAACCCCCTTTTTCGTAAGGGGCAAGCCCATTTGCTGGGACTAGTCCCCCTTGCAAAAAGTTGCCCCTTTCTCTGGTTTTTTTGATGTGCTGACCAAATGCAAATCCCCAAACTGGCGTACCTTTGTCCCCGTAAGGGCCCGACGAAAAACGGTGTTCAGGTTTTTAACGTTCCATAAAGAGGGGTTTTGAAATTCTATTCTTAGGTTTGCCAGGTGCCCATTTTGCAGCAGGGGTTTTTGGTTTAAAAGTGTGCCCCGGGAGGGTTTTTGTTTATATTAATTCAAACCCAAAATCCGTTTCCTTGAGTGAGGTTTGCAGTTTTTTGGCTCCCTTTCCTGTACTCTGTCTTCGGTCTTCCTTTTTCCCTTCCCGAACTCCCTGCTTGGGGGGTTTTTTTCCCCCGGGAAAACCCTTGCTGGACCAGGCTTGCAGGGCCCACCTGGGGTCCCACGTGGAGGGTATCCCGGGGGCAACGCCCCCGCGTTCCCCCGGGCAGAAAAGATCTTCTTTGGGAATCAGGGCCCTTTTAAAGGGCTGGGTTAAATGCTGGCCTCCCCGAAGCCAAAATTACAAATTTACAGATCGTGATCTGGGACTGACTTTAATTTTCTATCCCGCTTTCTCTTGAAAACCTGGGGTGTTTGGTAATTCCCCAAAGCGGGGGGGCCCGTTTGGGAAAAGTCCCCGGGCCGCTGACACCTATTGGTTTAAATCTTAAGGGACTAAGGCTCAAAACCATTTCCAAATGAGGGCAGGGTTTTATCGCCTGCCCAAATCTGTCCTTTTGCAGGGAGTTTTTCTGCGTGCAGATTAAAAGGGCCCAAACCCGTTCGATTTTCCAAAGGTGTTGAATTTTGGTGTTTCCTCTCGCCGAGCACCCGTGGTATTGTCACGGCTTAAAAAAGAGTTCCCAGTAGTTAAAGGGTTTTTTGAGGAAATTTTATGTGCAATGAAGGGTTTTCTGTAAATTGTCTATATCTGGGGATTTCACCTGCCCTTTAACAGAGATGTTAATGGGAAAAGCCCGTATTAAAGGGTACAGAGAAAAAGTTTTTTTGAAAAAGGGTCAACCCTTTTGGGTTTGGGATCTTGTTTTTAATGTTTCTCATCCCTCCATTTATTTTCCCCGCTGATTTTGAAATGGCCAGTTGTGATCCCTTTTAAGATGAAACCTCAGATTTTACCAAATCTCAAAGTTTTTTCACATTTTCATTTCCACTTGTTGTGTGATATTTCCCCTCCCATTGTGTTTTATTTCCACCTGTCCAGATCCGTTTGGGAGGGGCCTTTCGTATGTGTTTTCCTTTAATGTCTGAACTACTCAAAGGGGAATTTTGGGGGTTTCCCCCCCGTCATTTTTTGGACTCGCCATTTATGGGTTTTCAGGGATCGGAAAAACAGACCCTGGGCCCTCCCTTCCCCTAATCGGGTTTCTAGGTTCCCCCCTCTCTCTGCCCATGAGGGTTTTCCCTACCTGTCTTTAAAAATATGTATGGTTCCCTCCCCCCAAAATCACTTTCTAGGGTGTTCCACTTTTCCTTTTCAACCTTGACTGGAAAAAAAATTCTTAAATCCCTTTCACTTTATCTTTAGCCCACAAATTTCCAAAATTTTGGTCCCTTTTTTCGTGTCCCCTCTCAGAAAAATCCTCTCTTGTCCATTTTTTTTTCCAAAGCAGTATTTTGTTTTGTCGTTATCATTCTTTTTTTAACCCCCCTTCCTCCAGTGTCGTTAGCCGGGAAAATTTTCCCTCAACCTTTTTTGTAGGGGGCATTTCTTCGCTCTGGAAACCAAACTTTGTTTCGAAAATTTTGAAATTTCTTTAAAATTATGACGTGCTTGAACCCGGGGTGGATTCCAAAATGGGCCCGCATACTCCAGGATAGACCTGACGTAGGGCGGGGTACAGTGGGGGTTTAACGGTTTCCTTTTCTGAGGTATCGGAACAGCTATTCTTTGGGTTTTTCCGGGCCCATATGCGCACAATTTTTTTGGGTTTATGTTACTTTTTCCGGGGACGTGCTTTATGAGGGTTTTCAGTCTTTGGCCCCCAAACCTATACTCTGGGCCCGCGATCTTCTTTGCCCTTCCCCCCAAATTTTATGTATTTGGATTTTGGGGGGTTTTTAAAAATTTGAAAAGCCAGTGCTGGACCATGAGTCCAGCTTGTCCAAGTCCCCCGTAATCCTGTCCGATCCCTTTATTTTATTTCCTCAAAAACTTAAAATAATCTTAGAAAAGGACACTTTGAGTCTATTTCCCCTTTTTCCCAGTCATTCACCTATAACAAAAAAAAGCAACAGTCCTAGGACTGATCCCTGTGGCACCCCGCTCGTTACAGGTGCCCACCTCACCACGTGCCATGACTTGCTGTTGTCTTCCTGACAGGTATTCCCTGATCCATTTTAGTGCCTTCCCAGTTGTCCCTGCCTGGTCCGCCAGCTTTTGCACTAATCTCTTGTGTGGAACTGTGTTAAACGCCTTCTTACAGTCCAAGAAAACGCATTCTACCCACGCTTCTCTCTCTTGACTTAAGAAATCGTAATGACACGGTTGCAAATAAACCATACCCCCGGCCGGGATTGAACCGGCGGTCATAGAGTCTCAAAACTCCAGCCCGTCGCGTTAGCCACTAGACCAACTAGCCACAATAAGATTCATCCAACTAGTTGGATTCATCCAACTAGTTGGATGAATCTTATTGTGGCTAGTTGGTCTAGTGGCTAACGCGACGGGCTGGAGTTTTGACACTCTATGACCGCGGGTTCAATCCCGGCTGGGGGTATGGCTTCTCTCTCTTGTCTTAATGCCTTCAACCTGTCATAGAACTAAAGTACGTTTTTGACACAGGATTTCCTGTCCCTGAAACCGTGTTGGCTGTTGTTGATAAGCTCATTTCCTTCTAGGTGCTCCACCACTCTTCTCTTGATAATCTTCTCCATGACCTTGCGTACTAATGTCACTGACACTGTTCTGTAATTTAACACTTCGTGTTTTTCTCCTTTCATATCGATAGATATGTTGAAGAGTGTTGTTAATGGTACACATAGTGCCTCTCCTCCCTCTCTCAGGACCAATGGAGAAATGTTATATGGTCTCATTAAGTCTGAGGTGTTTAGCTCACTGAGCAGCCTCTTCACTTCTTCCTCTCCGCCTTTCTGTAGGCCCTACTGTGTCCTCTGTGAACACTTCTTTGAATCTCCTGTTGAGTTTCTCACATATTCATTTCTGGCTCTACGACTGCTCTCTTTATTCTCCTGGGTCCTTCTGCCATTCCCTAGCACATTTGGTTTGAACCTCCCTGCACCTTTGGGTGAACCATGGGCTCATCCTGGCTTTCTCGTCATTCCTGTTACCCGTGTGTGTGTGTGGGTGTATGTGTGTGTGTGTGTGTGTGTGTGTGTGTGTGTGTGTGTGTGTGTGTGTGTGTGTGTGTGTGTGTGTGTGTGTGTGTGTACTCACCTATTTGTACTCACCTATTTGTGGTTGCAGGGGTCGAGTCCTAGCTCCTGGCCCCGCCTCTTCACCGGTTGCTACTAGGCCCTCTCTCTCCCGCTCCATGAGCTTTATCAAACCTCGTCTTAAAACTGTGTATGGTTCCTGCCTCCACTACGTCATTTTCTAGGCTATTCCACTGCCTTACAACTCTATGACTGAAGAAATACTTCCTACTATCTCTCTGACTCATTTGTGTCTTCAACTTCCAATTGTGGCCTCTTGTTTCTGTGTCCCCTCCCTGGAACATCCTGTCCTTGTCCACCTTGTCTATTCCACGCAGTATTTTATATGTCGTTATCATGTCTCCCCTGACCCTCCTGTCCTCCAGTGTCGTCAGGCCGATTTCCCTTAATCTTTCTTCATAGGACATTCCCCTTAGCTCTGGAACTAACCTTGTTGCAAACCTTTGTACTTTCTCTAGTTTCTTGACGTGCTTTATCAAGTGCGGGTTCCAAACAGGTGCTGCATACTCCAGTATGGGCCTGACATACACGGTGTACAGTGTCTTGAATGATTCCTTACTAAGGTATCGGAATGCTGTTCTCAGGTTTGCCAGGCGCCCATATGCTGCAGCAGTTATCTGATTGATGTGTGCTTCCGGAGACATGCTCGGTGTTATACTCACCCCAAGATCTTTCTCCTTGAGTGAGGTTTGCAGTCTTTGGCCACCTAGCCTATGCTCTGTCTGTGGTCTTCTGTGCCCTTCCCCTATCTTCATGACTTTGCATTTGGCAGGATTAAATTCGAGAAGCAATTTGCTGGACCAGGTGTCCAGTCTGTCCAGGTCTCTTTGAAGTCCTGCCTGGTCCTCATCAGATTTAATTCTCCTCATTAACTTCACATCATCTGCAAACAGGGACACTTCTGAGTCTAACCCTTCCGTCATGTCGTTCACATATACCAAAAATAGCACTGGTCCTAGGACCGACCCCTGTGGGACCCCGCTCGTCACAGGTGCCCACTGTGATACATCATTACGTACAATGACTCGTTGTTGCCTCCCTGTCAGGTATTCTCTGATCCATTGCAGTGCCCTTCCTGTTATATGCGCCTGATGCTCTAGCTTCTGCACTAATCTCTTGTGAGGAACTGTGTCAAAGGCCTTCTTGCAGTCCAAGAAGATGCAATCAACCCACCCCTCTCTCTCTTGTCTTACTTCTGTTATTTTATCATAAAACTCCAGAAGGTTTGTGACACAGGATTTGCCTTCCGTGAATCCGTGCTGGTTGGCATTTATACTCCTGTTCCGTTCCAGGTGCTCCACCACTCTCCTCCTGATAATCTTCTCCATAATTTTGCATACTATACACGTCAATGACACAGGTCTATAGTTTAGTGCCTCTTTTCTGTCTCCTTTTTTGAAAATGGGAACTACATTTGCCGTCTTCCATACCTCAGGTAGTTGCCCAGTTTCCAGGGATGTGTTGAAGATTGTGGTAAGTGGTACGCACAACATATCTGCTCCCTCTCTAAGGACCCACGGAGAGATGTTGTCCGGTCCCATTGCCTTTGAGGTATTGATGTCCCTTAGCAGTTTCTTCACCTCCTCCTCATCTGTATGTATGTCGTCCAACACTTGTTGGTGTATTCCTTGTTGGTGTCCCCATCTGGTCTGTCCCCCCAGAGTCCTTCCTGTCTCTACTGTAAATACTTCCTTAAATCTCGTGTTGAGCTCCTCACATACCTCTTGATCGTTTCTTGTGAGTTCTCCACCTTCTTTCCTCAGCCTTATCACCTGGTCCTTGACTGTTGTCTTCCTCCTAATGTGGCTATACAGCAGTTTCGGGTCAGATTTGACTTTCGATGCTATGTCGTTTTCATACTGTCGCTGGGCCTCCCTCCTTATCTGCGCATACTCGTTTCTGGCTCTTCTACTAATCTCCTTGTTTTCCTGGGTCCTATGCCTCCTGTACCTTTTCCATTCTCTGTTGCACTTAGTTTTTGCCTCCCTACACCTTCGGGTAAACCAAGGACTCGTTTTGGTCTTCCTATTATTTCTGTTTCCCTTGGGAACAAAACTTTCCTCTGCCTCCTTGCACTTTGTTGCCACATATTCCATCATCTCGTTTACTGATTTTCCTACCATTTCTCTGTCCCGCTGAACCTCCTGCAGGAAGTTTCTCATACCTGTGTAGTCTCCCCTTTTATAGTTTGGCCTGTCCCCTTCAGTTCCTGTTACCTTCTCCACTTGTAACTCTACTATATAGTCAAAACTCAGAACCACATGATCGCTAGCTCCAAGGGGCCTCTCGTAAGTGATGTCCTCAATGTCTGAACTGCTCAGGGTGAACACAAGATCCAGTCTTGCTGGCTCATCCTCCCCTCTCTCTCTGGTTGTGTCCCTGACATGTTGATGCATGAGGTTTTCAAGTACCACATCCATCATCTTGGCTCTCCATGTTTCGGGACCCCCATGTGGCTCCAGGTTTTCCCAGTCGATCTCCCTGTGGTTGAAATCGCCCATTACTAGTAACTTTGCTCTGCTCGAGTGAGCTCTTCTTGCCACCTCAGCCAGTGTGTCCACCATCACCCTGTTGTTTTCTTCGTACTCCTCTCTTGGCCTCTTGCAGTTCTGTGGTGGGTTATACATCACTCCAATGACTACTTTATGTTCTCCGGACTGAATTGTACCTACAATGTAGTCTCTTTCTCCAATCATGTCCATGCCTTCCATTTCCTCAAATCCCCATTGGTGTTTTATGAGCAGTGCAACCCCTCCTCCCCCTCTGCTCCTTCTATCTTTCCTCAGGATCTGATATCCTGTTGGGAAGATTGTGTCTGTTATTGTCTCAGCGAGTTTTGTTTCTGTGACTGCTATGATGTCTGGGGATTTTTCACTGATTCTTTCATTCCACTCCTCATGTTTATTCGTTATTCCATCCGCGTTTGTGTACCAAACCTTTAGTTTCTTTTCTATCATTGTGGTCATGCAAGTATATTGGGGTTGGGGAGCGAGAGCCTTGGTGGGGGCCTATATGGGGCTGTGGTGTAGGTGGGGTTTGTGTTGATGGGGGTGGGGTCAGAATGCCCATAAGGGACAGCTGTTGGGGTGAGGTTTGTGATATGGGGGTTGGTGGCAGAGGGAACAGTGAGTGGGTTGTAGTATAGGTTGCTCAGTTGCGTTGGGAATGTCGCGGGTGGAGTGTTTTGGTGGGAGATTCTGTGGGGTGTGTTTGCCCTTCCTCCTGTGTCTGGGTCCTGCTCATTTTCATTGCTTCTCGTTCCTCCTTGCGTCTGTGTGTGTGTGTGTGTGTGTGTGTGTGTGTGTGTGTGTGTGTGTCGACAACCTTATCACTGTACAGGCCACTGAAAAAATCAAGTCATCTATCGAAGCAAAGAACCCTTGGGCCAAGGTGGACTTCATTACTAAATTACCCAATGCTTCATCCATGCTGACGGTCACCTTCAGTGACGTCAACATGGCAGCCAGAGCTCTCGCTGAGGGCCTGGCTATCCCCTATTTCCACATCAACCCAGCCTTCATCGAAGCAGAGAAATTCCAACATATCTTACAGTGCTATAATTGGTACTCATACTTACACACCACAAATGATTGTCCTACCAAGGACAAGAAGTTCTGCTCCACCTGTGGCCGTGAGGATCGTGACTTCAAGAATTGCACTACTGCTTCACCACCTAAATGCTTGAACTGCAAGAATGACCACCATACTCTTGCTGCCAGGCGCCCTACCAGAAGAGACACTCAAGAAACAACAACAACAACAAAAGAATGCCAACCCACAAGCAACCACATATTCTGCTATCGCCAAGCTTCAAGCAGACACTACCAAGATACTACAAGCCACGCAAGCTGCTCCCACCACTTCCCTGCCAGTACCTACTGCCGACTCCACCAAGATTCTTTATTGCATTATATATGCTCATGTACAGAATGCAGCTGAGCCTGGTTCCTTCAACACCACCATCAATGAACTTTTCAAACTAAATAATATGCCTGGCCTCACATTCCCTGCATCACCACCTTCCACTGAGATCCTAAAATCTACTGCAAATATTACCAGCATCATCGCAGCTCCACCGCTGTCACAACCTCCACTAGACACAGAGATGGACCAATCAGAGACCACTGAGACGTCGGCAAACCCCACCAATGAGAGTCCACTACCGCTTGCATCCACTGCTAGAGCAACTGACCAGTCGGAAATCTCGCCTTCACCAGTTCAGCCACCAGCCAAGAAAGCAAAAACACAAGAAACTGCGGATGCACCTCACGGTGCCACTGCCACTGACACTGCTGCACCTCAACAAGTCCGATGCCTGATGGGTGTATACTTCTACACAACCTAGCAGTATAAGAACAGAATGCCGTCTTCAGAAATCCATCAGCACCTCCAGGACAGAACAGTCAAGTATATCTACGACCAAACTGTTACATACACCACTGCAGACATGACCAGACTACTCACTGCCAACACCCAACACCTTTTGGAAGTCGAGTGCACCTCAAAGAGGAAATTCAGGATGCTTCAGAATGGGGACCTTGAAGACGGTACCATCCTCTAGCACGACTATCCATGACCATTCACCATGAAGATAAGTTTCCACAGCACTTTGCTGTCTGCTAAAGCTGGGGTGTGGCTCCAATCGACCCTGTAACTGCTGCCTCTGCCCGACTGCACTTCTCTTCGGGGAAATCAGCGCAAGATAGGAGACGACGACACCCTCCAACCGGAGGGCCAAGAAAGATGAAAAAAGAAGATGATCGTCATCCCCTACCCAGGGGGGCCACTGACGGGTCACCATCTGGAAAAGACCCGGGCCGGAAGTACCGGCGAATCAACATGAATGAATGGAAATGAACACCAACACACGACACTCCACACAGGAGAGCACAGCGCTAGCACGATCGACACCATGCCCTGCCCTTCTAGGGCAGGGTTGGTGCCAGAGCCCGAGTTTGTAGCTCACAAGATGAGGGGGGTACTTGTGCCTCCTCCCATGGGAGACTTAGGTCTCAGACACTCCCTAGACAGGGAGCCAGTGCCGGGCCACCACTTGGAAGGGCCCGGGCAGGGAGAATACCGGCGAATCTTTAACAACAACTCCCCAGGTAGATCTGTTTGTGGCTTGAAAAAGCCCACTGTGTGGGCGAAACGTCATTAAAGGATCACATTAAACTGCGTATGTGTTTATATTTACATTGTGTCGATATTTTATACCATTTATTTCCATCTTCCACTTCCTGACAACTCTGTGACTAAAGACATACTTCCTAACATCCTTGTGACTCACCTGTGTCTTCAACCCCTAATTGTAACCCCTTGTTGTTGTGTCCCATCTCTAGAACATTCTGTCTCTATCCACCTTCTTAATTCCTGTCAGAATTTTATATGTTGACATCATGTCTCTCCTATGCCTCTGTCCTCCAGTGTCGTCAGGTCGATTTCCATTAACCTCTCTTCGTAGGACATGCCCATTTGCTCCGGGACTAGTCTCCTTGCAAACCGTTGCACTTTCTCTGATTTCTTGACGTGCTTGACCAGATGCAAGTTCCAAGCTGGCGATACTTTGTCCTGTATGGGCCTGACGTACACGGTGTTCAGAGTTGAACGATTCCATAATGAGGTGTCGAAATTCTATTCTTAGGTTTGCCAGGTGCCCATATGCTGCAGCAGTTATTTGGTTGATGTGTGCCTCGGGAGGTGTGCTCGGTATTATATTCAACCCAAGATCCGTTTCCTTGAGTGAGGTTTGCAGTCTTTGGCTCCCTTGCCTGTACTCTGTCTTCGGTCTTCTTTGCCCTTCCCAGAACTTCATGACTTGGGAGGGTTAAACTCCAGGAAACCAGTTGCTGGACCAGGCTTGTAGCCTACCTGGAGTCTATGTGGAGGGTACTCCGGGGAGCAACGCCCCCGCGTCCCGGTCTATGACAGATCTTCTGGTGAATCAGGGCCTGATCAACTAGACTGTTACTGCTGGCCTCACGAAGTCTAAGTTACAAATCACAGATCAGCTGATCTGGCACTGACTTTAATTATCTATCCAGCTATCTCTTGAAAACCTGGAGTGTTTTGGTAATTCCCCATATAGCAAATGGGAGGCTGTTGAACAGTCTTGGGCCGCTGACACGTATTGTGTTTACTCTTAGTGTACTAATGGCTCAACCACTTTCCACTGAGGGCATGTTTCATCGCCTGCCAAGTCTGTCCCTTTAGCAGGGAGTGTTTTCTGCGTGCAGATTAAGGTCCAATCCCTGTTCGATTTTCAGGTGTTGATTATGATGTATCTCTCTCGCCTGAGCACCAGTGAGTATAAGTCACGTGCTTACAAGAGTTCCCAGTAGTTAAGGTGTTTGACGGAACTTATATGTGCAATGAAGGTTCTCTGTATATTGTCTATATCTGCGATTTCACCTGCCTTGAACAGAGATGTTAATGAACAGCAGTATTCCAGGCTACAGAGAACAAGTGATTTGAAAAGGATCATCATTGGCTTGGCATCTCATGTTTTGAATGTTCTCATCATCCATCCTATCATTTTCCTCGCTGATGTGAGTGGCACAGTTGTGATCCTTGAAGATGAGATCCTCAGATATTACCACTCTCACGTTTTTCACATTACATTTCCACTCTGTTGTGTGATATTTCCACTCTATTGTGTTTTATTTCCACCTGTCCAGATCCGTTTGCAGGTGCCTTTCGTATGTGATATCCTCAATGTCTGAACTACTCAAGGTGAATACTGGGTCCAGTCATGTGTGTGTACTCGCCTATTTATGGTTGCAGGGATCGAAACGCAGCTCCTGGCCCCTCCTCTTCACTAATCGGTACTAGGTTCCCTCTCTCTCTGCTCCATGAGATTTATCATACCTCGTCTTAAAGCTATGTATGGTTCCTGCCTCCACTACATCACTTGCTAGACTGTTCCACTTCCTGACAACTCTATGACTGACGAAATACTTCTTAACATCCCTTTCACTCATCTGAGCCTACAAATTTCCAATTGTGGTCCCTTGTTTCTGTGTCCCATCTCAGGAACATCCTCTCTCTGTCCACTTTATCTATTCCACGCAGTATTTTGTATGTCGTTATCATGTCTTCCCTAACCCTCCTGTCCTCCAGTGTCGTCAAGCCGATTTCCCTCAACCTTTTTTCGTAGGACATTTCTCTCAGCTCTGGACCTATCTTTGTTGCGAACTTTTGCACTTTCTTTAATTTCATGACGTGCTTGACCAGGTGTGGATTCCAAACTGGTGCTGCATACTCCAGTATAGACCTGACGTAGACGGTGTACAGTGTGTTGAACGGTTCCTTACTGAGGTATCGGAACGCTATTCTTAGGTTTTCCAGGCGCCCATATGCTGCAGCAATTATTTGGTTGATGTGTACTTCCGGAGACGTGCTTGAGTGAGGTTTGCAGTCTTTGGCCACCGAGCCTATACTCTGCCTGCGATCTTCTTTGCCCTTCCCCAATCTTCATGTATTTGGATTTGGCGGGGTTAAATTCGAAAAGCCAGATGCTGGACCATGAGTCCAGCTTGTCCAGACGTCTTTGTAATCCTGTCTGATCCTCATCTGATTTAATTCTCCTCAATAACTTAAAATAATCTTAGAACAGGGACACTTCTGAGTCTATCCCTTTCATCTAGTCATTCACATATAACAAAAATAGCACTGGTCGTAGGACTGACTCCTGTGGGACCCTGCTCGTCACAGGCGCCCATTGTGATACCTCATCATTGTTGCCTCTCTGTCAGTTATTCTCTCATCCATTGCAGTGCCCTTCCTGTTATACGTACCTGATCCTCTAGCCTCTGCACTAATCTCTTGTGAAGAGCTTTGTCGAGGGCCTTCTTGCAGTCCAAGAAAATGCAATCAACTCACCCTCCCTCTCGTGTCCTACTTCTTTTACTTTGTCATAAAACTCCAGAAGGTTTGTGACACAGGATTTGCCTTCCAGGAATCTGTGCTGGTTGTCGTTTATAATCTTGTTTCATTCCAGGTGCTCCACCACTCTCCTCCTTATGATCTTCTCCATGACTTTGCATACTGTACACGTCAGTGACACTGGTCGATAGTTTAGTGCCTCCTTTCTGTCTCCTTTTTTTTTTAAAATGAGGTCTTCATTTGCCGTCTTCCATACCACAGATAGTTGTGCAGTTTCAAGAGATGTGTTGAAAATTGTGGCCATTGGCACACACAGCGCCTCTGCTCCCTCTCTAAGGACCCACAGAGAGATGTCTGGTCCCACCGCCTTTGAGGTATCAAGGTCACTTAGCAGCATTTTCACCTCCTTCTCGGTTGTGTGCATTTCATCCAACAATTGTTGGTATATCTCTTGTTGGTTCGCCTCTCTATTGTGTCTTCCCAGAGTCATTCCTGTCTCCACTTTGAATACTTCCTTAAATCTCGTGTTGAGCTCCTCACCTACCTCTTGATCGTTTCTTGTGAGTTTCCCACCTCCTTTCCTCAGCCTGATTACATGGTCTTTGACTGTTGTCATCCTCCTAATGTAGCTATACAGCAGTTTCAGGTCAGACTTGACTTTCGATGCTGTGTTGTTTTTGTACTGTCGCTGGGCCTCCCTCCTTATCTGTGCATACTCGTTTCTGGCTCTTCGGCTAATCTCTTTATTTACCTGGGTCCTTTTCCTTCTGTTCTTTTTCCATACTCTAGTACACTTAGTTTTTGCCTGCCTACACGTTCGGGTAAACCAAGGGCTTATTCTGGTTTTCCCATTATTTCTGTTGCCCTTGGGAACAAACGTTTCCTCTGCCTCCTTCCATTTTGCTGTTACGAAGACATCATTTCGTTTACTGACTTTCCTGCCAATTCTGTGTCCCACTGATCTTCTTGCAGGAAGTTCCTCATACCTGTGTAATCCCCCGTTTTATGATGTTTTTTTCCATTCAATTCCTGTTACCCTCTCCACTTGTAATTCTACTGTGTATTCAAAGCTCAGAACCACATGATCACTAGCTCCAAGGGGCCTCTTATATGTGATATCCTCAATGTTCGAGCTGCTCAGGATGAACACGAGGTTCAGTCTTGCTGGTTCATCTTCCCCTCTCTCTCTGGTAGTGCTCCTAACATGTTGGTGTATGACGTTTTCCAGTACCACATCCATCATCTTAGTTTTCCATGTGTCGGGGCTGGCATGTGGCTCCAGGTTTTCCCAATCAATTTCCCTGTGGTTGTTATCGCTCATAACTTGAATTTTAGTATCTCATTCATTTCTTTGCTGTCATCTGTGAAGGTTCCATCTTATTTAAGCAGTAGTCGGATACTGGATATTGTTTTAGCCTTAGATTGAGCATAAGAGAAGCAGTATTTTGAGATTCTTGTCTCCTGTAAGATTCCATAAGATTAGGTTCGATATTTGGAATTTCTCTTACCAGTGCCTCACTTCGTATTACAGATATACTATCCACTCTCAGCAGCTCTGTGATTCTTCACCTTAACCTGTATAGGGAGCTTCTAGTTCACATCTTCTCTTTCTTTTTCTTAGCGGAGTGTGCCTTGAGCTGACCTCAAGTGCCACAGAGTTATTTTTTTCTAGAAAAAGGTTCGAATCCATGTTGTTTAGGATATCTTCCCAGCTTGTTTCATTTAGGACATGGTTGACTTGTTTGCAATGTATTTTTCTGATTAGAAGCCCTGTGCATATATGTCTGTACCTCTATTATGCTGTGATCTGAGTGTATTGTCTTTGATACGGTTAATATATATTATGTATTAGATCGTCGTTGATAGTGAAGATGAGGTCCAGTGTATTTTCAAATGTTGCAGACGCTATTACTTCCTGGTTTAAGGTGAATTTGGTGCAGAGATTTAATAGTTTGAGTGTGTGTACGAGTTTTCGTCTTAGCTGGCTCTTAGGGTGGTCTCTGTTAAAACATTATTTGCTACAATCCTCCATTTTAGGTGTCTCAAATTGAAATCCCTTAGTACCAAGATGTTTGGGGCAGGAGTTGGAGATTTTCCATACAGTGGTCAATTTTCAAAATCTGTTCCTGGAATTGCTGGGAAGTTGCATATGGAGGCTTGTATACAACCACTGTTACAAGGTTTTGGTTTTCTATCCTAACTGCCAAAACTTCAACTACATCATTAAAGTGTTTAGTAGTTGAGAGCAAAGGAGCAACTGTCTGACGTACAGGCCAACCCCTCCCCCTACCTTGTTTCCTTTCTAATTTGTCACATCTGAATAGGTTATAACCTGGGATCCACATTTCGTCGTCAAAATTATCCTTTATGTGGGTCTCTGTGAAAGCCACAAACATTGCACTTGAGTCAGTGAGCATTCCCTTGATGTAAGGTGGCTTGATTGTTGTTGACAGCTTTAGACCCTGTATGTTTGCAAAGATAAAAGTCGTTATACTGATAGAATTTAAGGGTGCTTTGTAGTGGAGATCAATGACTGCTGTTCCTCTTCAGAAGTGTTTTCAGTTGGTGTAGCACTTCAGTCATTTCTTGTCAGTCTTTTCTCCTTCCTGGTACTAAAAAAAACTCCTTCTCTGGAGAGTTTATGGGTCCACTCTTTTGTTTCCCATGGTCGGGTGATACTCTTTATATGGTGCGCCTGACAGTATATGTTGTTGCATTGTCTTTCATGGACTGATGAGTGACACATTTCGGGGTAAAATAAGTTACAAGAAAAAGTGTTGAAACCTACTGTTGTCATGTGGGTGCTACATCTTTTGGGATGGACAAAAGTGCGTGTCCCACCTCTTTTTCCATGTATACCATGCCTGCAGATACCCAAGGCATAGACTCTGCAAAGATTGGATTTTTGTGTGCCAAGATTTTTTGTAGCTGCTTTCCCTCTAGTCTAGTGCATTTTTTTCTGTTTCCCCACTGCCTGCAGCACTTGTATGAATAATAGTGTTTCCACCATTTTTTTGTGATAATGTGTCATTCATACCATTTTGTTACATCTCTTGCAGTATTGCTATATATATATATATATATATATATATATATATATATATATATATATATATATATATATATATTATATATATATATATATAATATATATATATATATATATATATATATATATATATATATATATATATATTAACACTGCGACTAACCGAAGATTCGAGCCCATGTCGTTTTTGGTCTGCCTCATGTGGTAAGCGAGAATCACACATGACGCTCTAACCCACGGGACCACGGAATCCTTCAAGAATCAAGCACCCTCCAGAGCTAGGTGTTTTACAGTGATCAGAGGACATACGGTGGTATGGGTGCCTCTGAGCTGATAAGTAAAAAGGGTCAATTAGAAATTACTCATTTAAAATTAAGTCCTTTCTAAATTTCTCTCTTATACGTTAATGTAAAAAATTATAATTTTGTACCAAAATAACCTTGGAAAACTTACCTTACTTTATTATAATAAGTGAAATTTAATTTAGCCTAATCCAGTTAAATGTACTTTAGATAAGTTTACAGTAATTTAATAATAAAAAAGCACAATGAAATACATTTTTTTCGTTAGGTTCAGAATGATTTTTGCAAAATTATTGAATACAAAAATTTTTGCTTGCTTTATTTAGCGAGAGTAGCGTTTGCTATTTATGCCAAAATCGCAAGATGTTGCCTCTCCCTCTCTCTCTCTCTCTCTCTCTCTCTCTCTCTCTCTCTCTCTCTCTCTCTCTCTCTCTCTCTCTCTCTCTCTCTCTCTCTCTCTCTCTCTCTCTCTCTCTCTCTCTCTCTCTCTCTCTCTCTATATATATATATATATATATATATTTTTTTTCTTCAACAAGTCGGCCGTCTCCCACCGAGACAGGGTGACCCAAAAAGAAAGAAAATCCCCAAAAAGAAAATACTTTCATTATCATTCAACACTTTCACCTCACTCACACAGAATCACTGTTTTTGCAGAGGTGCCCAGAATACAACAGTTTAGATGCATATACGTATAAAGATACACAATATATCCCTCCAAACTGCCAATATCCCAAACCCCTCCTTTAAAGTGCAGGCATTGTACTTCCCATTTCCAGGACTCAAGTCCGGCTATATATATAAAAATAACCAGTTTCCCTGAATCCCTCCACTAAATATTACCCTGCTAACACTTCAACAGATCGTCAGGTCCCAAATACCATTCGTCTCCATTCACTCCTATCGAACACGCTCATGCACCCCTGCTGGAAGTCCAAGCCCCTCGCCCACAAAACCTCCCTTACCCCTTCCTTCCAACCTTTTCGAGGACGACCCATACCCCGCCTTCCTTCCCCTACAGATTTAAATGCTCTGCATGTCATTCTACTTTGATCCATTCTCTCTAAATGACCAAACCACCTCAACAAACCCTCTTCAGCCCTCTGACTAACACTTTTATTAACTCCACACCTCCTAATTTCCACACTCCGAATTTTCTGCATAATATTTACACCCCACTTTGCCCTTAGACAGGACATCACTGCCTCTAACCGCCTCCTCGCTGCTGCATTCACAATCCAAGCTTCACTCCCATATAAGAGTGTTGGTACTACTATACTTTCATACATTCCCTTCTTTGCCTCCATAGATAACGTTTTTGGTCTCCACATATACCTCAACACATCACTCACATTTTTTTCCTCATCAGTTCTATGATTAACTTCATCCTTCATAAATCCATCCGCCGATACGTCAACTCCCAAGTATCTGAAAACATTCACTTCTTCCATACTCCTCCTCCCCAATTTGATATCCAATTTCTCTTTATCTAAATCATTTGATACTCTCATCACCTTACTCTTTTCTATGTTCTCTTTCAACTTTCTACCTCTACACACTCTCCCAAACTCATCCACTAACCTTTGCAATTTTTCTTTAGAATCTTCCATAAGTACAGAATCATCAGCAAAAAGCAACTGTGTCAATTCCCATTTTGTATTTGATTTCCCATAGTTTAATCCCACCCCTCTCCCGAACACCCTAGCCTTTACTTCTTTTACAACCCCATCTATAAATATATTAAACAACCAAGGTGACATTACACATCCCTGTCTAAGACCTACTTTTACCGGGAAGTAATCTCCCTCTCTTCTACACACCCTAACCTGAGCCTCACT
This sequence comes from Cherax quadricarinatus, assembly GCF_026875155.1. Classification (NCBI taxonomy): domain Eukaryota; kingdom Metazoa; phylum Arthropoda; class Malacostraca; order Decapoda; family Parastacidae; genus Cherax; species Cherax quadricarinatus. The sequence goes on along the minus strand of NC_069399.1, from coordinate 12,475,613 downwards.
ATCCTCATAAGAACTCTTTACATCATTTAGTAACTTACCACCTATTCCATATACTTGCAACATCTGCCACATTGCTGCCCTTTCCACTCTATCATATGCCTTTTCTGAATCCATAAATGCAATAAACACTTCCCAACATTTATCTAAATACTGCTCACATATATGCTTCAATGTAAACACTTGATCTACACATCCCCTACCCATATATATATATAATATATATATATATATATATATATATATATATATATATATATATATATATATATATATATATATATATATATATATATATATATATATATATATATATATATATACATATATATTATATATATAAATATATATATATATATATATATATATATATAATATATATATATATATATATATATATATATATATTAATACATATATATATATATAATATTATATATATAATATATATAAATATATATATATATATATATATATTGAAGGTAGTAGGTTGGTAGACAGCAACCGCCCAGGGAGGTACTACTGTCCTGCCAAGTGAGTGTAAAATGAGGGCCGGTAATTGTTTTACATGATGGTAGGATGTATGCTACACATACATGTACACGTTTATTTATACACACTCATCTGAGTTTTCTTTGATTTTATCTTAATAGTTCTTGTTCTTATTACTTTTCCTTTTATATCCATGGGAAAGTGGAATAAGAATCTTTCCTCCGTAAGCCATGCGTGTTGTAACAGTCAAATAAACGCCAGGAACAATGGGCTAGTAACCCATTTTCCTGTACAGATTACTAGAAAGAAGAGGAAGAAGAATATTTTCAAAGTGGGAAATCTGAATGTGCGTGGATGTTGCGCGAATGATAAGAAAGAGATGATTGTGGATGTTATGAATGAGAAGAAGCTGGATGTCCTGGCTTTAAGTGAAACAAAGCTGAAGGGGGTGGGAGAGAAGTAAATGGGATTAGGTCAGGGGTTTCAAATAGTTAGAGCTAAAGAAGGAGTAGCAGTAATGTTGAAGGATAAGCTATGGCAGGAAAAGAGGGACTGTAAATGTGTTAATTCAAGGATTATGTGAAGCAAAATAAAGGTTGGATGTGAAAAGTGGGTTATAGTAAGCGTACATGCACCTGGAGAAGAGAGAAGTATAGAGGACAGAGAGAGGTTTTGGGAAATGTTGAGTGAATGTGTGGGGAGTTTTGAACAAATGTGAGAGTACTTGTGGTTGGGGATTTCTATGCTAAAGTGGGAACAATGTTGTGGAGGGAGTAGTAGGTAAATTTGGGGTGCCAGGGGTAAATGAAAATGGGGAGCCTTTAATTGAGCTATGTGTAGAAAGAGGTTTGGTAACAATTAATACATATTTTATGAAAAAGAGGATAAATAAATATACAAGGTATGATATAGCACATAGTGAAAGTAGTTTGTTAGATAATATGTTCGGGATAAAAGGATGGTGGGTAGGCTTCAGGATGTACATGTTTATAGAGGGCAACTGATATTTTGTATCATTATTTAGTTGTAGCTACAGTTTTGAGTAAGAGGTAGATGGGACAAAAGGAAAATGGCAACAACAAGTAAGAGAGAGGTGAAAGTATATAAATTAAGGGAGGAAGAAGTTTGGGTGAGATATAAGGAACTATTAGCAGAAAGGAGGGCTAGGGGTAGAAGAGGGTTGGAATAGTTTTAAAAATGAGTATTAGAATGTAGGGCAGAAGTTTGTGGTTATAGGAGGGTGGGTGCAGGAGGAAAGAGGTGTGATTGGTGGAATGATGAAGTAAAAGGGGTGATAAAAGAGAAAAAGGTAGCTTATGAGAGGTTTTTACAAAACAGAAGTGTTAGAAGAAGAGCAGAGTATATGGAGAGTAAAAGAAAGGTGAAGAGAGTGGTGAGAGAGTGCAAAAGGAGAGCAGATGATACAGTGGGAGAGGCACTGTAGAGAAAATTTGTTGAAAATAAGAAAAAGAATTGGAATGAGATGAACAAGTTAAGAAAGCCTAGGGAACGAATGGATTTGTCAGTTAAAACAGAATAAGGGAGTTAGTAGATGGGGAGATGATGGGAATATTGTGAGGAACTTTTAAATGTCAACGAAGAAAGGGAGGGTAACTTCATGCACTGGCCAGGGAGGTATACCATCTTTTTGGAGTGAAGAAGAGCAGGATGTGAGTGTGGGGGAGGTGTTTGAGGCAATACATAGAATGAAAGGGGGGTAAAACTGCTAGAACTGACGGGATCATGGCAGAAATGTTAATAGCAGGGAGAGATATACTGTTGGAGTGGTTGGTATTTTTGTTTAATACATGTATGAAAGAGGGGAAGGTACCTAGGGATTGGGAGAGAGCATGTATAATTCCTTTATATAAAGAGAACAGAGACAAGTAAGAGAGAAGTGATGGTTTATAAACTAAAGGACGAGACAGTTAGGGTAAGACTTGAACAGCTATCGAAAGAAAGATGGGTTCTTGAGAGTATAGGCAATGAGGCTGAAGAGATATGAGGTAGATTTAAGAATGTTGTCTAAGAGTGTTCAGCAGAAGATTGTGGTTGCAGGACAGTGAGTGTGGGAGGGAAGAAGAAACATTGGTGGAATGTTGAGGTAAAGAGAGTAGTCAGAGTGAAAAAGTTAGCATAAAAGATGTTTGTGCAAAGGAAATATGATACAAAGAGGGAGAAAAAGAGTTTAGCAGAGTGGTGAAGGAATATACAAGGAGAGCAAATGAGAGAGTGGGTGTGGTGCTATCAACAAATTATGTTAAGAATAAGAAAAAGTTTTGAAGTGAGACCAATAAGCTGAGGAAGCCTATGGAACTAATTGATTTGATTGTTAAAAATAGGAGAAGAAAGTTGTAGATGAATGGTTCAAAGAACCAACACGTTGTTAAATTAGACATATGTGCAACTCTTGGGTATCTTTATTGGGGAAACGTTTCGCCACACAGTGGCTTCATCAGTCCATACAAAAGATAAACTTGAAGAACAGGAGGGAAATGAGGTAATCAGTCCCTCAGCCTTGAGTCGATGTGGTCAGGATTGCTTATTATGAGCAATCCTGTGATTTTGTATAGCATTGTTGTTTAACGTTGTGTACGACAGACTCTACTAGATAGCAATCGAGCTTGTATTACCCAAAATTTGAGTTATATACGGTATTCTTGTCATGTTTCAAGAGAGAAGATTCAATTATGTTTCTTTCTATGACAGAACTGTTTGGTACAATTATCGGGGCAGCATCCCAACCCCGTGGTTGATTACAGGAGCTAACGTGGTAAAGATAGCGTTCGACTCCTGCCCCGTCCTGACTGAGTATTTATGTTGGGCTATTCTGGCTTCCAGAATTTATCCTTTTTGACCTACATATGAGAGAGGACACTGAGTACAAGGGACCTTGTAAACCCCACCAACTTTGCTGGAGGGAGTGCTTTTAATAAGCCTTTACTTCACTGTTCAAATGTTTTTGAAAGCAAGGTTTATATTGATCTTTTTTAATACCTCACGCAGGCAAACCTAGTTCTCATTGTATAGTAAAACTAGTACATTTTCCTGGTCATTACTTCCATAGGTTCAGTCCTGTAGAAAGTCCTTCTTCCTGATATTAGTGCCTTCTCGACAAAATCCCTAGAATATCTCAGTTTTGTGGCTATGTAGAATATCTTGCTGATTTCATCCACTAAGTACTCTGGACTGCAGATGCGCAAGGCTCTCAAGAACGTTGTGAGGAACACACCCCTTTTTACCCTGGTTTCGTGATTTGAGTAGTAACAAATGCATGACGACACTTTGGTGGACTTCTTATAAACTGTAAATATTAATTTTCTATCAACACGATGGATTAAAATATCTAGGAATGGCAGAGCGTTACTTATTTCATATTCTGAAGTGAACTTAATGGAAGGTACTAGCCCATTGGGTCTAAGTAGGAACTCATCTACGTTGTGATCTTTCGGCCATAAGTATAGAACATCATCTACGTATCTGAACCAACTAGTTTTATCTGGAAGAATGTCTTTAAGAAATCTAGTCTCATAAAATTCTATACACAAGTTGCTGAGTAAGGGGCTAAGGAAATTTCCCATTACCCTGCCTTGTTTTTGAGTATAGTATATATATATATAATATATATATATATATATATATATATATATATATATATATATATATATATATATATATATATATATATAAAGTGTGTGAGTGTGTGTGTGTTTGTGTGTGTACTCACCTAAACTATACCCCCGGCCGGGATTGAACCCGCGGTCATATAGTCTCAAAACTCCAGCCCGTCGCGTTAGCCACTAGACCAGCTAGCCACAATAAGATTCATCCAACTAGGTATATTTCTACACCATAGGAAGGTTAGCACAGGCACCTCTGTGACCACAAATGCAAGTTTTTACAGACGAATCTCCAGCTAGCGTGGCCGTGACGAACTCTAGCTCAAGTCCCTTCACTGCCGTCAACATGACGGCAGGGGTCGAGTCCAAACTCCTGGCCCCGCCTCTTCACTGGTCGCTACTAGGTCACTCTCCCTGAACCATGAGCCTTATCGTACCTCTGCTTGAAGCTATATATGGATTCTGCCTCCACTACATCGCTTCCCAAACTATTCCACTTACTGACTACACTGTGGCTGAAGAAATACTTCCTAACATCCCTGTGATTCATCTGTGTCTTCACCTTCCAACTGAGTCCCCGTGTTGCTGTGTCCAGTCTCTGGAACATCCTGTCTTTGTCCACCTTGTCAATTCCTCTCAGTATTTTGTAAGTCATTATCATGTCTCCCCTATCTCTCCTGTCCTCCAGTGTCGTCAGGTTGATTTCCCTTAACCTCTCCTCATAGGACATACCTCTTAACTCTGGGACTAGTCTTGTTGCAAACCTTTGCACTTTCTCTAGTTTCTTTACATGCTTCGCTAGGTGTGGGTTCCAAACCGGTGCCGCATACTCCAATATGGGCCTAACGTACACGGTGTACAGGGTCCTGAACGATTCCTTATTAAGATGTCGGAATGCTGTTCTGAGGTTTGCCAGGCGCCAATATGCTGCAGCAGTTATTTGGTTGATGTGAGCTTCAGGAGATGTGCCTGGTGTTATACTCACCCCAAGATCTTTTTCCTTGAGTGATGTTTGTAGTCTCTGGCCCCCTAGACTGTACTCCGTCTGCGGTCTTCTTTGCCCTTCCCCAATCCTCATGACTTTTCACTTGGTGAGATTGAACTCCAGGAGCCATTTGCTGGACCAGGTCTGCAGCCTGTTCAGATCCCTTTGTATTTCTGCCTGGTCTTCGATCGAATGAATTCTTCTCATCAACTTCACGTCATCTGCAAACAGGGACACCTCGGAGTTTATTCCTTCCGTCATGTCGTTCACAAATACCAGAAACAGCACTGGCCCTAGGACTGACCCCTGTGGGACCCCGCTGGTCACAGGTGCCCACTCTGACACATCGCCACGTACCATTACTCGCTGCTGTCTTCCTGAGAAGTATTCCCTGATCCATTGCAGTGCCTTCTTTGTTATCCCTGTTTGGTACTCCAGTTTTTGCACTAATCTCTTGTGTGGTACTGTGTCAAACGCCATCATGCAGTCCAAGAAAATGCAACCCACCCACCCCTCTCTCTCTTGTCTTACTGCTGTCACCATGTCATAGAACTCCAGTAGGATTTTG
>NC_069399.1:12429951-12464951 GCF_026875155.1 Cherax quadricarinatus | reverse complement strand
CTTCATCCTGTTTCCTACTTGTATGTCTCATAACAATAAAAATGCTTTCAAATGAGCTGATGTAGGTAACAGCTCTTAGCATGCCTTGTCAATAAAGCTAGGGATCCTTAACCTTGTCAAACCCTGTGTAAAAAAAAAAAAAGAGAGAGAGAGAGAGAGAGAGAGAGAGAGAGAGAGAGAGAGAGGAAGAGAGAGGAAGAGAGGGAGAGAGATGGGGGGCAAAAGGAAGGGTTAGAGGGTTGCTTCACAGGAAGGTGTGAAATCCTGTATATGTGTGTGTGTGTGTGTGTGTGTCTGTATGTGTGTGTGTGTGTGTGTGTGTGTGTGTGTGTGTGTGTGTGCTTGTGTGTGTGTGTGCGTGCTACAGCTATTCAAGTGCATAACAATAGATCCTGTACTCACCTAGTGTGTGTGTGCATGTGTGTGTGTATGTGTGTGTGTGTGTGCGTGCTACAGCTATTCAAGTGCCTAACAGCAGATCCTGTACTCACCTAGTGTTTGTGTGCGTGTGTGTGTGTGTGTGCGTCTGTGTGTGTGTGTGTGTGTGTGTGTGTGTGTGTGTGTGTGTGGTGACTCACCTAGTACTCACCTAGTTGAGGTTGCGGGGTCGAGTCCGAGCTCCTGGCCCCGCCTCTTCACTGATCGCTACTAGGTCACTCTCCCTGAGCCGTGAGCTTTATCATACCTCTGCTTAAAGCTATGTATGGATCCTGCCTCCACTACATCGCTTCCCAAACTATTCCACTTACTGACTACTCTGTGGCTGAAGAAATACTTCCTAACATCCCTGTGATTCATCTGTGTCTTCAGCTTCCAACTGTGTCCCCTTGTTACTGTGTCCAATCTCTGGAACATCCTGTCTTTGTCCACCTTGTCAATTCCTCTCAGTATTTTGTATGTCGTTATCATGTCCCCCTATCTCTCCTGTCCTCCAGTGTCGTCAGGTTGATTTCCCTTAACTTCTCGTAGGACATACCTCTTAGCTCTGGGACTAGTCTTGTTGCAAACCTTTGCACTTTCTCTAGTTTCTTCACGTGCTTGGCTAGGTGTGGGTTCCAAACTGGTGCCGCATACTCCAATATGGGCCTAACGTACACGGTGTACAGGGTCCTGAATGATTCCTTATTAAGATGTCGGAATGCTGTTCTGAGGTTTGCTAGGCGCCCATATGCTGCAGCAGTTATTTGGTTGATGTGCGCTTCAGGAGATGTGCCTGGTGTTATACTCACCCCAAGATCTTTTTCCTTGAGTGAGGTTTGTAGTCTCTGACCCCCTAGACTGTACTCCGTCTGCGACCTTCTTTGCCCTTCCCCAATCTTCATGACTTTGCACTTGGTGGGATTAAACTCCAGGAGCCAATTGCTGGACAAGGTCTGCAGCCTGTCCAGATCCCTTCGTAGTTCTGCCTGGTCTTCGATCGAGTGAATTCTTCTCATCAACTTCACATCATCTGCAAACAGGGACACCTCAGAGTCTATTCCTTCCGTCATGTCGTTCACAAATACCAGAAACAGCACTGGTCCTAGGACTGACCCCTGCGGGACCCCGCTGGTCACAGGTGCCCACTCTGACACCTCGCCACGTACCATGACTCGCTGCTGTCTTCCTGACAAGTATTCCCTGATCCATTGTAGTGCCTTCCCTGTTATCCCTGCTTGGTCCTCCAGTTTTTGCACCAGTCTCTTGTGTGGAACTGTGTCAAACGCCTTCTTGCAGTCCAAGAAAATGCAATCCACCCACCCCTCTCTCTCTTGTCTTACTGCTGTCACCATGTCATAGAACTCCAGTAGGTTTGTGACACAGGATTTCCCGTCCCTGAAACCATGTTGGCTGCTGTTGATGAGATCATTCCTTTCTAGGTGTTCCACCACTCTTCTCCTGATAATCTTCTCCATGATTTTGCATACTATACATGTCAGTGACACTGGTCTGTAGTTTAATGCTTCATGTCTGTCTCCTTTTTTAAAGATTGGGACTACATTTGCTGTCTTCCATGCCTCAGGCAATCTCCCTGTTTCGGTAGATGTATTAAATATTGTTGTTAGGGGTACACATAGCGCCTCTGCTCCCTCTCTCAATACCCATGGGGAGATGTTATCTGGCCCCATTGCCTTTGAGGTATCTAGCTCACTCAGAAGCCTCTTCACTTCTTCCTCGGTTGTGTGCACTGTTTCCAGCACTTGGTGGTGTGCCCCACCTCTCCGTCTTTCTGGAGTCCCTTCTGTATGTGTGTGTGTGTGTGTGTGTGTGTGTGTGTGTGTGTTGTGTGTGTGTGTGTGTGTGTGTGTGTGTGTATGTGTGTGTGTGTGTGTGTGTGTGTGTGCGTGTGTGTGCGTGCTACACCTATTCAAGTTCCTAACAGCAGATCCTGTACTCACCTAGTGTGTGTGTGCATGTGTGTGTGTGTGTGTGTGTGTGTGTGTGCGTGTGTGTATGTGTGTGTGTGTGTGTATGTGTGTGTGTGTGTGTGTGTGTGTGTGTGTGTGTGTGTGTGCATGTGTGTGTACTCACCTAGTGTGTGTGCATGTGTATGTGTGTGTGTGTGTATGCGTGTGTGTGTGTGTGTGTGTGTGTGTGTGTGTTGTGTGTGGTGTAGTGTGTGTGTGTGTGTGTGTGCATGCTACAGCTATTCAAGTGCCTAACAGCAGAGCCTGTTCTCACCTAGTGTGTGTGTGTGTGTGTGTGCATATGTTTATGTAAACAGTCCTTATTTCCCACATATGTACTACATATGTATTGCATATGTACCTGATCTCTTGGTTCCCACTGTACTGTCTTATGTGTTTAAAATTATGTTAAAAAATAAATACACTAGGCTTCACCTGTATGCTGCTACCTCTAAATTCTATTAAATGCCAGTAAATGCTGCTTATTCTAATTCTGATAGCTCGAGGAGAGTGACCCCCAATTTCATCTAGAGACAGGTACTATTGACCCCATGCAACTCAAACTAGGTGAATATTACTTGCGGCTGGCAGTGGAGTAACGTTGCGGGTCTGTCCTGTCCCAGAAGTTGAAGTTTGATGCTTCTCGGTAATTTTTCCACTAACTTCCTGTATGCACTATAGTCTCTAGCTCTTCTAATTTTTTCACTCACTCACTGTATTTACTTACACATCTATACATATCTCTTATCTCCCTGGTCTTGAGTCGCACTTATTCTTCAAATACCCCACTGCATTATTATGGCAACACTATTTAGGCCTGACACAACCCTTCACCTTCCTTCCAATGGCCCCCACTAAACACTTAGTCACTATTTCCTTTGTTTTCTTTTTTGTGATCACTTATATTTCCTTTTTTCGGGGCTTAAGTGATTATATGCACTCTTATGCATGCACACACCTATATTCCACTCTATTCCTTATGGCACAGTCAGAAATTACCACAAAAACACGAGTTCAAACCGCGTGACTCCTCCACGAGTGTGTGCGTGTGTGTGTGTGTGTGTGTGTGTGTATGTGTGTGTGTGTGTGTGTGTGTGTGTGTGTGTGTGTGTGTGTGTGTGTGTGTGTGTGTGTGTGAGTGTGTGTGTGTGTGTGTGTGTGTGTGTGTGTGTGTGTGTGTTTGTGTGTGTGAGTGTGTGTGTGTGTGTGTGTGTGTGTGTGTGTGTGTGTGTGTGTGTGTGTGTGTGTGTGTGTGTGTGGTATGTGTGTGTGTTTGTGTTTTGTGTGTGTTTGTGTGTGTGTGTGTGTTTGTGTGTGTGTTTACTTACCTACTTGTGGTTGTAGGAGTCGAATCATAGCTCGTGGCTCCCTATCTTCAATGATTGCTACTGGGTCCTCTCTCTCCCTGCTCAATGTGTATGTGAATGTTTGTGAGCTTATGTGTCTGCGAGTCTGTGCTCATGAAAGTATGTGCGGGTGTGAGCACTTGTACACATACAGCATCTACGAGACTATAATGTGGGAACCGAGGCACCTGATGGCATGATGAACGTCGCCACACACAAACACAACAGCCAGAATTATGTGAACGTGGTAACATTTGAGCTGGACAGCTGCACCTGCTTCCTCTTTCATGTCAGATAATGTGTTCTGGGAAGACTGTTTTCTCCAGGATTCTTGCACCATTATTACTCTTACGTGAACTTCATTTCTTCAGTTACACATTGGTATTTTTTTGTGTGTAATAATCTTACTTAATTATAATCAATTTCCCTGACTAATTATTTTAAATCAATATGCTATCAGTATTGCCTTCATGTCCATTCGGGATTAAATATAATTAATTCAGTCTATATCTCAAGTAATAATAATTTCTTTCCATTTTACAATACTGCAATTGATTTTTCAGTTTTATATAACCATTAAACACTGAACCATGTAGTGTTCAGTTGATAAATTAAAGATACCCAAGTGCAACACTTGGGTATCTTTAATGAGGAAACGTTTCGTCGTTGAGTGACTTCATCAGTCCATACAAAGGAGACTGGTGAGGAACAGGAGGAGTTTGAGGTAATCAGTCCCTCAGCCTTGAATCGATGTAGTCAGTCCATCAGTCATGAAAAGTATACAGAATATGTGTGAAGAAGTAGCTTATATCAACTTGTAGATTCTCTGAACCATTCAGCTACAGTGTTCAGTATATCCTGAGTGTATTACAGAGTGAAGTTTTTCAGAGGTTGATTTCTAGCTGATCTTTAGCTCGTGAGCCTTTTGATGATGTTAAGCTACAAGTGAGAGACTTCTTTCAATTGTTGAGTTAAAGCTCCTGGACCTCTCAAGTGACCTTCACCACCAAGGCAGTTCAGAAGGATAGACTGTATTGCCTTTCAGTATCACAAATTCATATGCAGTTCACATGTTTGTTAATTTCTGTTTTTTTCGTACATTAGTATTGTCTATGCACAATAGTTTTAATTTATATTTTATGTATTCGTGAAACACGGATATTTGAACAAATGTTCTCTGTATCCCGAGGCTCGGTTGGCATCGCTCCCTCCTCGCACACCGACTGTCCGTGGTTCACTCCCCGGTACAGGTGGAAATATTGGGCATGTTTCCTTACACCTGGTGTCCCTGTTTACATGGCAGTAACTAGGCACTTGGGTGTTAGTCGACCGGTGTGGGTGCCATCCTGGACAACAAAATTGACGGACCCCAATGGAAATCAGCCAGAGTCCTCCATGATGCACTGTCTTGGGTAATCCTGGCTGGCTAACATTCTGGCTTATCCTGACTGGCTAACCCTCTGGGTTTTACTTACGCTGTGTGTTATCACATTAACATTTTCGGTACTGGGCTGCGTTGCAGTTCATTTTCAGGTGCTCTTAAGAATTCGTTAAAATATCCACCAATGTAACACAGAATGCTAAGTGATGCGACTTTTTACATCAATGAATTACTTGAACAATTTATTATTATTATTATTAAATATTAGCCGGTATTCTCCCGGCCCGGGCCTTTTCCAAGTGGTGGCCCGGCCTTGGCTCCCTCTTTAGGGAGTGTCTGAGACCTAAGTCTCCCATGGGAGGAGGCACAAGTACCTCCTCATCTTTGGGACCAACTGTCCCCAGGCCTAGCCACAAGCTAGGCCTCTCTGGTCTGCCATCCCCGCCCCAAGGGGGCAAATGGGAATGACAGTCTTATGAGCTAAAGGCTCGGGCTCAGGCACCTACCCTACCCTAGAAGGGCTGGGCATGGTGTCGATTTCTACTTGAACAAGTCTTTTTCACCTGCTATAATAAGTTTCAAACAAAAATTTCCTTGTTCACTTATGTCTATATAAATATAATGTCAGCTTTAAGATATCACTCATTTAAGTCTGGTGATATATGAAGCTATTCAGTTTTTTTTTTATTGAGTGGATAACACAAAACCATTCTGGGTAATATAATGTCTATGAAATAGAATACTATCACTGGCATTAAGGTAAAATATTGGAATAATATACAACTATCTCATATCTTTTCGAAAAAAGTGACAAAAAGGCAGTTGCACATTTTGATAACAAAAGATAAGAAAATCAAACTTTTTCTAAGTAGAAAACACAGGTGTTGATGTTTTTGATGCCTATCAGAAGAGGCTCTCTAAAATTATCTCTGAAAAAGTAGTTTCAGGAATGGTCAATGTAAAACTGAGCAGAAGGTACCTGCACCTGCCAGTAGCTCCATCAACCTAGTAATAGATGATCAAGGCTGAAACTTTAAAGCCGATCGAAAAACACGTTCTGATATCGCAAGTGAAAGTCCTTGTGGAAATTACAATAAGAAAAAAACTCTCTAGCTAGCTTACAATGTGCTAGCTCTGGCATTAAGTCTCTCAATATTTAAAGGTTCACTATACTTATGATATTTTAGGAGCCAAAAGAATAAAAGTAAGATTTCAGTATTTCTCAGTTTTCTTTTTACTGTTCTATTCTATTAAAAGTTTTCGACATTTCACTAAAAAAAATATTTGCGTTCTTAAGAAAGTCCAAGTTGATAAACTAACACTATGATGAAGAAAAAATAACGGAATAATGCAAAATAATTTTGTGCCTTTTTGAAATAAAAATATCAAAATGGCAAGTACACATTTTAATAACAGTTCCAACCTTTTTCTAAGTACGATATACATATGTTAAACATCGACACCATGCCTAACCCTTCTAGGGTAGGGTAGGTGCCTGAGCCGGAGCCTTTAGCTCATAAGACTGTCATTCCCATTTGCCCCCTTGGGGCGGGGATGGCAGACCAGAGAGGCCTAGCTTGTGGCTAGGCCTGGGGACAGTTGGTCCCAAAAATGAGGAGGTACTTGTGCCTCCTCCCATGGGAGACTTAGGTCTCAGACACTCCCTAAAGAGGGAGCCAAGGCCGGGCCACCACTTGGAAAAGGCCCGGGCCGGGAGAATACCGGCTAATCTTTAATAATAATAATAACATATGTTAAAAATTTGAAGCCAGTTTGAAAACATTTTCTAAAGTTTCGTCAAAGAAACCAATTTCGCCGATGATGTATAAAGTCAAAGTTCACCTGTAGATTGCATTGAACAGTTGGTGTTCAGGTTCATGATAAAATTGATGAATTGGTTAAGTCATGTGTCTTCAAAGAGGAAATAGATTACAATCATGGGCTGTCAGTTAGCACTTTGAAAACAATAATACGATAAAAAAAACTTCAGCTTTATTGACTTTAAACTGAAAGAGATTGACACCTGTCAGTCTATCTATAATTCACTGGTCAGTTCGTTGCCAAAGATATCTGAAGGTATTTAGGGTATTTTGGGATTGCTGAATTCGAAAATAGCAATAGGTTTTTTCAAATTACCGCTAGTTTCTGAGATATTGCACCCATACCCTCAATTAACAGGAGAACGTAGCCATAACGCATGTATATGTATGTACAGATAGCTGTAATAATGATTTGCATTTTATTTTTAAATTATTTAATATTTAATGAAGGGAGTTGTATCAACATGACCACGTGACAATATTGTAAAGAGATTGCTTAAACAATACCAGTGCATTTTGCTGCATTGATGTCGAATACTTTTTGCAAGAAACAAAAAAAAATCACAAGTATATCTTGCTTATTTTGGAGCGGCTCTTGGTGAGCAAGATAAGACTTGGGCTCCCTGCATGGTTTGAAAAAAAACTGTGTTGAATGCTTACGACAGTAAAAAAATTGTCAAAGGTAAAGTTAAAACTTCAGTTTCCTATAGTGTGGAGAGAAACGATAAACCGCCACGACTATTTTGTTTCTGGATGGTGAATGTGAAAGGTTTCAGTCGATACAAGAAAGCCAAATGGGAATGTCCTGCTTTGAGATCAGCAAGGAGACTTGTGCCACACAACCAAAACATTCCCTTACCAGTGTTTACAACACTGCTGGACCTTCCATTGTCAGATGTTGAAGAAACTTAGGGTTTAAAATGAAACACAGGTGATAGTAGTGGAAGTGAATATGAAGCATTTCAACAGCCCAGCAGTTCTCCCAAGAAGATCTCAATGATCTGACACGTGACCTCAGTCTGTCAAAGCAGGCATCCGAACTAAATTTAGCATCCACACTAAAAGAAAAGAACTGTCTACAACAGAAAATTAAAATAACAGCTTATCGGACAAGAGAGGTTGAACTCCTTTCTTATTTCAGCCAAGATGAAGAATTTTATATTACAATAACATCCCTGGTCTTCTTCGAATGGTACATGTTTATCGCACAGGAGACTGTCGTAAAAAGACACACTTCAAGCTCCATTATGATGCTTGAAGTACCTTATTACACAGTGGTAAGCAATATGCATCTCTTCCAATTGCTCACTCAACGAAACTTAAAGATTACGAAAATATCAGAATGGTAGTGCAGAAGCTTTGCTCTCATGAGCACAATATGTCTATTTGTGTTGATCTGAAGATGGTAAACTTCTTGCTTGGGCAATAGAGTGCATATATAACGTATCCTTGTTTTATCTGTTTGTGGGACAGACGGCCTTCTCTAGTTAAAACTAATTAACACTGAATGTTTAAAGATTACCAGAAAATTTATTCTTTAGTCACCATTCTGAATCAATCGATTTTTAGGTTTTTATAAAAATATCCATTAAATAACAAAACTGTACCAATACATTCTAAAATGAGTGGTTGACATCTTTCTTTCTTAAGGAAGACATAAGCGTTTACATTTTCAAGCTGATAAATCGAATATTTTTTTCTTATTTAAACAACGTTTATTTTATTAACATATCGGCTGTTTCCCTCCAATGCAGTATGACCCGAAAGAAGAACCACTTTCATTATCACCAATCACTTCATCACTGCAATATATCAACATCCCTCCTTCAGACAGCAGGCCCTATACTTTCCACCTCAAGGACTCAAGTCCGGCTAACTGGTTTCCCTATATTTCCTAATAAATGATACCTTGCTCACACTCCAACAGAACATCAAGTCATAAAAGCCATTAGTCTCCACTCGCTCGTATCTACCACGCTCACTCATGCTTGCTGGAAGTCCAAACCCCTCGCCACATAACTTCTTTTGCTCCCTCCCTCCAACATTTCCCAGGACTACCCCCACTCCCCCCTTCTTCCACTACAGATTTGTACTCCCTCCAGCTCATTCTGTTTTGTTTCATCCCCTATAAATGTCCACACCACCTCAACAATCCTTCCTCCGCCCTCTGGAAAATATTTTTAGTAAACCCGCACTTCATTCTAATCTCCAAGCTATATGGATTCTCTGCATTATATTCACACTACACATTGCCCTCAGACACGGCATCTCCACTGCCTCAAGCCTCCTCCAAGCAGCACACCCATATAAGAGCGTTCATACCACTATACTCTCATACTCTCATACATTCTTCTCTCTGCTTCCACAGACAACGTTCTTTGTCTCAACAGAAACTTCAGTGCTCCACTCACCTTTTTCTCCTCTTCAATTCTATGATTCACCTTGTCTTTCATAGACCAATGGACAAGTCTACTCCCAAATATCGGAATACATTACCTTCGCCCATACTCCCTCTTTCCAATCTGATATCCAGTCTTTCATTACCTAATATTTTTGATAGTCCTCATGACCTGTCTCATTCCTACGCTCACGTTTAATTTTCCTCTTTTACACAACCTTCCAAACTCGTTCATCAACCTCGGCAACTTCACTTCGGAATCTCTCAAAATCAGTGTCATCAGCAAAAAACTTCTTACCAACTCTCGAGCATTTACTTCCCTTACAACCGCATATATAAACATATTAAACAACCATAGTGACATCATGCATCCCTGTGTAAGGAAAACTTTTACTGGGAAATAATTTCCATGTTCTACATACTCTAACCTGAGCCTCAATATCTTCATGAAAACCCTTAATTGCTTTCAGTTACTTACCACCTATTCCATATATTTACAATATCAACCACATTGCTTCCCTATCCACCCTATCATATGCCTTTTCCAAATAAATAAATGCAATGAAACCCTCATTACCTATATCTAAATCCTGTTCATATACGTTTCACTATAAATTGGGATATTGCTCTCTGTCTTAATCTTTATTCTTTCAATATTAACTCTACCATTCACTTTATCAAGTATACTTAACAAGCTTATCTTCCCTATAAGTTTTACACTCTCTTTTGTTGCCTTTGCCTTCATGCAATTCGTAGGTACGTCCCCTCTTCCATATATATATATATATATATATATATATATAAATATATATATATATATATATATATATATATATATATATATATATATATATATATATATATATATATATATATATATATATATATATATATACAAGGAATTCGCGAGAGCATGCGAAATATACACAAACACTGATCTCTGGCTGAAGGAGACTCGAACCTACGAACCTTAGGACAAGGTACGCAGTGCTTTACCATTGCCTTGCATTGTTCAAATCTCTAGTAAGGCTGATGCATGTAGGGGATGAGATGAAAAGCTGTAAGCCTTCTCCCTGAAAGCTGGCTGCCTTGGATCAAACGTGTAGCCCATGCTACACGCCAAGGTATTGTCCAGTGTGGGTAGATTGGTAAAGCACTGCGTACCTTGTCCTAAGGTTCGTAGGTTCGAGTCTCCTTCAGCCAGAGATCAGTGTTTATATATATATATATATATATATATATATATATATATATATATATATATATATATATTTATTTTTTTTTTATTTTATTAACACACTGGCTGATTCCCACCAAGGCAGGGTGGCCCGAAAAAGAAAAACTTTCACCATGATTAACTCCATCACTGTCTTGCCAGAAGGGTGCTTTACAGTTTTTAAACTGCAACATTAACATCCTTCCTTCAGAGTGCAGGAACTGTACTTCCCATCTCCATGACTCAAGTCTGGCCTGCCGGTTTCCCTGAATCCCTCCATAAATGTTACTTTGCTCACACTCCAGCAGCACGTCAAGTATTAAAAACCATTTGTCTCCATTCACTCCTATCAAACACGCTCACGCATGCCTGCTGGAAGTCCAAGCCCCTCGCACACAAAACCTCCTTTCCCCCCTCCCTCCAACCTTTTCTAGGCCGACCCCTACCCAGCCTTCCTTCCACTACAGACTGATACACTCTTGAAGTCATTCTGTTTCGCTCCATTCTCTCTGCATGTCCGAACCACCTCAACAACCCTTCCTCAGCCCTCTGGACAACAGTTTTGGCAAACCCTAACCTCCTAACTTCCAAATTACGAATTCTCAGCATTATATTCACACCACACATTGCCCTCAGACATGACATCTCCACTGCCTCCAGCCTTCTCCTCACTGCAACATTCATCACCCACGCTTCACACCCATATAAGAGTGTTGGCAAAGCTATACTCTCATACATTCCCCTTTTTGCTTCAAAGGACAAAGTTCTTTGTCTCCACAGACTCCTAAGTGCACCACTCACTCTTTTCCCCTCATCAATTCTATGATTCACCTCATCTTTCATAGACCCATCCGCTGACACGTCCACTCCCAAATATCTGTATGCATTCTCCTCCTCCATACTCTCTCTCTCCAGTCTGATATCCAATCTTTCATCACCTAATCTTTTTGTTATCCTCATAACATTACTCTTTCCTGTATTCACTTTCAATTTTCTTCTTTTACATACCCTACCAAATTCATCCACCAACCTCTGCAACTTCTCTTCAGAATCTCCCAAGAGCACAGTGTCACCAGCAAAGAGCAACTGTGACAACTCCCACTTTATGTGTGATTCTTTATCTTTTAACTCCACACCTCTTGCCAAGACCCTCCTCGCATTTACTTCTCTTACAACCCCATCTATAAATATATTGAACAACCACGGTGACATCACACATCCTTGTCTAAGGCCTACTTTTACTGGGAAATAATCTCCCTCTTTCCTTCATACTCTAATTTGAGCCTCACTATCCTCGTAAAAACTCTTCACTGCTTTCAGTAACCTACCTCCTATACCATACATCTGCAACATCTGCCATATTGCCCCCCTATCCACGCTGTCATACGCCTTATCCAAATCCATAAAGGCAACAAGAACCTCTTTAGCCTTATCTAAATACTGTTCACTTACATATTTCACTGTAAACACCTGGCCCACTCACCCCCTACCTTTCCTAAAGCCTCCTTGTTCATCTGCTATCCTATTCTCCGTCTTACTCTTAATTCTTTCAATAATAACTCTACCATACACTTTACCAGGTATACTCAACAGACTTATCCCCCTATAATTTTTGCACTCTATTTTGTCTCCTTTGCCTTTATACAAGGGAACTATGCATGCTCTCTGCCAATCCCTAGGTACCTTACCCTCTTCCATACATTTATAATATAATAGCACCAACCACTCCAAAACTATATCCCCACCTGTTTTTAACATTTCTATCTTTATCCCATCAATCCCAGCTGCCTTACCCCCTTTCAATTTACCTACTGCCTCACGAACTTCCCCCACACTCACAACTGGCTCTTCCTCACTCCTACAAGATGTTATTCCTCCTTGCCCTATACACGAAATCACCGCTTCCCTATCTTCATCAACATTCAACAATTCGTCAAAATATTCCCTCCATCTTCCCAATACCTCTAACTCTCCATTTAATAACTCTCCTCTCCTATATTTAACTGACAAATCCATTTGTTTTCTAGGCTTCCTTAACTTGTTAATCTCACTCCAAAACTTTTCATTATTTTCAAGAAAATTCGTTGATAATATCTCACCCACTCTCTCATTTGCTCTCTTTTTAAATTGCTTCACCACTCTCTTAACCTCTCTCTTTTTCTCCATATATTCTTCCCTCCTAGCTTCACTTCTACTTTGTAAAAACTCTCATATGATAACTTTTTCTCCCTTACTACTCTCTTTACATAATCATTCCACCAATCGCTCCTCTTCCCTCCCGCACCCACTTCCTGTAACCATAAACTTCTGCTGAACACTCTAACACTACATTTTTAAACCTGCCCTATACCTCTTCTACCTCATTGCCTATGCTTTCATTAGCCCATCTATGCTCCAATAGTTGTTTATATCTTACCCTAACTGCCTCCTCTTTTAGTTTATAAACCTTCACATCTCTCTTACCTGATGCTTCTATTCTCCTTGTATTCCATCTACCTTTTACTCTCAGTGTAGCTACAACTAGAATGTGATCTGATATATCTGTGGCCCCTCTATAAACATGTACATCCTGAAGTCTACTCAACAGTCTTTTATCTACCATTACATAATCCAACAAACTACTGTCATTTTGCCCTACATCTTATCTTGTATACTTATTTATCCTCTTTTTCTTAAAATATGTATTACCTATAACTAAACCCCTTTCTATACAAAGTTCAATCAAAGGGCTCCCATTATCATTTACACCTGGCACCCAAACTTACCTACCACACCCTCTCTAAAAGTTTCTCCTACTTTAGCATTCAGGTTCCCTACCACAATTACTCACTCACTTGGTTCAAAGGTTCCAATACATTCACTTAACATCTCCCAAAATCTCTCTCTCTCCTCTACATTCCTCTCTTCTCCAGGTGCATACACGCTTACTATGGACCCACTATTTCGCATCCAAGCCTCTAACTTTATATCCACATAATCCTTGATTTACACATTCATTATCTCTTTTTTTCTCCTACTGATTCTTCAAACATTATTGCTACCCCTTCCTTAGCTATAACTCTTCAATACTCCAGATTAATCCATATTTCTCCCCACCAAAACTCTCCCTACCCACCCTTCAAGCTTTGTTTCCTAGGTCAGACATCCAACTTCTTTCATTCATAACATCAACAATCATCTGTTTCCAGTCATCCGCACTACATCCACGCACTTCAAACATCCCAATTTTATAAAGTTTTCTCTTCCTTTAGTAAATGTCTACAGGAGAAGTCACGTAGCCCATGCTCCCGGTTTTCGTATCCGCCTCACACCACCATTGCTTACGGAATTGAAGATTCTTTCTCCCTCTTCCCTTACATAGACAGATTTAACAGTATATGTAACCAGAACTATTTAGAAACAGTCGTAGAAAAAACCTAGATTGTAAGTATATATATAATGCATGTACGTGTCCCTGTGAGTTGTTGTCCAAGTGTAAGTAGGATAGCAAGATATCCCGTTATCTACGTGTTTATTATACATAAAAAGACACCAGCAAATCCTACCAACATGTAAACACATTTAAAGTTTCTTTTCACAGTCATCTGGCAGGAGGGGTAGCACTTCCCTGGTGTTGCTGTCTACCACACCTCTACCTATATATATACATATAATTACATACATACATATAATATATATATATATATATTAATAATAAATATTAATATATATATATAATAAAATATATATATATATATATATGTATATATATTATATAATAATATAAATATCTATATTATATATATATGATATATATATAGGAATATATTACATATGCAAAACAACCACTGTAAAGATAGAGAAGTTCCTAGGCTTTCATGCTACTCACCATTATCACAGAACAATGAAGTAAAGCATCAAAGGAAGGTATATAAAGGGTACCCACACCTCACTATCAGATTCCACAAACAACGAACACCTTACCGAACAGCAGGCCCGCCGGCCGAACTACACGTCCTTCATACAACCCACCAACAAACTATTCTATTAAGAAATAAGAAATATTTAAAAAAAACAATTATATTTGTCCACCATGTAATTATTAAATTCTTTCCCTAATTATCTAAAATATAAATAGATCAAATATATAAACCAAAGGGACAATATCATATTATTGTCAAACTTTTTTTATGAAACAAGATTCAATTACATCCTGTCGACGATGGACTTGCTTGATACTACTTTCTCAACTTATTGAAAATCATTGAAAGGTTAAAATCACGTACATGAATAAAAGAGCATTGGAATCTTGTCATTTTCTAATGCTATATTTAAGTTGTTTTAATCTTAGTTCGAGATTTTTAAACCAGTTTGACCGTAATAACTTTATCGAAAATTTTTTTAAGGAATCTTATAGACATCATTCCATCACAGCATTTGGGAAATCTCTTATCCAAAGTTTTTTAACTGAATCAAGATTTTTGAATACAACTTTATATGAAAAGTCTAAGAAGTGAAGGCATATTAACCAAGTTTTCATGTAAGATAACACATATTTTTAGTTGATTAAGCTGGTTGTCCCTTTTGATTGTGAAAAGTATTTCTAGCAACTTTAAAGATTTATCAATTACATCTCATGGTTTCAAATCATTAACTATTTCAAAATTTTGGATATTTCCTATCTAAGACTCTGGACTACAACTTCGTAAAGCTCTTAAAAACAATAAGATGAAAAACAGACATAGTGGACATAAACGTTTTTTTGTAGGTTTTGTAAAAAATAAACTTTTAAAGAATTTCCCCCAAAATGCTGATGGATGTGTCTATAAGATTCCTTGTAAAATTTCGATCAAGTTTTATTCCGTCAAACTGGTACAAATCTCGAACTACGATTAAAACACATAAATATAGCATAGAACTGGACAAGATTCTAATGCTTTATTATTCATGTAAAAAATTTTAAAATTCCAAAATTGATGATGTGTCAAAAGTCTTGAGAAATATTGATCAAGTTTCATAGTCATGTTCTCGACAGAATAAATAATAATCTTGTTTATAAAATTAATCTCTTTTACAATTATAGTAAGAATATTTAACCATCATTGTTAAAATTAAATAGAATCAGCATTTAAAATATATATTGGGAAATTTGTTTATAAAAGCAGTTTTGACAATAATAGATTTTTTTTTTAAAAAGGGATCTTATTAATATGTTGGGTAGAATAAAGTTTTTTATTTTTATTTTATGGGACTATTTATTGGTGGGGGCGCCGGTCGCGGCCTCTCTTTTGTGTGCGAGGCGGTGGTTCGGGTTGGGTTGTGGGTCTGTATATGAGGTGTGTGGCTACTCCGCTTTATATACCTTCCTTTGAATGCTTTATTTTTTCATTGTTCCTTGATAATGTAAGTAGTCACAAAAGCGCATTGGAACTTCTCTATTCTTTCACAGTGGTTGCTTTGCGCATTCTGAAATCACCTGTTTACTGTGATCTAATTGCAAATATATATATATAATATACTATTATATAATATAATATATATATATAATATTATTATATATATATATATATATATATATATATATATATATATATATAATATATATATATATATATATATATATATATAATATAAATATTAAATAAAAGCACCAAGCATTCCAAAACTCGATCTCCACCTGCTTTTAAAATTTCTGTCTTTAATCAATCAATCCCAGCTGCTTTACTCCCTCTCATTGTATCCACGTACCTTCCCACACCCACAACTGCTCTTCCACAGACCTACAAGATGTTGTATTTTCCTGCCCAGTGCACGAAATCGCAGCTTCTTTTTCTTCATCAAAATTTAATGTCTTCTCCATCTTCCCGATATTTCCAACTTTCTATATAATACCTCTACACCCCTATTTTTTATATTTGAAGATGTATCAACAAGTTATGAGCACAGAATGTTGAAGCTAAGAAGATAAGGCACTCGGAAACTGTCAATCCTAAAAAAGTTATTATTGACTTCATGAATGATACTGATTGCCATTATATAACTAAAGAATGCCTAGTTTTATCTGCTTCAAAATATCAGCCTTTATGTATTCTAATAGATGGAAGACACCCTCTTACTTTTAGTTTACACAATTTACATACAAATTTGAAAATTTATTGAAAATGGAATCGATGCATTCAAGGTAATTATTAGAGATTTCCTCTTCTGACTAACATGTACGTTTATACTGTTTTAGTTCAAACTTCAAATTTTCTTAAGATTAAAAAAAATGGAATCGTAGTATCCAGAGAACTTACTAGATAACGTAGATAATGTGTTTTTTCGTTTGTTTGTTAGACTTCTAGTGTTAACAGGATTTATTAAAAGAATGGCTGGCTTTCACAGTGAGTTATGTAAATTTTATAATTTCAACCCAGGTCAACTATTACTTGATGAAAGTGCACTGATTAGTGCAAGTGCACTCTGCTCAACTTTCACATAGACCATCCCTGAAAATGGTTTCAGAATCTATGTATCCTACATAGAAAATGGGTGATATTATTATTAAAATTCGTAAGTGTCGTTTTGTCACATTTGTCACAAATAGTATAAAATTTCATTATGGCTTGATGCTAGTAAATAGCACTACATCCAACGAGGAAGAGTTCTCCTTTCGTATCTGAGTGCTTTCTATTTCATTTGGCCTGTATAACCCACAATGGATCTGTACTTTCCCGTCAGTAGAATAAAGAAACCTTAAGGATATCAATCTTTAATGACTTATTTATCTTAAGAAATAGACGTAAGGATTCTTAAATGGAGATATCGTAGGTTGAAGGTAGACACACTTGTCGGATGGTAACATATATATTGTCAAACTGTGATGATGAATGTGGAGCCCAGCCTCAGCCTGTCTTCGCCTGTAGGTCTACGCCGACTGAGAGCGGGGCAGAGGTATGAGCCTACACATGTGCATCCCGTGATGTCACACAAAGCCACAGGCCTACAAGGGATCTCGTATCTAAAGCACATGGATGATACTAATATGCTATGCTATATAATACAGGGATCAGCAACTATGGTGACAGCTCGGTCATGTTACGTATGTCGTCCCGACATACACTACTATACTATCGGCTGAACAGGCAGGCGGATCTGGGCTGATTCTATACAATAACAAATTCATATATAACTTAGAACTAATGGATGGTACAACATGATTTTGACGTAATGGGTGTTAACGTGATGAGTTTTAACGTAATGCATTACAACCTATAAGAACAAATCATTATACAATATGGGTGGAATTGATCGATCGATCTGTATTCATGCACTCTACGGATTCTGAGGAAGAATAAATATATATATATACAAGGTGAAATTAACAGCAAAGGCATCTGGTGCACACTCAGACTATTACTGTCAATTCTCAGAATACGGAGGGAACGTGAACACGAAAAGAAAAATTATTTCTGAAAAACTAATCAGTAATAACAAAACACACAGTTGATAATTTCATTCATCTCGGACATCTAATTATACAGACTATGTACATTTAAACCCAATTCTGCGAGGGTGAGGTTTACATATGCAGAATGGTTATCATCTCTGGGAGGATCGAATTCCTCTGCAATGGCTAACACATGCCTTGACTGAGAGAGATCTGAAGGAGTATCTACAAAAGATACTTGTGGGTTTCTCATTACTTGTCGAGTACGCAAGGAGTAACGACATTCAGGTCGGTTATCTGACTGAGTATCTGAGGTAGAGGGTACAGAGTCAAGAGGATTTCCAGCATCTGTCATATTAGTCTGGGTAGCAATATCGTCAACATCGCATACTAATTTCATATGATCTAAATGCGATTCTTTGTATTTGCCAGTACTAATTTCTCTAACCTTATACTTATTACCAGAGATATGTTCTACAACTCGATAAGGTCCGACAAACTTTTGATCGAGCTTAGGCATTTCGGATGTTTTGTTGAAATTTGTCAGCATTACTCTTGAACCTACTTTGACTTTTGACGGCTTAGCACGGCTATTAGTTACTCTAGTAAATTCTGCTGTGGATTTATGAAGTGTTTCACGGATTCTTCTAAAAACACTCTGAGCCATGCTGGTACGAGTTGCTACGAAATCATCAGGGTTGTAATTATTTTTCGGAGTAGAATATAACAACTCATAGGGTAAACGCTTGTCTACACCATACAATGCATAATGTGGAGTATCATCTATGGAAGCATTGTAAGCAGAATTTATGGCACACTGGACATCTGGTATAACTTCATCCCAAGTTTCACTATTGGGGTTGATAGTGGCTTGCAGGACATCAAGTACTTTCTTATTTGTTCTTTCGGCTAACCCATTGCTGGCAGGATGATGAGGAACAATGGTGGATTTAGAGATCTTGTATAAAGTACACAAATTTTCAAGAATCTCATTACAGAATTCACCTCCATTATCTGTTACTAAGGACTTTGGAGTGGTATGCCTGCAGATAATGCGTTCTTTAAACGCTCTAGCTACTGTCTCTGCAGTCTTATCTGCAATAGGAACTAACTCACAATATCTGGTGAAATGGTCTACCATAACACACAGATGTTTGTTGCCTTGGAGGGAACATTTAAAATTGGTTAGCAAATCAAGGGCAACTCTTTCCCACGGTTCGCTAGTGGTTGGGTACACTTGGATTGGATTAGGACCATTGACATTTCCTTTATGTTGCATACAGACACTACATTTCTTAACTTACTCGGAAATGTCAGTTGCCATACGTGGCCAAAAGTATTTCATTCTGGCTTGTTTCACAGAACGATCCATACCAGGGTGTGCAACACCTGGTGCATCATGAACTAGCTGTAGAGCTACTTTCACTAGTGACTGTGGAATTACTAACTGGTAAACTCTTCTGCTTGGAGTACCCAACTCGGCTGTTCGATACAGTAATTCTTGGCTCATTACAAAGTCACTAATGGGTGCTGGTGGCTTCACAGTAAGAATAAGATCTTCCTGGAGCAGGAATCGAATCACACCAGACCACATGGGATCTGTTCTTTGGGCAGTTTTGACATCCTCGACAGTAAATGGAGGATCTGCAGTAACTACACTAACGTGTCACGATAAAGCATCTGCGACTACATTTGACTTGCCAGGTAAATGTTCAAAAGTGGGATTGAACTCTTGGATAGTCAAGGTCCATCTGGCTAACCTTCCAGTAGGCTGTTTGTTCTGGAATAAAGGTATCAGTGGCGCATGGTCTGTCAAGACATGAACAGGGTACTGGTAAATGATGTCTCAGAAGTGCTTTAAAGACCATACTATTGCTAAAGCTTCTTGCTCTGTTACTGTATAATTACGTTCAGCCTTCGTAAGGATTCGGCTAGCAAATGCAACTGCGTTGTACTTGCTATCAGTCTTCTGAGCTAGTACGGCACCTATGCCAATTGAACTAGCATCAGTTGTCAGATAGAAGGGCTTAGAAAAATCTGGAAATTTCAAAATTGGAGCAGATGTTAGCTTTTCTTTTAATGTCTGGAATGCTCTTTCTTGACGGAAGGTCCAAACAAAAGGAGCATCTTTCTTAAGCAACTCAGTTAGAGGAGCAGCTATGGAAGAAAAATTGGCAATGAAAGATCTATAAAAACCTGCTAAGCCCACAAAGGATCTTACGGCATCAGCAGTTTTGGGAGTTGGAAAATTTAGTACTGCAGTTACTTTACTTTGATCAGTCGTAACCCCTCTGGGAGTGACTACGTGACCAAGAAACTTAATTTCTGATTTGAAAAATTGACATTTGGACAGTTTGATCTTTAAATTGGCTTCTTCAAGCTTTCCAAGTACTGTATCAAGTCTTTTCAGGTGTGTATCCACGTCTTCGGACATGACGATTACGTCGTCTAAGTACACCATAAGTGCTTTACCTATAAGACCTCTAAAGATGTTGGTCATGAGTCTAGAGAACGTGATAGGAGACGATCGTAATCCAAACGCCATACGGAGGAAGTGATAATGACCTGTGGGAGTGGAGAATGCAGTTAACTCTTGGCTGTCCTCGTGAAGAGGGACTTGCCAAAACCCTTGTAACGAGTCCAGGGTCGAGAAGACTTTGTTATCGCCGATATTGCGTAAAAGGTCACCTAGTACAGGAAGTGGAAAACGATCTGGAATGGTTTTCGCGTTCAACTTCCTAAAATCAATCACCGGGCGCCAAGTGCCGTCCTTCTTAGGCACTAGGATCAAGGGCACATTCCAGGGTGAATTGCTAGGTGCAATAACTCCATCATCAAGCATTTGATTGATCAATTCTTCTGCGACAGCAACTTGTGAATGAGGCATTCTGTACGCAGGTATGTAGATAGGTCTAGTACCAGGTTCAAGTGGAATACGATGGGACAATAAGTTCGTTATACCCATCTTCTCACCTGGTAAGGCAATGGCTTTACGACGTTTGTTCAGCAGAGTCAACAAACGCTTGACTTCATCTGGGAAGTCAGTGGGAGCTAAGTCTTTCTCCTCAACTGGTGAAACAGATTGATCCGGTGAAGTGGATGAGGTCTCCCCGGTAGAAATAGCACCGACCCACTGGTCAGGTGGCACGTCATCCTGTACTTGAACAGGGTAAGGATAGTGAACTAGGTCAACGAGGTTGGTATTTGCTCTGAGACAACACTGTGACCCAAAGTGTTAGCAAGGAGTAAATGGATCTTACTGTCTCTTACAATGTGTAAGGAAGGTTCAACAAATAAACCTTTGACCTTGCAGGAATCACTGTCAACTAGGACGTTATCACCATCTGGAACATTAGGAACAACAACAGACACTCTATTGAGAGCACTAGCCGCAACAGAGACGTCTTTCTGCAAACGGCTTGTGACATCAACAAGAGATGGCATTACTAGTTCCAAGTAATCGTTTTCTGACAAGGCATCCCCTGTGGAGAAACTACTACTCGAACTAGCAGTCATTGCAGGGATAGGCTGTGCACTCAAGACAGTCTGAGTGTCCTCGGACACTTGAGGCAACGGAACACTATCCACTATAGGTGGAACACTGATGGGAGTGACAGAATTACCAGTGCCCGACCGCTTGGGTACGCTACTGGAGAATGCATTGGCTTGTAAGGACTTAATGCGTACATCATACTCTGCAGCAGTATGACAGATTTCTGATCCAAGCTGGTAACCCCAGAATGGAACGATCAAGTCGTCAATTTGGGCATGCCATCGGTACGGGTCGAGCACAATGCGTAAGTCTCGCATGGAAGCAAATCCCTGAAGAAGGTCACCAGGGAAAGTAATCTGGTCGACAACAAGAAAAGCAGCAGTAAAGTCTCTGCCTTGGATAGTAAAGGTAAGCGAAGTCTGACCTCGGACTCGCAGAAGGGAACCAGCTACTCTAAGGGAGGTTACAGTAGTTGGTTCAATGAGGAGGACATGTCGTAACCGCTTCTCTTTAAACAAGCTAGACCTAATGATATAAACTTGCGCACCAGAGTCCATGAACACATGAACGGGCGCATTATGGACAGAAGCTTGTACTAATGGACCAATCGTTACATTAGGAGTTATATGCAAACAGGAAGGTGAGTTATCATCGGAGAAGGCATTTTCTACTTCATCCCCAAATTCCTCTACGTCAGAGACGTGTGAAGCAACATCATCAGCAGGATTGTCATTCTCGAGACTGCTTAAGGCTTCAAAGGAATTGTGAACGGGGATGGTGTACTCATTATCACCTACCATCACCATGGGACGGTTTGATTGGGGCGCTCTAATTCCCCCGAATTGGAAGAATGAGCCTGGTTCTAATTAGATTGTGAACCACGACGTCTGTTTCCTCTCCTGGCTCTGCGGTTGGAACGGCCACGGAAAGATCTAGAGTACTGCATATTGTAGAGAGCATTGCACTCAGATGTGTCATGTCCATGAATTCTATGATAAGTACAGTATGGAAGATCTGACTGGTACTCATCATCAGTACGACGCTTCTTAGGGTGACTGTCATAACAATTACTAGCGATATGGCCACGGAAACCACAATTGTAGCAAATTCTTTGACTGTGGTTACTGTACGTACTACGGGTGCTACGGGAATGATGGCTCTTAACACTTGCTTTGGATGATGGGCGCGAGTGATTGCGGTTGGGAGGTTTGGTAGTAGCACAAACTAGAGGAGGTAGAGGATTGGACAAGGTGTTTGGCATAGACCTACGATAAGGGAAGGTTCCCTCGGGACACAAATTTCGTACATGGATTAGAGCTTTAAGCGGTCCCATAGTAGCATCTAGCGGACTTGAATTGTACACATACTTAGATGTCGGTGGCATTAGTTGTTTAATAACTCCAAATGCAGCTAATTTGGCAAACCCATCAAGGGCTGGTTTATCACTATATTTAAGGTACTTTGAATTTTGACCTGCTTTAACAAATGAGGACATTAGGTTATTAAGACGAAGAGCAAACTCATCTAATGACTCTTCTGGTCTCGGAACTGTGCAAACTAATTCCTTGAGAACAACGAACGGATCGGTTTCTCGCACCGGTTCAAGATAATTGCGAATTAACTGTTCATAATCTTGCCACCTGGTTAGATCTTGGAAGTCCTTCATACGAATTAAGTTAAATACATTTGAGGCTGCTGGAGAACGGGCTAGACTCTCCTTTCCCATACTTATTAAAAAACTCTCAGATGGGAGACCATCAACTGAAGCATTAGCTCTGGCTCTAACTGCGGTAAACCAACCTTCAAGGTTGTCTGGGTCACCATTGAACAATGGCATAGCATCATACGGATCATGACTGAAATTACGCAGGCTAGAAGTCTGAGTATGTCTATCGTTTGATAAGGAGTTACTCGAATTTTGGGCTGACAAATTAATGGTTGTACTAGCAGCATGTGCTGAGGCATCGCTTGAGAAAACTTGAGACATGTTTGCAAAATGTAAAACAAGAATTTAGAGAACAAAAGAAAATTATAACTGAGGAACACACAACACAGTGAACTTAAATGGGAAGGAAAAAAAATTGTTTAACTATTCTGCATAAGTAATTAAAAATTGACAGGTCACACAGTAAGCAAAGAACTCACACAAGAAAAATATGCAACTGAAATGAACAACACTTTGAAAATCAAGAGAACTTTTTGTACTTTACTCAAATCTAATTTGCTCAACTTTTACTTTAAATTGAATAAATGGCACAGTGAGTTGTCTTTACTTTCAATGCAACAAGGAAATACACAATAAAATGATAAAATGGACTCAATAAAACTTGTGCAAAAATAAAACAGAGGCACAATTCACTGAAATAAAACAAAATGATACAGACAGAATAAAATGTTATGCACAGAACAGAGCATAAGAAACTGCACTGAAATAAACTGTAGCAATATTGCAAAATAATTGCTAATCAAAAAAACACAGCTTAGAATCTCTGCAAGAAAAACTTTAGTGGCAACACAATATTTGCAGAAGAATTATTGCAAAATGAATCAATGTGCAATAATAAAAATTAGTACACACACAAGAAAAGAAATATATCAAAGAATGAACACTTTAACTCTTAACTGCACTCAAGCAACACTTAACAAGCAAAAGAACAATTTACCCTAAAAGAAGAACTTAAAAATTGCACTAAGAGTGAATTTGTTCAATGAAACATGAAAAATAATAGGTGCTAAAACACAGAACAAAAAGTTTGAACACTTACAGTGATGCAGAACACAACACATCAACAAACACAATACTAAGATTTCTTGCAATGAAACTTGATGTGTGAAAAATTTTTTAAAAATTGATTTCTTGTTTGCACAAAATAATGGCACTATTGTCTGTGGAAATAAGACAAATTAGACACTGGCTGAATGAAAGAATATGAACACAAGAATGTTCAACACACAGGGAAACAAACAAAAATACACAAAAGCTGGGAAGAGAAAAAAAATAACAGACAACACTGAGTTGTGATGCAGAATATGAGGTGAAAAATTACTGAAATACTTCAACTTCACACGATGAGCACAGCAGAGGTGGAAGCTGACTTGGCAGGCAAAAGAATTGGATGGGGTAGGCTAGGCTGGACTAGGACTCCGTTGTTCTGACTCCCCCACCACAGACTGGAAACTGGCTTATTTTGCAAACTCGGGTCAACCCCTCGGGAGTGATGCAAATAAGCAGATACACTAATACAAGAGACTGACCAGTGAATAATGTAGAAGCTGGTAGGAGCTTGGACGGGAGAACTGGCTTGAGGTAGTTGGCTGGCGTCAACCACGGTAGGACTACTGGTGACACGAAATGGCCGTCTTGCTGGTCGAAATTTATCTCCAGAAATCGCTGTAATCGTCAGAATTACAGGCCCTCCGCTGCCACCATTTATCGTAAGGGTTCTTAAATGGAGATATCGTAGGT
Source organism: Cherax quadricarinatus (assembly GCF_026875155.1). Classification (NCBI taxonomy): domain Eukaryota; kingdom Metazoa; phylum Arthropoda; class Malacostraca; order Decapoda; family Parastacidae; genus Cherax; species Cherax quadricarinatus. The sequence continues at coordinate 12,440,036 of NC_069399.1, read as the reverse complement.
TGAAGGTAGACACACTTGTTGGATGGTAACATTGTCAAACTGTGATGATGAATGTGGAGCCCAGCCTCAGCCTGTCTTCGCCTGTAGGTCTACGCCGACTGAGAGCGGGGCAGAGGTATGAGCCTACACATGTGCATCCCGTGACGTCACACAAAGCCACAGGCCTACAAGGGATCTCGTATCTAAAGCACATGGATGATACTAATATGCTATGCTATATAATACAGGGATCAGCAACTATGCTGACACTTTGGTTTATGATGAATAGGAAAAATTTTTGGGATTCAGTGCAATAACTATACAGCATCTCTTCTGGTCGTCTTTAAACTTATAATGCTGAAAACCAGCACACAGGAGAGTGAAACTAATGATAACCTTCCGGCACGACTTTTACCGCTAATTTGACTAGTCGTCAGAAACAACAGACACTCGACAACTTTCAGACAGGTTACATACAAGGGATACTTACCCCAGACCTGTGTGAGCTTTTCTCTGCCATTCTTCCCAGACGGTATATCACTGTCTTTAAGGACCTCGCCAAAGACCCGAGTATTATCGTCATCAGAGCCAACAAAGGAGACCGAATCGCCATTCTCAACATCAGCGACTACAGCACCAAGAATACGGACCTCTTCATTGACCTACTTAACACATACAAGCCGACAAACACTCAACAGTAGGAGGAACTCACCAAGGTCCTCCAATTCAAAATCATAGAAATGGAGCTTGATATGCCTTAGGCCTATCATCAGGCTGCGAGATGCTTTATCTCTCTCACTCTGCACTGATATGACGTACAGACAACAGTCCTCTCTCTTCCTCGCGTGCTGTGGGGCCTGGTTGACCCGCAGGACAATTTAACACACATCCTGTAACCAAGAACCAATAAACCTACACGTCGCCTTTGAAGCCTATCATTCATCGCTATCTGACCTTATAACCATTATTATTTATACTCGTGGACAGCGGTGGTCATGGCAGCTGTGTTTGCCCGGAGAGGGAAAGGAAGATGATGTCACTACCACACCGATTAATACAAGCAGCAACCGCCTCTCAACGAGTTATCGTCATATCGTGTCTGCCACTCCCAGTACCCACACATAAGTACAAGCAGGAATCAGGCCCTATTTCACTGAATTTCATCGCTAAACCTTATAGGTGTCACCTGGGCCTCCAGGCATCCCAGGCTGTTTCTAATTCACGTGTTTAGTGTCACTTGTTTGTTTCTCCTACTGTTTCAGTTCAACACAGCTATTTCTGCATATCAGACGGGAGTTTTGTTTAGTTTTTACTTTCAGAGCAGGATGTCCATCCCTGTTTCCCATATAGATGAGTGATGAGGAAGTGGGTGAGATCCTCGCTGCACAATACGCCACCCAACCTACCACCACCACCACTCAATGTTCACTACCTCTCTGCTGTTTCTCTGTGAATTCCGTGAGAATTCCTGGCCAGAGCTGTGTATCTGAGTGCCCAAGGTCACTTGAAGTCATGCTGATCTACAAGCCAGGTGGATCAGCAAGTGACATGGATCAGAAAGCCACATGAATCTCCGAGCAATATGTATTAACAAGATGAGTGGTTCAGCAATCCACGTGGATTCCCAAGACATATGGATCATCAAGCTAGATGTCCAAGCCAATGGTCGTCCGTGCTTGTCAAGCCAGATGTCCAAGCCACTTGCTGCTGTCTACTGCCTGACCTCACAGAGCGATGTTACCCAAAACGTAACCATGTTGCCATGACGTCACTCCTGGAGGTTACCTGGAGGTTATTCCGGGGACCAACGCCCCCGCGGCCCGGTCCATGACCAGGCCTCCCGATGGATCAGGGCCTGATCAACTAGGCTGTTACTGCTGGCCGCACGCAGTCCAACGTACGAGCCACAGCCCAGCTGATCCGGCACTGACTTTAGGTATCTGTCCAGCTCTCTCTTGAAGGCAGCCAGGGGTTTATTGGTAATTCCCTAATGCTTGATGGGAGGCTGTTGAACAGTCTTGGGCCCCGGACACTTATGGTGTTTTCCCTTAGTGTATGAATGGCGCCCCTACTTTTAATTGGGGGCATTTTTCATCGCCTGCCCAGTCTTTTACTTTCGTAGGGAGTGATTTCTGTGTTCAGATTTGGGACCATTCCTTCCAGGATTTTCCAAGTGTATATTATGATATATTTCTCCCTTCTGCGCTCCAACGAGTACAAGTCAAGTGCTTCCAAGCGTTCCCAATAGTTAAGGTGCTTGACAGAACTTATACGTGCAGTAAAGGATCTCTGTACACTCTCTAGATCTGCGATTTCACCTGCTTTGAATGGAGATGTTAATGTACAGCAGTATTCCAGCCTAGAAAGAACACGTGATTTGAAAAGGATCATCATTGGTTTGGCATCTCTCGTTTTGAACGTTCTCATTATTAATCCTATCATTTTCTTTGCATGTGCGATTGTGGCACTGTTGTGATCCTTGAAAGTGAGATCCTCAGACATTACTACTCCCAGGTCCCTTACATTATTTTTCCGCTCTATTGTATTGGCCAGTCTGTAGTATACTCTGTTCTAGCTATTATCTCCTCCAGTTTTCCATAACAGAGTAGTTGGAATTTGTCCTCATTGAACATCATATTGTTTACCGTTGCCCACTGGAAAACTTTGTTTATATCTTCTTGGAGGTTAACCGCGTCCTCAGCAGATGACAGCCTCATGCAGATCCTAGTATCATCCGCAAAGGATTATACGGTGCTGTGATGTATATCTCTGTCTATGTCTGATATGAGGATGAGGAATAGGATGGGGGCGAGTACTGTGCCTTGTGGAACAGAGCTCTTCACTATGGCAGCCTCCGATTTAACTCTGTTGACAACTGCTCTTTGTGTTCGATTTGTTAGGAAGTTGAAGATCCATCTCCCCACTTTCCCAGTTATTCCTTTAGCACGTATTTTATGGGTTATTACGCCATGATCGCATTTGTCAAATGCTTTTGCAAAGTCTGTGTATATTACATCTGCATTCTGATAAATTAGACACATGTGCGCTTGCCTAACCAAGGGTTAGGCAAGCGAAGAATTACCAAGTGTTAAGTATTAAGTTGCAGTGTCTGACACTGTCAGGCACTGCAACTTCTTGGGATCTTAATACTTGGGAATTCTTCGTTTGCCTAACCCTTGGGCATGACCTACTTCCACATTGAACAAATGTGACACCACCTACGACTGCTGCACCTCTCCTGCCTACGGTTTATAAGCTCCTTCTCCGCACTTATGCCGTATTCTATTCAAGATTGATGGACTGACCACATCGACTCAAGGCTGAGGGACTCATTACCTCATTCTCCTCCTGTTCTTCAAGATTCTCCTTTGTATGGACTGATGAAGCCACCGTGTGGCGAAACGTTACCTCAAAAATGATACCCAAGAGTTGCACATGTGTCTAATTTATCAAAGTGTCAGTTCTCTGAACCATTGATCTACAATCTGCATTCTGATTTTCTTCCAGTGCATCCAAGTCCATATCATAGTGATCCAGTGGTTGTGAGAGGCAGAAGCGACCTGCCCTGAACCCATGCTGTCCTGGATTGCTCAGGAAGTCACACGCGACGCCACCCAGGACGTCGCTTCGTGACGTCAACCCTGGACGCCACCCAGCATGACGTCACCTCGCGATATCACCTCTTGACATCACGTCTGACATCACTCCATGATGTCACATCGAGAGTAAAATTTGCCATTTTACAGTGAGCAATTCAAATGTTATCAGTAATGTTTAGAACGACTAGGAGAAGAAATACTGAAAGTGTTCGGTGTCAAATGTCATGAATTAGTTTCTCTCATTCAGTGTTCCATTACTAGTGTTCTCACATGTTCATGAATGCCTTAGAGTCGATTTTTACACAGAAAACCATCGTATGCTAGTGCAAGCCATGTGTTGCAATAATATTACCGCATATGCTGCGCAGGTGTGCAAGTTTTCCGTGTTCCAATTTGTGGTCTGAGTCCAGACCATTGTAACACCTTTGTGTTACATGTCACACCGATGGAACCGTTCGACGAAGAGTTGTCTGAGTACTGTTGTATAGACGTTACTTATGCTCGCTAAGTAAGAGAGCTCTTATCACTCCACCACCTGACTGACAGAGTACAGTTACAGATGTAGATGAATGGTTCAGAGAACCGACAAGTTGATAAATTAGACACATGTGCAACACTTGCGTATCTTTAATGAGGAAACGTTTCGCCACACAGTGGCTTCATCAGCCCATACAAAGGAGAATGGTGAAGAACACGAGGAGTTTGAGGTAATCAGTCCCTCAGCCTTGAGTCGATGTAGTCAGTCCATCAGTCTTGAAAAGTATACAGCAAATGTGTGAAGAAGTGGCTTATATACTATAGGCAGAAGAGGTGCAGCAGTCGTAGGTGGTATTATATTTGCCCAATATGGAAGTAGGTCATAGTAGTATACTTTTCTTCTGTATGACTTCTCCAAGGATGCCGCCTTTTCACACCTGTGTGAAATTTCGCACGTATCTGATAATGACCCTTACGGTCCCATGCGACCTGAACCCGCGCCCGCGCGCCCGCCAGCACCCACCCGCACCCACTCGCGCCCACCCGCGCCCACCCGCGCCCGTGCCGCCCCTGCAGCGCCTTCTGCAGCGTCCGCCGGATCGCCCCCGCTCCCCGAATTTTTTCCAATTTTTTCCAATTTTTTTTTAATTTCATATTTTTTTTGTTTCCAATCTCCTCGGATCAACCCCCCCACACCTCACACCACCCACTCCCATACACTCTATGAATGAATATTCCTGCTCTACTTCCTTGGATCAAGACCTCCCTCTCCATCCCCCCAAAAATTTTTATTTCCTTATATTCTCCACTTCCTCGGATCAAGTTTTGAGGTTCCCCCTATGGGTACCCCTCCCATTTCCATCTACCCATACCCTCTAAACCCAATATTTCTCCTCCACTTCCTTTGATCAAGACCTCCATCCCCCCCAGAAAAATCCATTTTCTTGTATTCTCCAACTTCTCGGATCAAGATTTACCCTCCATCTCCCCCCACACCTCCCACCACCCACTTCCATCTCTCATACCATCTAATTCCAATATTCCTGCTTCGTCTCCTTGGATCAACTTTTTCTCGATATTAATGCTACAAAGATGTGAGCTACTCCCCATCTCCTTGGATCAACACCTCCATCTCCCCCACACCTCCCAACATCCACTTCCATCTCCCATACCCTCTAAATCCAATATTCCTGCTCCATCTCCTTGGATCAAGACCTCCTTCTCCCTCTCACCCCCCACCACCCTCTGAGCCCAATATCCCCTGGGGGGGGAGATGGAGGGTGTTGATCTGAGGAGATGGAGAGCACAAAAATAAATTCGAAAATATTTGGGGGGACAGAGAGGGAGGTCTTGATCCAAGGAAGTAGAGCAGTAATATTTGGACATAGAGTGTATGGGAGTGGGTGGTGGGAGATGTGGGGGGGTTGATCCGAGGAGATGGGAAGCAAAAAAGTCTGAAATTCAAAAAAAATAAAAAAAAAATCGGAAAAAATTCGGGGAGAGGGGGCGATCCGGCGGACGCTGCAGAAAGCACTGCAGGGGCGGCGCGGGCGCGGGTGGGCGAGGGTGGGCGCTGGCGAGAGAGCGGGCGTGCGGGCGTGCGGGCGCGCGGGTGTGTGGGCGCGGGTCGGCGAGGCACAGGACCGTAAGGGTCATTATCAGATAGGTGCGAAATTTCACATATAGGTGTGAAAAGGCGGCATCCTTTGAGAAGCCATACAAAAGAAAAGTATACTGCTATGACCTACTTCCATACTGGGCAAATGTAATACCACCTACGAGTGCTGCACCTCTTCTGCCTGTAGTATATAAGCCACTTCTTTGCACATATGCTGTATATTTTTCAAGACTGATGGACTGACTACAAAGACTCAAGGCTGAGGGACTGATTACCTCACACTCCTGTTCTTCACCATTCTCCTTTGTATGGACTGATGAAACCAATGTGTGGCGAAACGTTTCCTCATTAAAGATACCCAAATGTTGTACATGTGTCTAATTTATCAACAGTTACAAATACAAAACAGTCTGGGGATACTCAGTCTAACCTCTGCTCCAACTCAAACTGTCTAGATGATGATAGTGGTCAAGCTGCAGTATCCCTGATGGCAGGCGACAGTCTGACTTTTGTCATGGCTTCAATGAGAATAGTTACAGCCTGTACAAAGTGTGATGTCACTTTGCTAGTTAGCTCGCTCACTTCAGTTATAGTGTATGCTGCTGCGACTCACCCACTCTCACTGGCACCAATAGACTGTGCTGCGTCGAGTTCCTGACAGTGACTTCTCCTGTGATAGAAGCAAACTAGAAATGTCCTCCTGAGTTGCACACCAGAAGTAGTCCTGCCTAGATGCGGAGTTCTGCTGACGTCTCACTCGACGGCACTAGCAGGTAGTGCCCCAGGTTAAGTTAACCCTGCAGTGACAACTCCGCGATGACTACTTCACCGTCCCAGACAAGACAGTACCTAAAAACGTCATAACTCAGCCGCAGTCAAGTCTCCTGATGTGTTGCAGGATCTGTCCAGATGCAGAAAGTGTGCAGTGATGCCAACGAATCTCACTATGTTGACACACGATGTTTTTAGCACCCTTTTTTTCCTTCCATCCCTGCATGAACTTATTTATTATATATTTATATATATATATATATATATATATATATATTTATATATATATATTATATATATATATATATATATATATATATATAATATATATAATAATATATTTATTTTTAAAATATTTATATTTATATATATATATCAATATCATATATAGTTCTCTGTCTTCCTATTATGTCTAGAATCTTGTATTGATAAAGCCACTGGATGGCGAAACGTCTACAATAAAGAATATCCAGATGTTTTATATATAATATATATTATATATATATATATATTATATATATTAATATATTTTATATTATATATATATTGTATTATTTTATAATATATATTAACTATGCATGACAAGCCACAGGGAGGTGGAACTCTTTAGCTCAAGACATGTGTAATGTTGCAAGGCTGCAGCTGAAGGAATGAGGGGAGGTTTTTTTCCTCAGAATAACGCAGAGTGGGCCTGTCGCCTCCTCCTGGCTCTCTTAGAATGTGGCTGGCAGTCAGCGTCACTCCCACTACTGCCACGAACCCCCATCCTACCATATGATGTAAGAGGTATTTTGAGAAGTCAAGAATTATGGAATTAGAAGATATAAAAGTCTGTCCCAAGCTTTTTCTAACCGTTTAGAGCAGGTTCTGTGACTTGAGAAAATACGTTTCTCAGTGGATATTATATATATGCATTTCTCTTGTTCTGTACAACCTGTTTAGTGAGGGGCGAGCCTTTTTCAGTGTTCAGAACATTAAAATTGAAAAATTACGGAAAAAAGTGTTTTCTTACTGAAAAATAGTGCAAATTCTGGCAACATTTTGAAGTAATCAGCTTGTTTCTATCATATTTCTAAGTATGTTTTTCATTAAATGTATTTTTTTTTTGTTCTTTGTGTCAGCAAAAATATATGTAGGCAATTAGCAGGATTTTTTTCCTCCAAAAATTACGGGTTTTCTGATTATTTCATTCTAAATACTCTACATGGCAGGGCAGTGAGCGAGTCCCTCAGGACCGGTAAGCCAGCGGAAGGCTGGCTTACCGGTCCAAAGGCGGGTCATCATCTGACTAAGACCCGCGTCAGGAAATTTGTCCTGTTTCCTGACGAACCTTACCTAACCTAACCAAGTAGCCTGGAGACTGTAAAGAAGGGTGGAGGGATGTCGCAATCTGAGAGTTGGTGCGCCACTTGAAGATAGTAGAACTAGTTCTACTGTCTTCGAGTTATGTCCTGGGATTTGTATTGATAAAGCCACTGGATGGCGAAACGTCTACAACAGATACCCAGATGTTGCACATGTTTCTTAATTTCATCTTGTCGGTATTGTATACCATTCTTGAATAACTTGTCAGACACTGCAACATCATGGAATCTTGATTCTGAGGACATGTACATAACCTTCACGACTACGACAACTACTACTACAACTAACCCATCTCTTTGGGAAGGACCTACTTCCACTGGGGAATCCCGCCTACCAGTGACTATGCCCTCGTCTGCTACACGTCCCATTTCCACCTGACGTTAGTATATAAGCGTCAGGCGCCTTGCTTCTGCTTCAGAATCTCCACGACTATGGTGCTCTTCGCACCTACTCCTAGGTTGAGGGACTGATTACCTCATCTTCTGTACATAGTTCTACTATCTTCAAGTTATGTCCTGGAATTTGTATTGATAAAGCCACTGGATGGCGAAACGTCTACAGTAAAGATACCCAGATGTTGCACATGTGTCTTAATTGCATTACAATTATAAAACTGCAGCAGTAACACCCCTAATTCAGAGTGCAGGCGCTGTACTTCCAATCTCCAGGACTCAAGTCCGGCCTGCCGGTTTCCCTGAATCCCTTCATAAATGTTACTTTGCTCACACTCCAACAGCACGTCAAGTATTAAAAACCATTTGTCTCCATTCACTCCTATCAAATACACTAACGCATGCTTGCTGGAAGTCCAAGCCCCTCGTACGCAAAAACCTCCTTTAACCCCTCCCTCCAGCTTTTCCTAGGGCGACCCCTACTCTGCCTTCCCTCCACAACTGATTTATACACTACTGACGTGATTCTGTTTCATTCCAATCTCTCTACATGTCCGAACCACCTCAACAACCCTTCCTCCACCCTCTGGACAACAGTTTTGGCAATCCTGCACATTGCTCTCAGACATGACATCTCCACTGCCTCCAGCCATCTCCTCGCTGCAACATTCATCACCCATGCTTCACACCCATATAATATATATATATAATATATATATATATATATATATATATATATATATATATATATATATATATATATACATATACATGTATATATATATATATATATATATATATTATATATATATATATATATATTATATAATATATATTATATATATATACATATACATAATATATATATATATATATATATATATATATATATATATATATATATATATATATATATATATATATATATATATATATATATATATATATATATAGGTAGGTAGTAGGTTGTAGGTAGTAGGTTGGTAGACAGCAACCACCCAGGGAAGTACTACCGTCTTGCCAGATGACTGTGAAACAGAAACCTGTAACTGTTTTGCATGATGGTAGGATTGCTGTTTTCTTTTTCTGTCTCATAAACATGCTAGATAACAGGGATATCTTGCTACTCCTACTTACACTTTGGTCACACTTCACAGACACGCACATGCATATATATATATACATACATCTAGGTTTTTCTCCTTTTTCTAAATAGCTCTTGTTCTTCTTTATTTCTTCTATTGCCCATGGGGAAGTGGAAAAGAATCTTTCCTCCGTAAGCCATGCGTGTCGTATGAGGCGACTAAAAATGCCGGGAGCAATGGGCTAGTAACCCCTTCTCCTGTAGACATTTACTAAAAAAGAGAAGAAGAAAAACTTTATAAAACTGGGATGCTTAAATGTGCGTGGATGTAGTGCGGATGACAAGAAACAGATGATTGCTGATGTTATGAATGAAAAGAAGTTGGATGTCCTGGCCCTAAGCGAAACAAAGCTGAAGGGGGTAGGAGAGTTTCAGTGGGGGGAAATAAATGGGATTAAATCTGGAGTATCTGAGAGAGTTAGAGCAAAGGAAGGGGTAGCAGTAATGTTGAATGATCAGTTATGGAAGGAGAAAAGAGAATATGAATGTGTAAATTCAAGAATTATGTGGATTAAAGTAAAGGTTGGATGCGAGAAGTGGGTCATAATAAGCGTGTATGCACCTGGAGAAGAGAGGAATGCAGAGGAGAGAGAGAGATTTTGGGAGATGTTAAGTGAATGTATAGGAGCCTTTGAACCAAGTGAGAGAGTAATTGTGGTAGGGGATCTGAATGCTAAAGTAGGAGAAACTTTTAGAGAGGGTGTGGTAGGTAAGTTTGGGGTGCCAGGTGTAAATGATAA
>NC_069399.1:12399951-12424951 GCF_026875155.1 Cherax quadricarinatus | reverse complement strand
CACTGTGATACATCATTACGTACCATGACTCGTTGTTGTCTCCCTGTCAGGTATTCTCTGATCCATTGCAGTGCCCTTCCTGTTATATGCGCCTGATGCTCTGTGTCAAAGGCCTTCTTGCAGTCCAAGAAGATGCAATCAACCCACCCCCTCTCTCGTGTCTTACTTCTGTTATTTTATCATAAAACTCCAGAAGGTTTGTGACACAGGATTTGCCTTCCATGAATCCGTTCTGGTTGACATTTACACTCTTGTTCCGTTCCAGGTGCTCCACCACTCTCCTCCTGATAATCTTCTCCTTAATTTTGCATACTATACACGTCAATGACACAGGACTATAGTTTAGTGCCTCTTTTCTGTCTCCTTTTTTAAAAATGGGAACTACATTTGCCATCTTCCATACCTCAGGTAGTTGCCCAGTTTCCAGGGACGTGTTGAAGATTGTGGTAAGTGGCACGCACAACATATCTGCTCCATCTCTAAGGACCCACGGGGAGATGTTGTCCGGTCCCATTGCCTTTGAGGTATCGATGTCCCTTAGCAGTTTCTTCACCTCCTCCTCATCTGTATGTATGTCGTCCAACACTTGTTGGTGTATTCCTTGCTGGTGTCCCCATCTGGTCTGTCCCCCCAGAGTCCTTCCTGACTCTACTGTAAATACTTCCTTAAATCTCGTGTTGAGCTCCTCACATACCTCTTGATCGTTTCTTGTGAGTTCTCCACCTTCAGCCTTATCACCTGGTCCTTGACTGTTGTCTTCCTCCTAATGTGGCTATACAGCAGTTTCGGGTCAGATTTGACTTTCGATGCTATGTCGTTTTCATACTGTCGCTGGGCCTCCCTCCTTATCTGTGCATACTTGTTTCTGGCACTTCTACTAATCTCCTTGTTTTCCTGGGTCCTATGCCTCCTGTACCTTTTCCATTCTCTGTTGCACTTAGTTTTTGCCTCCCTACACCTTCGGGTAAACCAAGGACTCGTTTTGGTCTTCCTATTATTTCTGTTTCCCTTGGGAACAAAACTTTCCTCTGCCTCCTTGCACTTTGTTGCCACATATTCCATCATCTCGTTTACTGATTTTCCTACCATTTCTCTGTCCCACTGAACCTCCTGCAGGAAGTTTCTCATACCTGTGTAGTCCCCCCTTTTATAGTTTGGCCTGTCCCCTTCAGTTCCTGTTACCTTCTCACTTGTAACTCTACTATATAGTCACACACACACACACACACACACACACACACACACACACACACACACACAGAACTGCAGGAGGCCAAGAGAGGAATATGAAGAGAGCAACAGAGCAATGGTGGACACACTTGCTGAGGTGGCAAGAAGAGCTCACTCCAGCAGAGCAAAGTTGCTGGTTATGGGGGATTTCAACCACAGGGAGATTGACTGGGAAAACCTGGAGCCACATGGGGGTCCCGAAACATGGACAGCCAGGATGTTGGACATGGTGCTGGAAAACCTCATGCACCAACATGTTTAGGACACTACCAGAGTGAGAGTGGAGGATGAACCAGCAAGATTGGACCTTGTGTTCACCCTGGGCAGCTCAGACATTGAGGACATCAAGTATGAGAGTCCCCTAGGAGCTAGCGACCACGTGGTTCTGTGCTTTGAATACATAGTAGAGCTGCAAGTGGACAGAATAACAGGAGTAGAATGGGAAAAGCCTGACTATAAAAGAGGGGACTACATAGGGTTGAAGAACTTCCTGCGGGAGGTCCAGTGGGACAGAGAACTGGCAGGAAAGCCAGTAAATGAAATGATGGAATATGTAGCAACAAAATGCAAGGAGGCAGTGGAAAGGTTCATTCCCAAGGGCAACAGTAACAACGGGAAGACCAGAACGAGCCCCTGGTTTACCCGACGGTGTAAGGAGGCAAAAACAAAGTGCAATAGAGAATGGAAAAAGTACAGAATGCAGAGAACACACGAAAATAGGGAGATCAGTCGCAGAGCCAGGAATGAGTACGCACAGGTAAGGAGGGAGGCCCAGCGACAATATGAAAATGACATAGCATCGAGAATCAAGACTGACCCGAAACTGTTGTATAGCCACATCAGGAGGAAGACAACAGTCAAAGACCAGGTGATCAGATTAAGGACAGAAGGTGGAGAACTCAGAAGAAATGATCAGGAGGTATGTGAGGAGCTGAACAGGAGATTTAAGGAAGTTTTTACAGTAGAGACAGGAAGGGCTGTGGGAAGACAGCACAGAAGGGAACATCAAGAGGGAATATACCAACAAGTGTTGGATGACATACGAACAACTGAGGAGGAGGTGAAGAAGCTCTTAAGTGACCTTGACACCTCAAAGGCGATGGGACCGGACAACATCTCCCCATGGGTCCTTAGAGAAGGAGCAGAGATGCTGTGTGTGCCTCTAACCACAATCTTCAACACATCCTTGAAAACTGGGCAACTACCTGAGAAATGGAAGACAGCTAATGTAGTCCCCATATTTAAGAAAGGAAACAGAAACGAGGCACTAAACTACAGATCTGTGTCTCTGACATGTATTGTGTGCAAAGTCATGGAGAAGATTATCAGGAGGAGAGTGGTCGAACACATGGAAAGGAACAAGATTATAAATGAAAACCAGCATGGGTTCATGGAAGGCAAATCTTGTATCACATACCTCCTGGAGTTTTATGACAAGGTAACAGAAGTAAGACACGAGAGAGAGGGGTGGGTAGATTGCGTTTTCCTAGACTGCAGGAAGGCCTTTGATACAGTTCCCCACAAGAGATTAGTGCAGAAGCTGGAGGATCAGGCACACGTAAAAGGAAGGGTACTGCAATGGATAAGGGAATACCTGACAGGGAGGCAGCAACGAGTCATGGTACGTGAAGAGGTATCACAGTGGGCGCCTGTTACGAGCGGGGTCCCACAGGGGTCAGTTCTAGGATCAGTGCTATTTTTGATATATGATAACGACATGATGGAAGGAATAGACTCTGAAGTGTCCCTGTTCGCAGATGACGTGAAGTTGATGAGAAGAATTAAATCGGAGGAGGATGAGGCAGGACTGCAAAGAGGCCTGGAGAGGCTGGACATGTGGTCCAGTAACTGGCTTCTCGAATTCAATCCAGCCAAATGCAAAGTCATGAAGATTGGGGAGGGGCAAAGAAGACCGCAGACAGAGTATAGGCTAGGTGGACAAAGATTACAGACCTCACTCAGGGAGAAAGACCTTGGGGTGACCATAACACCGAGCACATCACCGGAGGCAAACATCAACCAAATAACCGCTGCAGCTTACGGGCGCCTGGCAAACCTGAGAATAGCGTTCCGATACCTTAATAAGGAATCGTTCAAGACACTGTACACTGTGTATGTTAGGCCCATACTGGAGTATGCAGCACCAGTCTGGAACCCACACCTGGTCAAGCACGTCAAGAAGTTAGAGAAAGTACAAAGTTGCAACAAGGCTAGTCCCAGAGCTCAAGGGAATGTCGTACGAGGAAAGGTTAAGGGAAATCGGACTGACGACACTGGAGGACAGAAGGGTCAGGGGAGACATGATAACGACATACAAGATACTGCGGGGAATAGACAAGGTGGACAGAGATAGGATGTTCCAGAGAGGGGACACAGGGACAAGGGGTCACAACTGGAAGCTGAAGACTCAGACGAGTCACAGGGACGTTAGGAAGTATTTCTTCAGTCATAGAGTTGTCAGCAAGTGGAATAGCCTAGCAAGTGAAGTAGTGGAGGCAGGAACCATGCATAGTTTTAAGAAGAGGTATGACAAAGCTCAGGAAGCAGAGAGAGAGAGGATCCAGTAGCGATCAGTGAAGAGGCGGGGCCAAGAGCTGAGTCTCGACCCCTGCAACCACAATTAGGTGAGTACAATTAGGTGAGTACACACATACACACACACTCGCAAACACATACACACACACAGACACACACACACACACGTATATACACACACACACACACATACATAAATGCACACACACACACACACATATACACACACACACACACACACACATACACACACACACACACACACACACACACCCCACACACATACATACAACACACACACACACACACACACACATGCATAAACGTACACACACACACACATACACACACACACACACACACACACACACACACACACACACACACACACCACACACACACACACACACACACACACACACACACACACACGCAAACATACACACACACAGAACACACACACACACTGACACACAGATACACAGACACACACACACACAACACACACACACACACACACACACACACACACACACACACACACACACAACAGACACACACACACACATACACACACACACACACACACACACACACACACAACACACACACACACACACACACACAACACACACACACACAGGAGCTAAGACTCGACCCTGCAACCACAAATAGGTGAGTACACACACACACACACACCACACACATACACAAACGCATACACACACACCAACACATACACCACATACACACACACACACATACACTGACACAATACCCACATACATACACACATACACACACCACACACACACATACACACAACACACAACACATACACAACCACCACACACACACACACAACACACACACACACCACACACACAAAATACACACTCACACACAACATCATGTACACACACACATACACACACACCACACACACACAACACACATCACACACACACACACCAACACACACACATACACACAAAACACAGGAACAAGCACTTGTAAGCTGTAGTACACACGCAAAGACACACATACACAGATTTCACACCATCGTGAACTGACCATCTGAACCTTTCTCTCTCCCCCCCTCTTCTTATCCTATGTAGAGACCTATCTCTACCTTTCTCACTCTTTACTTCTCTCCAGGTAAACTACAGGTAATATCTCTCTCTCTACTAACACTCTACCTATCTCTCTCTCTCTCTTCCCTCTCCCATTCTCTCCCTCTCTAACATCTCTTACCTCTAACACCTCCCCCCCTCTAAATCTCTCCCCTCTAGAATCTCTCCCCTCCCTTAGTCTCTCCCCTCATCCCTTTCCCCATCCTCTCCCTCCTCACCTCCCTCTCCCCCTAGCCCTCTCTCCCCTCCACACTCTTCCATCTCCCCCCTCTTTCCCCCTTCTCCCCCTCTCTCTCTGCCCCCTCTCTCTCCCCCTCTTTGCCTTCTCTTTCCTCTCTCTTCTCCCTCTCTCCCTCTCTCTCTCTACTCTCACTCTCTCTCCTCTTTCTCTCTCTCTCTCCTCTCTCTCTCTCTCTCTCTCTCTCTCTCTCTTCACTCCTCTCATCTCTCTCTCTCTTCTCTCTCTCTTTTGCTCTCTCTCTCTTCTCTTGATCTCTCTCTTCCCAAATTTTCTCTTTCTAACTCTCCCCCTCTCCTACTCTTCCCTTCACTCTCTCTCCCCCTCTCTCTCACTTCTCCCTCCCTCTCTCCCTCTATCTCCACTCTCCCTCTCTCCTCTTCCCTCTCTCTCTCTTGTCTCTTCTATTCCCCGTTTTTCCCTTCTAACTCTCCCCCCTCCTACCCTCCCTCACTCTCTCTCCCCCCTCTCTCCCCCTCTCTCTCTCACTCTCACTCTCTTTCCTTTTTCCTTCTCGCACTATCCCCCTCTCTCTACTTCCCTTCTCCTCTCTCTCTCTCTCTTCTCTTCTCTCTCTCTCTCTCATCTCCATCTCTTCTCCATTTTTCCCTTCTCCACTCTCCCCTCTCCTGCCTTCCCTTCTCTCTCTTGTCCCCCTCTTACACTCTCTGATGACTATTCCCTTTCCTTCTAACTCTTCCCCTCATCTCTTCCTTCTACCTTCTCTCTTCTCTCACAAAAAAAAAAAAAAAAAAAAATGGTGGGGACTCGCAGGAACGTCAAGGATTCAGATGAGAATGGTTCTGGTAGGGAGGAGTGGATGGAGAGGAGCAGTGGAAATGGTGGAACAAGAGTGGGAGAGAGAAATTAGGAGAGCTTTCTGAAAAAATGGTGAAAGAGTTCTGGAAAAAAAGAGACAAGGAGGGAAATCAGCAAAGGTTCTGTCAGATGCAGGACAGAACAGCAAGGGCAAGCACCACACACAAACTACTCTCAGAAACAGACAACCCTATCACACACATCCAACACACACTACAATCCTTACCCCCAAGCTCCACCAACATCGGAGAGCTATAGTATCCCACCAGTATGCCACAGGTCTCCCACCCCCACAGGGCCCCCAAACACAGTGTTGAAAGGAAACTGATAGGTATGGTACACAAACGCGGATGGAATAACCAAATAAGGGGGAAGGAGTGCACGAAAGGGTCAATGAAGCATCACCGGAAGCAATAGCTTCTTACATACTAACCTAAGTTACAGGAGTTGATAACTGCATGCAAATCTTTCCAACGGGATACTCAAAATCATGAGGAAGACAGATGGGGAAACAGGGGGGGTGGAGGACGTGGCGTTGCCTGATCAAAATCGCTGAATTTTGTGAGCTGGTGAGAGGAGATAGCGGAGAAGAAGTGATTACATAGTGGGAACACTTCCACTCTGGAGGTCCAAGTTGGTAATAGCAGTGTGGATAAACCAGACCACAGAACAGGCAGGAGGCCAAAGGGCAAGGTAAGACGAGAGCAATAGAGCGATGGTTGACAACATGGCTAGAGTGGCAGAAGAAGCTCATGCATGCAGGGCAAAGTCGGATCATGGGTGGACTTAACCACAAGGAGAGTCGATTGGGAGAACTTGACCCTCACATCGGGGGACCAAGATACAAGGAGGGCTAAGATGATGAGGTGGTTCTGGAGAAACGTTCATGTACGAACACGTAAGGGAACTTCAACAAGAGAGAGAGGAGAGGGATGAAACAGCAAGGCGGACTTAGTATTGCACCTTCAAGTAGTGCAGGTTTCGAGGACATCGCATATGGAAGACCCCGTGGGGCAGTGGACCATTTGGTGGTTATTAAGCTTCGAATACACAGTAGAGCTACAAGTGGAGGGTGAAGCAGGAAGGCCAGGACGAATGAAGCAACTACAAGAAAGGGATACACAGGAATGTAGGATCTACCTGTACGGGGTTCTGTGGAACATGAGAACTGGCAGGAAGCCTGTTAATGAGATGATGGGAATATGTAGCAACAAATTGCAAGGAGGGTGAGGTGAGGGTTGTACCCAAGGGTAACAGGATTAATGAAAAAGCCAGGAGGAGCCATGGTGTAACCAAAGTGCAGGGAGGCAAAAAACCAAGATGTGGCTACGGAATGGAAGAAAGATAGAAGGCAAAGGTACCAGGAGAATAAGGAGAACAGTCGTAAAGCCAGAAAGAATATGCACAGGATAAGAAGGAGGCCCAAAGTCAATATGATAATGACCATCGCAGCGAAAGCAATCTGACCCGAAAATCGTGTGTACAGCCACATCAGGAGGAAAACAACAGTCAAGGACCAGGTAATCAGGCTAGGAAGGAAAGGAGGAGAGACAACAGGAAATGGACCGTGAAGTATGTGAAGAACTCAACAAGAGATTCAAAGTAGTGTTCACAGAGGAGACAGAAGGGACTCCAGGAAAGAGGAGGAGGTGGGGCACACCACCAAGTGCGGGTCACTGGGCCACAACGTGGAAGAAGTGAAGAGGTTCTGGAGTGAGCTAGATACTCAAAAGGCAATGGGGCCAGATAACATTCCCCATGGGTATTGTGGAGGGAGAGCAGTAGGTCGCGCTATGTGTACCCTAACACTATATTCAATACATCTATCGAGAACAGGGAGAATGCCTGAGGCCAGGTAAGACAAGAAAAATGTTGTCCCAACTCTTTAATAAGGGAGACAGACATGAAAGCACTAAACTACAGGGGGGGGGGGGGAACGTGTCACTGACATGTATAGTATGCAAAATCTGGGAAGATTATCAGCGAGAAGAGTGGTGGAACTCCTAGAAAGGAAGGATCTCATCAACAGCAGCCAGCAGGTTTCAGGGACGGGAAATCTGTGTCCAAAACCTACTGGATTTCTCATGACATGGTGACAGCGTAAGACAAGAGAGTGAGGGGTTGGGAGTGGATGCATTTCTTGGACTGGAAGAGGCGTTTGACACATTTCACACAAGAGATTGGTGCAAAATAACTGGAGGACCAACAGGGAGAACAGGGAAGGCACTACAATGGATCAGGGAATACTTGCAGGGAAAGAACAGCAGCGAGTCATGGTACGTGGCGAGGTTGTCCAGAAGTGCGGCACCTGTGTCCAGCGGGGTTACCGCAGGGGTCAGTCCCTAGGACCAGTTGCTGTTACTGGTATTTTGTGTACGACAGACGGAAGGAATAGAACTCCTGAGGTGTCCCATTGTTTGCTGTTGACGGGAAGTTGATGAGAAGAATTACACTCGATCGAAGACAGGCAGAACTACAAAGGGACTGGACAGGACTGCCAGACATGGTCCAGCAATTGGCTCCTGGAGTTACAATCCCCACCAAGTGCAAGTCATGAAGATTGGGGAAGGGCAAGAAGGCCGCAGACGGAGTAAGTACGTCTGGGGGCGGGGTCAGACAAGAGACTACAAACTCACTCAAGGAAAAAAGATCTTGGGGTGAGTATAACACCTAGGCACATCTCCTGAAGCGCAAATACAACCAATAACTGCTGCAAGCATATGGCGCGGCCTAGCAAACCTCAGATCAGCATTCCGACATATTAAATAAGGGAATCGTTCAGCCCCTGTACACCCGTATAACGTTAGGACATATTGGAGTATGCGGCACAGTTTGGAACCCACACCTAGCAAGCACGTAAAGAACTAGAGAAAGTGCAAAAGGTTTGCCACAAAGCACTAGTCCCAGAGCTAGAGGTACTGTCCTACGAGGAGGAGGTTACAGGGAAATCAACCTGACTACACTGGTAGGACAGGAGAGATAGGGGGGACATGATAAACGACATACGAATACTGAGGGGAATTGACAAGGTGGACAAAGACCAGGATGTTCCACGAGTTTGGACACAGTAACAAGGGGAAGCAGTGGAAGCTAATGACCCAGATGAATCACAGGAGGTTAGGAAGTATTTCTTCAGCAACAGAGATAGGACAGTAAGTGGAATTAGTTGGGGAAGCGATGTAGTGGTGGGACAGGATCCATAAATTGCTTTAAGCAGAGGTATGTTAAAGCTCACGCTCGGGAGAGAGTGACCTAGTAGCGATCAGTGAAGAGGCGGGGCCAGAGCTCGTGATCGACCCCAGCAACATCAACTAGGTGAGTACAAAGGTGAGTACACACACACCTCTACAGACACACACAAAACATAAGGGGAATGTCCTATGAAGAAGATAAGGGAAAGCGCGCCTGACGACACTGAAGGACAGGAGGTCAGGGAGGAACATGTTAACGACATATAAAATACTGCGTGGAATAGACAAGTTGGACAAAGACAGGAGGTTCCAGGGGAGGGGACACAGAAACAAGAGTTCCAATTTGGAAGTTGAAAGACACAAATGAGTCAGAGAGATAGTAGGAAGGATTTTCTGTCAGTCATCGAGTTGTAAGGGGTGGAATAGCCTAGATAAATGCGAGTGGCAGGGCAGGAACCAACACAGTTTTAAGACGAGGTTTGATTAAAGCTCATGGTAGCGGGAGAGAGAGGGTTCTTAGTAGCATCCGGTGAGAGGGCTCGAAGGGCCGCGAGCTAGGACTCGACCTGGCTACCACAATAGGTGAGTACAAATAGGTGTGTACACACACACACAAACACACACACACACACAACATCCATACACAAAAGCACATCAAACACACACACAAACACTTCATTAACCACAGGGTAACCCCCAGTGCAACCAAACCTCTAAAATCAAAACACCCATGAATCCAGTGCCCCCACCACTACATTACAAACTTCCACCCCACCAGCAACAACCATAGTCCTTACCAGGTCTCCCTCTTCCCCAACCCCAATACACCTGCCAGACCACAGTCTTAGAAAGTGTAAGGTCTGAAGGTGTGGTTATACAAGTGGGCAGATGGATACACACAACAAGTATTGAGGAGTGGCACGAAAGAATCAAGAGGACTCCGAGACAGAACAAAACTCACCAGAATATTAACAGTATTCAATCTTTCCATCCGGATATCGTATCTCTCAGAAAGACAGAGGGAGGAAGAGGTGGAGGAGTGAGTTGCACGGCTCATGTAAAAACCAGTGGGGTTTTGAGAAAAATGGAAGAAGGGATGGCACGGGCGAAAGGGGACTACTTAGTAGGATACAATCCGTCTGAGGGACACAAGGGGGATAATTGCAGTTGGTAATGTACAACCCACCACAGTACAGCAAGAGGTCAGAGAAGAATATGATGAAAGCAAACAGAGCAATGATCGACACACTTAGCCGACGGTGGCAGGAGTGCACACATGAGGGGTAGCAAAGTTATGTTTTGGGTGATTTACAATCACAAGGAGATTGACTGGGAAAACCTGGAGCCCCATGGGGATCCGAAAGTGGAGAGCAAAGATGATGGATGTTGTACTGGAAAAAACCTCATACATCAAATGTTAGAGGACACACAGAGAAGAGAGTAGAGGATGAACCAGCAAGATGGACCTTGTATTCACGTTGGGTAGTTCGTGACATCGAGGGTTATCATGTATGAAAAGGCCCTGGGAGCTAGTGAATCATGTGGTTCGGGCTTCGACTACATAGTTGATCCTCCAGTGGAGAGTAGTAGCAGGAATAGGTCTGGGAAAAACTCCAAATACGAAAGGGGAGAACTACTCAGGCATGAGGAAACTTTCCTTCAAAAGACAGTCAGTGGGAGAGGGAACTGACACGGAAAACCAGTTACAAGAAATGTTGGGACTTTGTAGGCAACAAAATGCAAGGGGCATAGGAGAGGTTTGTTCCCAAGGGAACAGATAATAATGAGAACAGAAACGAGTCCTTGGTGCCACACGAAGTGTAGGGGAGCCAAAAGCTAGGTGGACTAGAGAATGGAAAAGTACAGAAGACAGAGAGAACTCAGGAAAATAAAGAGATTATCCGAAAAAAGCACAGAAAGAATATGCACAGATAAGAAGGTGGCCTAGAGACAATATGAAAATGACATAGCATCAAAAGTAAACGACTGGACCCGTAGCTGTTGTGCAGCCCATCAGGAGGAAAAACAACAGGATCAAGGACAGGTAATCAGACTGAGGAAGGGTGATGGGGAATTCACAAGAAACGGCCGAGAGGTATGTGCAGGAGTCGCTAAACACAGATTTAAAGAGGTATTTAAATGGAAACAGTAGGACTCCAGGAATCAGAAACAAGGGGCACACCAGGCAATGTGCTGGTGGATGAGGTACATATAACAAAGGAGGAGGTGAAGAAAGCGGCTAGGCGTAACTTGACACCTCAAAGCGGTGGGACCAGACAACTTCTCTCCATTGGGTCCTTAAGAGTGGAGCAGAGATATTGTGTGAGTATTAACAAAGATCTTCAACACTATCATTGAAACTGGGCAACTCCCTGAGTATGGACAAATGGCAAATGTAGAGCCAATTTTTAAAAAAGGGAGACAGAGATGAGCACTAAACTACAGAACTGTATCACTAAAAGTGTCTAGTATGCAAGGTCATGGAGAAGATCATCAGGAGAGAGTGGTGTAGCACGTGGAATTAAAACGTGGGTATAATTGACAACCTGCACGGTTTTCAGGGAAGGAAATCCGTGTCACAAACCTACTAGAGTTTTATCGACAAGGTGACAGAAGGTAAGGACAAGAGAGAAGGGGTGGATCGATTTTTGTGACTGCAAGAAGGCCTTCGGCACAGTTACTCACAGAGGGTTATGCAAAAAGCTAGAGGATCAGGCACAAATAACAGAAAAAAGGCTATGCAATGGATAAGTGAATACTGACAGGGAGGCAACACGAGTCATGGTACGCGTCGATGGTGTCAGTGTGGCGCCTGGGACAAGCGGGGTTCCAAAGGGGTCAGTCTAGAGACCTGTGCGGTTTCTGGGTATTGTGAACGACATAACGGATGGATAGACGCAGAAGTGTCTTGTTAGCAGATGATGCGATGGGTAATGGAAGAAATCTATCGGATGAGGATCAGCAGGGACGTACAAGAGGACCTGGACAGGCTACAAGCCCGGTCCAGCAACTGTCTCCTTGAATTTGTAACCCTGCCGAATGCAAGTCATTTAAGTTTGGGGAAAGGGCATAGAAGACCGCAGACCAATATAGTTAGATGGAAAATGGACTGCAAACCTCACTCATTAAAAAGCATCTGGGGGTGAGTATAACACCCGAGCCTATATCGCTGATGGCGCACATCAATCAGATAACTGCTGCAGCATCGGCTGCGCCTGGGCAATCCTACGGATAGCATTCCGATACTCAGTAGGATTCGTTTTAAGACTCTGTTATTACATTTACGTCAGGCCCAAACTGGAGTATGCAGCACAGTTTGGAACGCACACCTAGTTCAAAGCACTGCAAGAATGTTGAGAAAATGGGCTAAGGTTTGCAACATGACTTGTCCCACGTTACGGGGGGTTGTTCCTACTAAAAAATGTTGAGGGAATTCGGCCTGATGACACTGGAGAGGACAGGAGGGTCAGGGGAGACATGATAACGACATATAAAATACGGCGCGGTAGAGACAAGGTGGACAAAGACGGGTATGTTCAGAGAAGGACACAGGACAAGAGGTCACAATTGAAGTTGAAGACTCAGTGAATCAGAAGGGAGGTTAGGAAGCATTTCTTCAGTCAATAGAGTAGTCAGGCCGTGGATTAGCCTAGAAAGTGACGTAGTGGAGCGGGGGAACCAGACATAGTTTTAAGGCGAGGGATGATAGAGCTCATGTGGGCAGGAGAGAGAGGACCTAGTAGCAATAAGCGAGAGGCGGGGCCGGTAGCTGTGGTATCGACCCCTGCCAACCACAAATAGGTGAGTACAAATTGGTGAGTACACACACAACACGCTCCACACACACATCAACAACGTACACACACACAGCCAGACACACACACACACACAGACAGACTGACACAACACACACAAACAACTCCACACACACACACACACCACACACCACACACACACACACCCACACACACAACAATACACAAACGCACACACACACTACACACACACACACTCACACACACACCACACACTATCACAGACATCATAGCAGTCACAGAAATACAACTCGCTGAGATACAAAGACACAATCTTCCATACAGGTATCAGATCCTTTTTTCCTGAGGAAAAAGATAGAAGAGTAGGGGGGAGGTGGGGTTGCACTGCTCATAAATACACCAAATGGGTATTTGAGGAACTGGAAGGCATGGACATGATTGGAGAAAGAGACTACATTGTAGGTAAACAATTCACGGTCCGGAGAACATAAAAGTAGTCATTGGGAGTGATAGTATAACCACTCACAGATCTGCAGGAGGCCAAGAGAGGAGTACGAAGAAAACAACAGGGTGATGGTGGAAACACACTGGCTGGAGGTGGCAAGAGAGCTCACTCGAGAAGAGCAAAGTTACTGGTAATGGGCGATTTCAACCACAGGGTGATCGGACGGGAAAACCTGGAGCCACATGGGTGGTCCCTGTAAACAGTGGAGAGCAAGATGATGGATGTGGTACTTGAAAACCTCATGCATCAAAATTAATAATAAAAAAACATGTCAGGGACACAACAGAAGAGAGGGGAGGATGAGCCAGCAAGACTGGATCTTGTGTTCACCTGAGCAGTTCAGACTTCGAGAGGACATCACTTACGAGAGGGCCCTGGAGCTATGCGATCATGATGAGTCTGAGTTTTGACTATATAGTAGAGTTTACTTACAAGTGGAGAAGGTAACAGGAACTGAAGGGACTGGCCAAACTAGAAAAGGGGGGAATACCACAGGTATGAGAAACTTACTGCTGGAGGTTCAGTGGGACAGAAGAAATGTAGGAAAATCAGTAAACGAGATGATGGAATAGGTTGGCAACAAGTGCAAGAGAGGCAGAGGAAAGTCTTTGTTCCAAGGGAAAGCAGAAATAATAGAAGACCAAGGACGAGCCTTGGTATTCCCGAATGTGTAGGGAGGCAAAGCCAAGTGCAAAAGAGATTGGAAAAGGTACAGGAGGCATGGACCCCGGAAAACAAGGAGATTAGTAGAAGAGCCAGAAACGGAGTATGCGCAGATAAGGAGGAGGCCCAGAGACAGTATTGAAAACGAATAGGTCGAAGTCAAATCTGTCCGAAAAACTGCTGTATAAGCAATTAGGAAGAAGACAACAGTAAGGACCAGGTGATAGGCTGAGGAAAGAAGGTGGGGGAGAAACTCACAATAGAAACGATAAAGGGTATGTGAGGAGCTTCAACCGAGATTTAAGGATGTATTTACAGTAGAGACAGAAGGGACTCTGGGGGGGACAGACTGAATGGGGACACCCAACAAGATACACAACAAGTGTGGAACTGACATACATACAGATGAGAGGAGGTGAAGAAACTGCTAAGGGGAATGTTACCTCAAAGGCAATGGGACCGGACAAACATCTCTCCATGGGTCCATAGAGAGGGCAGCCAGATATGTTGTGCGTAACCACTTAACACAATCTTCAACACATCCCTGGAGGAAACTGGGCAACTCCTGAGGTATGGAAGACAGAAAATGTTGTTCCCATTTTCAAAAAAGGAGAACAGAAAAGAGGCACTAAACTTAGACCTGTGTCATTGATGTGTATAGTATGCAAAATTAATGGAGAAGATTATCAGGAGGAGAGTGGTGGCGCACCACTGGAACGGGAAACTAGGAGTATAAATGCAACAGCACCGGATTCCAGAAGCAAATCCTGTGTCAACAACCTTCTGGAGTTTATGATAAAATAAACAGAAGTAAGACAGAGAGTGGAGGGGTGGGTTGATTGCATCTTCATTGACTGCAAGAAGGCCTTTGACACAGGTTCGCCTCACAAAGAGATTAGTGCAGAAGCTAGAGCATCAGGCGCATATAAGACAGGAAGGGCACTGCAATGGATCAGAGAATACCTGACAGGGAGCAACAACGAGTCATGGTCACGTTATGATGTATCACAGTGGGCAACCCTGTGACGAGCGGGGTCCACAGGGGTTCGGTCCTAGGGGACCAGTGCTATTTTTGGATATATGTATGAACGCCATGACGGAAGGGTTAGACTCAGAAGTGTCCTGTTTGCAGATGATGGGAGTTTGTGAGCGAGATTAAATCTGATGAGGACCAGGAGCGACTTCAAAGTGACTGACCAGACTGGACACCTGGTCCAGGCAAATGCTTCTCGAATTTAATCTGCCAAATGCAAAAGTATGAAGATAGTGGGAAGGGCCACAGAGGACCACAGACAGTGTATAGGCTTGTGGCCAAAGGACTGCAAACCTCACTCAAGGAGGTAAGATCTTGGGGTGTGTATAACACGAGCATGTCTCGGACGCACACATCAATATATACTGCTGCAGCATATGGGCGCCTGGCAACCTAGAGAAACAGCATTCGACACCTAGTATAAGGAATCAATCAAGACACTGTACACCGTGGGTTTTTTTTATTTTGTCAGGCCCCTACTGGAGTAGCAGCACCTGTTTGGAACCCGCACTTGATAAAGCACGTTCAGAAATAGAGAAAGTACAAAGGTTTGCAACAAGGTTAAGTTCCAGAGCTAAGGGGAATGTCCTATGAAGAAAGATTGAAGGGAATCGGCCCGGACGACTCCACTGGAGGACAGGAGGGTCAGGGAGACATGATAACGACATATAAAATAAATGCATGAATAGGACAAGGTGGACTAGGACAGGATGTTCAGGGAGGGGACCACAAGAAACAAGAGGCCACAATTGGAAGTTGAGACACAAATGAGTCGAGAGGATAGTAGGAAGTTTTCTTCAGTCATAGAGTTGTAGGACAGTGAATTGCCTAGAAAATGACGTAGTGGAGGCAGGAACCATACACAGATTTAAGACGAGGTGTGATAAAGCTCATGGCAGCGGGGAGATGAGAGGGTCTAAGTAGCAACCGGTGAAGAGGCGGGGCCAGGAGCTAGGACTCGACCCTGCAACACAAATAGGTGAGTACATACAAATAGGTGAGTACACACCACACACACTTGCACCACACACCACACAAAAACACACACACCACCACACACCACGCACACAGAAAGGGGACTACCACAGAATGAGGAACTACCTGAAACGGGGTTTCAGCCCCCCCCCCAGTGGGACAGAGAACTGGCAGGGAAGCAGAGTTAATGAGATGTGAGGATAATGTAGCAACAAAATGCAGGGAGGCTGAGGAAGGGGAGGTTTGTACCCAAGGGTAAACTGGAATAATGAAAAAGCCAGGATGTAGCCCCCCATGGTTTACCCAAGGTGTAGGGAGGAAAAACAAGTGTGCTAGGGAATGGAAGACATATAGAGGCAAAAGGACCAAGGGAGATAAGGAGAACAGTCGTAGAGCAGAAACGATATGCACTGATAAGAAGGAGGCCAAAGATCAATATGAAAATGACATAGCAGGCGAAGCAATCTGACCCGAAACTGTTGTACAGCCACATCAGGAGGGGAAAACATCAGTTCAAGGACAGGGAATCAGGTAAGGAAAGGAGGGTGGAGAGTCAACAAGAAATGACCGTAGATGTTGTGAAGAATCAACAGAGAATTAAAGAAGTTGTTCACTGAGATAGACAGAAGGGACTCCGAAAGACGGAGAGGTGGGGGCACCCGGGGCACACCACCAAGTGCTTGGACACAGTGTTACACAACCGACGGAAGAAAAGTGAAGAGGCTTATGAGTGAGCTAGATACCTCAAAGCAATGGGGCCAGATAACATTTCCCATGGGTATTGAGAAAGGGAGCAGAGGCGCTTATGTGTACCCCTAACAATATTATTCTATACGTCTATCGTAAACAGGGAGATTGCCTGAGCAATGGAAGACAGCAAATGTAGTCCCAATCTTTAAATACGGAGACAGACATAAAGCATTAAACTACAGTCCAGTGCACTGACATTGTATAGTAGCAAAATCATGGAGAAGATTATCAGGAGAAGGTGGTGGAACACCTAGAAAGGAACGATTCATCAACAGCAGCCAACATGTTTCAGGGACGGGAATCCTGTGTCACAAACCTACTGGGAGTTCTATGACATGGTGACGCAGTAAGACAAGAGAGAGAGGGAGTGGTGATTGCATTTTCTGGACTGCAAGAAGGCGTTTGGCACAGAGTTCAACACAAGAGATTGGTGCAAAACTGGAGGATCTAACTTTCATTCAATTCAAGTAACCCAAGCAGGGGATACAGGGAAGGCATCTACAATGAATCCAGGGAATATTGTCAGGAAAGACAGCAAGCGGAGTCTGGTAGTGGCGAGGTGTCAGAGTGTGCAACCTGTGACAGCGGCGTTTCCCGCAGGGGTCAGTTAGGACCGTGCTGTTTCTGGTATTTGTTGAACGGACATGACGGAAGGAATAGACCTCTGGATGTGTACTGTTTGCAGATGACGTGAAGTTGATGCGAAGAAGTCCTTGATCGAGACCAGCAGAACTACAAAGGGATCTGGACAGGCTGCAGACTGGTCCAGCAATTGAGCTCCTGGAGTCCAATCCCACCAAGTGCAAAGTCATGAAGATTCGGGAAGGGGCTAAGAAGGCGCAGACGGAGTACAGTCTGGGGGTCAGAAGACTACAAACCTCACTCAAAGAAAAAGATCTTGGGGTGTGTATACACAGGCACATCTCCTGAAGCGAAATCAATCCAAATAACTGCTGCAGGCAATAGGGGCTCCTAAGCAAACCTCAGAAAAACATTCTGACATCTTAATAAGGAATCATTCAGGGACCTGTTACACCGTGTACGTTAGGCCCATATGGAGTATGCGGCCAGTTTTGAACCCACACCTACCAAGCTCGTAGAAGGGTAACTAGAGAAAATGCAAAGGTTTGCAACAAGACTTGTCCCCGAGCTAGAGGATGTCCTACGACGGCCTCCATTGGGGATAAGGGAAATTAAACCTGACGACCACTGGAGGACAGGAGATATAGGGGGGACATGATAACGACCAACAAAAATACTGTGAGGAATTGACAAGGTGGACAAAGACTGGATGTTCCAGAGATGGTCACGTAACAGGGGACACAGTTGGAAAGCTGAAGACACCAGATTGATCACAGGGATGTTAGGAAGTATTTCTTCAGCCACAGCGTAGTCAGTAAGTGGAATAGTTTGGGAAGCGATGTAGTGGAGGCAGGATCCCATACTTAGCTTTAAGCAGAGGTATGATAAAGCTCACGGTCTCAAGGAGAGTGACCTAGATAGCGATCAGTGAAGGAGGCGGGGCCAGGAGCTGGACTCGACCCCCGCAACTCACTGGTGAGTTACAATAGGTGGAGTACACTAGTGGAGTACACCACAACACACACCTCGACACACACTCACACACTCACACAACACAGCACACACAACACAAAACACACATCACACACACACACACTACACACACACATACACACACACACACAACACACATCATCAGCTCAGATCACGCATACACCAGACGCCACACACACTCACACACACATGGTGGGTGCTGAGTGGGTACACAGGCTCCGAGAACCTTCATGTTTTTGTGGGGTGCAATAACCCCTTGCAGTAATCAGTGGTAGTGACAAAGTCATCACGTGAGCAAAACCTACGAGTGAAGAACTATAGTTATTAGTTTGAAAAAATCGAGGGGAACTTAAATTCAGTAATTTTCTTAAAAGTGCCAACCGTTGTGGATGTACTTGGCCCTGTTGCGCACAGATCCAACATAAAAACGATCAAGTGAGTGTTGAAAGGGTGATCAAGAATTACCAGCGTTTGGTTAAACAAAGTGAAATGTGGGGTACCGTTAATGTCGAGAGTGAAAAAGTTAATAGGCAAAAGGAGAAGAGAAAAATAAAATATACAACAAGGGAAGTAGGCAGTAGGCCTATGAGCAGTGACGTCACAACAGTTTGTATGCCATTTATACATATTAAAGTGTAACACCCGAATGTGAAGTGTTCTGTAATAAGTGAAAAGTGAAAAATCACTTGTGGAACGCGGATCAGAGCATATATGGTATAAACATCACGGGTGAAGGGAGTTACCAAATAGTGAGGAGGAAGAGCGGGGGCTATGTACGACGGCTACGTCATCAGCTTCTCGGCAAACTTGTCATCACAACGCTGGACGCGCAAATATTTCACCTTGTGAGCGTTGCATTTGCAAGATTGAGTCTGGTCCTGCATCACCGTTAGATACTGGTCAATCACTCCTGCAAAGCCATACCAGAATTAGTAGTAGAAATAGCTACAGGAGAGTGCAAGGAGTAAAGCGGTAGTGAGGGATAACGTCAGACACTTAAGCTGAGACAAGCTAAATTTTACAACCTAGCTACTTTCTGAATTTTAGAAGTAGAATCGATAAGTGTTACAAGTATTGGTAAGCTTAGAATTACTGGTATCTACCGGTATTTATTAGCAATATGAATACTTAGAAGTGGGGGCACACACACACACACACACACACAACACACAACACAACACACACACACACACACACACACGCACACACACACGCACACACATGGTACGTGAAGAGGTATCACAGTGGGCGCCTGTTACGAGCGGGGTCCCACAGGGGTCAGTTCTACGACCAGTGCTATTTTTGATATATGTGAAGGACATGATGGAAGGAATAGACTCTGAAGTGTCCCTGTTCGCAGATGACGTGAAGTTGATGAGAAGAATTAAATTGGACGAGGATGAGGCAGGACTGCAAAGAGACCTGGACAGGCTGGACATGTGGGACATGCAATGGCTTCTCCGATTCATCCAGCAAATGGCAAAAAGTCATGAAGTGGGGAGGGGCAAAGAAAGACTGTCAGACAGAGTAATGGCTAGGTGGACAAAGAATACCGGACTCACTAGGAGATAGACCTTGGGGTGGACCATAACCACCGAGGCACATCACCGGAGGCACACATTCACCAAATAACCGCTGCAGCATTACGGTTGCCTGGCACACCTGAGAATAGCACATTCCGATACCTTAAATAAGGAATCGATCAAGACACTGTACACTGTGTATTTGGGCCCTTACTGGAGTTATGCAGACCAGTCTGGAACCACACCTGGTCAAAGCACGTCCAAGAAGTTAGAGAAAGTACAAAGGTTTGCAACAAGGCTAGGTCCTGAGCTCAAAGGGAATGGTCGTAGAGGGAAAGGTTAAGGGAAAATCGGACTGACGACATTGGAGGACAGTAGGGTGCAGGGGGACATGATAACGTCTACAAGATATGCGAGGGAATAGACAAGGTGGACAGAGATAGGATGTTTCAGTGGAGAGGGGACCAGGGACAAGGTGGTCACAAACTGGAAGATGAAGACTCAGACGAGTCACAGGGACGTTAGGATGTATTCTTCAGTTCATTAGAGTTTGCTCAGCAAGATGGAATGCCTAGCAAGTGGAAGTAGTGGAGGCCAGGAACCATACATAGTTTTAAGAGAGGTTATGACAAGCTCAGGGAAGCAGAGAGAGAGAGGATCCGTAGCAATCAGTGAACCCGAGGAGGGGCCAGGAGTGAGTCTCGCCCTGCAACACAATTAGTGTGAGTACCAATTAGGTGGAGTACACACACACACATACACAAACACATACACACACACACAACAACACAAACCCACCACACATGTAACATACCACACACACAACATACACACATACGAACACACACATACACACACACCCACCACATACACACACATACACACACACATACAACAACACACACACACACACCAACATACCACACACAACACATACACCACATACACACACACACACATACACTGACACAATACCCACATACATACACACATACACACACCACACACACACATACACACAACACACAACACATACACAACCACCACACACACACACACAACACACACACACACCACACACACAAAATACACACTCACACACAACATCATGTACACACACACATACACACACACCACACACACACAACACACATCACACACACACACACCAACACACACACATACACACAAAACACAGGAACAAGCACTTGTAAGCTGTAGTACACACGCAAAGACACACATACACAGATTTCACACCATCGTGAACTGACCATCTGAACCTTTCTCTCTCCCCCCCTCTTCTTATCCTATGTAGAGACCTATCTCTACCTTTCTCACTCTTTACTTCTCTCCAGGTAAACTACAGGTAATATCTCTCTCTCTACTAACACTCTACCTATCTCTCTCTCTCTCTTCCCTCTCCCATTCTCTCCCTCTCTAACATCTCTTACCTCTAACACCTCCCCCCCTCTAAATCTCTCCCCTCTAGAATCTCTCCCCTCCCTTAGTCTCTCCCCTCATCCCTTTCCCCATCCTCTCCCTCCTCACCTCCCTCTCCCCCTAGCCCTCTCTCCCCTCCACACTCTTCCATCTCCCCCCTCTTTCCCCCTTCTCCCCCTCTCTCTCTGCCCCCTCTCTCTCCCCCTCTTTGCCTTCTCTTTCCTCTCTCTTCTCCCTCTCTCCCTCTCTCTCTCTACTCTCACTCTCTCTCCTCTTTCTCTCTCTCTCTCCTCTCTCTCTCTCTCTCTCTCTCTCTCTCTCTTCACTCCTCTCATCTCTCTCTCTCTTCTCTCTCTCTTTTGCTCTCTCTCTCTTCTCTTGATCTCTCTCTTCCCAAATTTTCTCTTTCTAACTCTCCCCCTCTCCTACTCTTCCCTTCACTCTCTCTCCCCCTCTCTCTCACTTCTCCCTCCCTCTCTCCCTCTATCTCCACTCTCCCTCTCTCCTCTTCCCTCTCTCTCTCTTGTCTCTTCTATTCCCCGTTTTTCCCTTCTAACTCTCCCCCCTCCTACCCTCCCTCACTCTCTCTCCCCCCTCTCTCCCCCTCTCTCTCTCACTCTCACTCTCTTTCCTTTTTCCTTCTCGCACTATCCCCCTCTCTCTACTTCCCTTCTCCTCTCTCTCTCTCTCTTCTCTTCTCTCTCTCTCTCTCATCTCCATCTCTTCTCCATTTTTCCCTTCTCCACTCTCCCCTCTCCTGCCTTCCCTTCTCTCTCTTGTCCCCCTCTTACACTCTCTGATGACTATTCCCTTTCCTTCTAACTCTTCCCCTCATCTCTTCCTTCTACCTTCTCTCTTCTCTCACAAAAAAAAAAAAAAAAAAAAATGGTGGGGACTCGCAGGAACGTCAAGGATTCAGATGAGAATGGTTCTGGTAGGGAGGAGTGGATGGAGAAGCAGTGGAAAAGGATGGAACAAGAGTGGGAGAGAAAATTAGGAGAGCTTTCTGAAAAAATGGAGAAAGAGCTCTCTGTGAAATTGGAAAAGAGGTTGGAGAAGGAGACAAAGAATTGGGAGGCACAAGTCGAAACTGCAGTAGCCAAGATAAGGGTCCTAGAAGTTGAGATAAATAGGCTGAAGCGAGTTACAGGGGCAGTGACCAGAGAAGACACAGCACATGAAGCTGCGAGGCCGAACAGGAAGGAAGGAATTATGAATTATGCTAAGGTTATAGCAGCCTGCCAAGGAGGGCCAAGGAGTGAAAGGGAAGAACAGCTGGGTGCAGATGGAGAGGGTGATAGGTCGAATGCTGAGGCACAACCATGCTATCAAGAGCCACTGGAAAAATCAAGGGAGAAACTGACCACATACAGGCAGGATCCAAAGTCACGGAGGGAGAGGCAATGGGAGGAGGAAAGGGCAAAATCAGTGTTTATCCATGGGCTTCAGGAGAGAGAGGAAAGGACACAGACTGAAAGGCAGCAGGAAGAAAGAAAGGAGATTGAGAAAATCATCACGGAAATAGGTGAAGAGATGGACGAGATTGTAAATTTTCAGAGAATAGGGGGGTACTCAAAGGGGAGAAACCGACCAATCAAGCTGATTCTCAGGACGGAAACAGTGCAGAACAGGATCCTCCAAGAGAAACCATGATTGAAATACTCAGAAGAGTACAAGAGGGTGTTCCTAGACAGAGACAGAACACAATCAGAACGACAACAGCTGAGGGAGAGGACAAAAAAGGGAAAGGAGCTAGGAAAAGAGACAAGGATGGAACCAGCAGAGGTCAGTCAGAGCAGAAGAGAACAGCAAGGGCAAGCACACACACAACTATTCTCAGAATCATACAACCTATCACATCATCCCAACACACACTACAATCCATACCCACAGCCTCCACCAAACACCGAGCTATAGAATCCCACAGTATGCTACCAGGTCTCCCACCCTCACAGGCCCCCCAAACCACAGTTTTGGAAAGGAAACTGAAGGTATGGTACACAAACGCTGATGGAATAACAAATAAGTGGGAGGAGTGGCATGAAAGAGTCAAAGAGGCATCACCGGACATCATAGCGAACACAGAAACCAAGCTTACAGATATGATAACAGATGCCATCTTTCCAACGGGATACCAAATCCTGAGGAAAGACAGAGGGAACAGGAGGGGGGGTGGAGGAGTGGCATTGCTGATCAAAAATCCCTGGAGTTTTGATGAGCTGGAGAGAGGAGACAGCGGAGAAGAAAGTGATTACATAGTGGGAACGCTTCACTCTGGAGGTCCCAAGGTGGTAATAGCAGTGATGTATAACCCACTACAGAACAGCAGGAGGCCAAAGCAAGAGTACGATGAGAGCAATAGAGCGATGGTTGACACACTGGCTACAGTGGCCAGAAGAGCTCATGCATGCAGGGCAAAGCTCCTGATCATGGGTGAC
Source organism: Cherax quadricarinatus (assembly GCF_026875155.1). Classification (NCBI taxonomy): domain Eukaryota; kingdom Metazoa; phylum Arthropoda; class Malacostraca; order Decapoda; family Parastacidae; genus Cherax; species Cherax quadricarinatus. The sequence continues at coordinate 12,401,127 of NC_069399.1, read as the reverse complement.
TTTAACCACAAGGAGATCGATTGGGAGAACTTGGACCCGCATGGGGGCCAAGATACATGGAGGGCTAAGATGATGGAGGTGGTACTGGAAAACTTCATGTACCAACACGTAAGGGACACTACAAGAGAGAGAGGAGAGGATGAACCAGCAAGGCTTGACTTAGTATTCACATTGAGTAGTACAGATATCGAGGACATCACATATGAAAGACCCCTTGGGGCCAGTGACCATGTGGTTTTAAGCTTCGAATACACAGTAGAGCTACAAGTGGAGGGAGAAGTAGGAAGGCCAGGATGAATGAAACCAAACTACAAGAAAGGGGACTACACAGGAATGCGGAACTTCCTGACCGGGATTCAGTGGGACAGAGAACTGGCAGGGAAGCCAGTTAATGAGATGATGGAATATGTAGAAACAAAATGCAAGGAGGCTGAGGAGAGGTTTGTACCCAAGGATAACAGGAATAATGAAAAAGCCAGGATGAGCCCATGGTTTACCCAAAGGTGCAGGGAGGCAAAAACCAAGTGTGCTAGGGAATGGAAGAAATATAGAAGGCAAATGACAAAGGAGAATAAGGAGAGCAGTCGTAGAGCCAGAAACGAATATGCACAGATAAGAAGGGAGGCCCAAAGAATATGAAAATGACATAGCAGCGAAAGCCAAATCTGACCCGAAACTGTTGTACAGCCACATCAGGAGGAAAACAACAGTCAAGGACCAGGTAATCAGGCTAAGGAAGGAAGGAGGAGAGACAACAAGAAATGACCGTGAAGTATGTGAGGAACTCAACAAGAGATTCAAAGAAGTGTTCACAGAGGAGACAGAAGGAGCTCCAGAAAGACGGAGAGGTGGGGCACACCACCATGTGCTGGACACAGTGCACACAACCGAGGAAGAAGTGAAGAGGCTTCTGAGTGAGCTAGATACCTCAAAGGCAATGGGGCCAGATAACATGTCCCCATGGGTATTGAGAGAGGGAGCAGAGGCGCTATGTGTACCCCTAACAACAATATTCAATACATCTATCGAAACAGGGAGATTGCCTGAGGCATGGAAGACAGCAAATGTAGTCCCAATCTTTAAAAAAGGAGACAGACTTGAAGCATTAAACTACAGACCAGTGTCACTGACATGTATAGTATGCAAAATCATGGAGAAGATTATCAGGAGAAGAGG
>NC_069399.1:12389951-12394951 GCF_026875155.1 Cherax quadricarinatus | reverse complement strand
GATGATCTGTGGACTTCAGAAGGCTGACTAGGGGGAAAAGGTCAGGAATCAGGTGATGGGAGGAGAAAGAACATAATGTTATATCGATCAGCGGATGCATAAAACGAAAAAGAAATTGAGCAGACGAGAAACTTTCGAAGGCTGGGGAAGTGCTTCCCTGACAAACTTTCTCATGGTTTTAAAAGTATCAAGTGACACGCAAGAAGAGCTCTCCAGTCAGATCTTGTTCCCTGATTGAAAAGTTCGGCCTGAGGGCAGTGTTATAGAGGATATCTGTTACAACAGGCCAGTCTTCAACCTTTTACTGAACATGACTTCATCAGCTGAGAGTACATGTAAACCATCAAGAATAGGAGGCACGTTACTGTGTGGGGACGCAAGGAAGGAGACAGCAGACCTCAGCAGCGCTCTGCAGTTGTAAATTTTATTATGTGTTGGGGATGGAGTAGTCGGTCTGGATGATCGGTCTTTGCTCCCTACTGCTGTGAGACTAGTACTCTCTCTCACGACATATACAGGTGGGTCCCGCTTTACAGCGTTTCGCTATTGAATCGGCTTTCAATTATACCCATTCTATATTTATTCAGACTTCCTACAGCAAATATATTCAGTGCTTACTTAATATAGTGTAAACTGTTATCAGGCTTTTATATACATTTGAAGGTGAAAAAAGGTTATGATTCACAATACAGCGATTTTTGCTCTGCAGCAGTAGACCAGATCCTAACCCGCTGTATAAGCGAGGTCCACCTCCACTATACTTTTGAATATTTTCATACAGAAATATTTTAACGCAGGTGTTGCTCTCGTGGTACGGCTAAAAACCCACTAATATAAAACCCACTTAGTACAAAAACAATCCACTCGGACAAAATGCCCATTGCAAAAATTCAATGCAGGATGAAACATCCAAGTTTATTTAGGTTTGGCGTCACAGGCCAGACTTATAACAGCTGATCTGTGAGTTCTTCCTAGTGTAAGGACCACAAGGGAGTTTATATTGATAGAATAAGTCTCAGTCAAGTACTAGCATGGGCAGCCAGGAGGTCCGGAGCGTAATGACTTTGCCAAATGCAAAGTCATGAAAATCGGAGGAGGGCAAAGAAGACCGCAGACAGAGTATAGCCTAGGAGGCCAAAGGCTGCAAACCTCACTCAAGGAGAAAGACCTAGGAGTGAGTATAATACCGAGTACATAGCCAGAAGCACACATTAACCAGATAACTGCTGCGGCATGTGGGCGCCTGGCAAACCTGAGAATAGCGTTCCGGTAACTCTGTAAGGAATCGTTCAAGACTTTATACGCTGTGTACGCAGCACCAGTTTGGAACCCACACCTGGTCAAACACGTCAAGAAATTAGAGAAAGTGCAAAGGTTTGCAACAAGGCTAGTTCCAGAGCTAAGGAGAATGTCCTATGATGAAAGGTTAAGGGAAATCGGTCTGACGACACTGGACATAGGGGTCAGGGGAAACATGATAACGACATATAAAATACTGCGTGGAATAGACAAGGTGGACAGAGACAGGATGTTCCAGAGATGGGACACAGAAACAAGGGGTCACAATTAGAAGCTGAAGACTCAGATGAGTCAAAGGAATGTTAGGAAGTATTTCTTCAGTCATAGAGTAGTTAGGAAGTGGAATAGTCTGGCAAGCGATGTAGTGGAGGCAGGAACTATACATAGTTTTAAGACGAGGTATGATAAAGCTCATTGAGAAGGGAGAGAGAGGACCTAGCAGCGGTCATTGAAGAGGCGGGGCCAGGAGCTGAGTCTCGACCCCTGCAACCACAATTAAGTGAATTAGGTGAGTACACACACACACACACACACACACACACACACACACACACACACACACACACACACTTAGAACGGAACAAGCTTATAAACGGCAACCAGCACGGATTCAGGGAAGAAAAATCCTGTGTCACAAACCTACTGGAGTTTTATGACAAGGTAATGGAAGTAAGACAAGAGAAAGAGAGGTGGGTAGATTGCATTTTCTTGGACTGCAAGAAGGCAAGAAGTTCCTCATAAGAGATTAGTGCAAAAACCATAGGATCAGGTAGGTATAGCAGGAACGGCACTGCAATGGATCAGAGAACACCTGACAGGGAGGCAACAACGAGTCATGGTACGTGACGAGGTGTCACAGTGGGCGCCTGTGACGAACGGGGTTCCACAGGGGTCGGTCCTAGGACCAGTGCTATTTTTGGTATATATGAATAACATGACAGAAGGGATAGACTCAAAAGTGTCCTGTTTGCAGATGATGAGAGTTAATGAGTAGAATTAAATCGGATGAGGATCAGACAGGAATATAAAGAGACCTGGACAGGCTGCAAGCCTGGTTCAACAACTGGCTCCTCGAATTTAACCCCGCCGAATGCAAAGTCATCCAGATCAGGGAAGGGCAAAGAAGATCGCTAATTAGCCAAAGACTGTAAACCTCACTCAAGGAAAAGGATCAAGGAGTGAGGCGCACATCAACCAGATAACTGCTGCAGCCTATGGGCGTCTGGTAAACCTGAGAGTAGAGCTCCGATAACTTAGTAAGGAATCGTTCAAAACTCTGTACACCGTGTACGTCAGGGCCATACTGGAGTATGCAGCACCAGTTTGGAAATTAGAGAAAGTGCAAAGGTTTGCAACAAGACTAGTTTCAAAGTTAAGGGGAATGTCCTGCGAAGAAAGGTTAAGGGAAATTGGCCTGGCGACACTGGAGGACAGGAGGGTTAGGGAAGACATGATAATGACATACAAAATACTGCGAGGAATTGACAAGGTGGATAGAGACAGGATGTTCCAGAGATGGTATAGAGAAACAAGGGCTCAAAATTGGAAGTTGAAGACTCAGATGAGTTATTGGAATGTTAGGAAGTATTTCTTTAGTCATAGAATTGTCAGGAAGTGGAACAGACTGGCAGGTGACGTAGTAGAGGCAGGAACCATACATAGTTTTAAGACGAAGTTTGATAACGCTCATGGAGCAGGGCGAGAGAGGACCTAGTAGTGATCAGTGAAGAGGATCTGCCAGGAGCTATGACTCGACCCCTGCAACCACAAATAGGTGAGTATACACACACACATACACACACCCGCGCTCATGTCATAGCGTACTGGCTCTCGTGAATAGGTCGTGAAACTCACTTGTGCAAGAAAATGGTGAATCTAAAACCGAGGGAAGAACGGGAGTGCAGGAGGTGGGTTGCACAATCACCATGTGATGAGTAATGGTCTAAAGATCAAATTAAGCCTTGAGAAAAAAGATTATTTCCCCTTGGGAAGTAAAGTGAGGTATGTGCAATAAGACAAGGGAGGAGGCAGTGGAGCAGGTAACGGAAAACTAGACGGAATAGAGGGAATAGACGGGAACTCAAAAACACTTCTTGGTGTTTACCTTACCCGTTATTCTCAAGGTTTATTCATTGCCTGGGGACTTGATTTGCGACCTGGTCTGGCAAGGTCGTTATAGCAGGGTAACCGTTGTTATCTTCCTCAGTCAATGATGTGAGATTGAAGGGAGGGAGGGAGAGAGAGAGGCGCAAGTACGCTCACACCTTGAGTATGCTCCACTTTCTTGGTTTGCCTGCCCCCCTCTCATCTGCGACTGCTTGACAGAGTAGAGAACAGAGCAAGACGTCTCATCTCTCGCCTGGACCCATCCTGGATAGATCTGTCATTTCAGCAGAGCCTTCAACATAGGAGGGATGTGGGTGGCCTTACTGTTATGTACAAGGCCAATATTGTCAAAGTACCACACTTGGATCCACTTCGAGGACAGCGTGAAACAAGCTTTTATGCCACAAGACGGGCAGAAAGAAGCAACTTCACTCTGGCTGTACCCTTCTCCAGAACATCACTCCATCTGAGATCATATATACCCAGGATGACTCGAGTATGGAACACATTCGTACAGCATAATGATGTCAACGAGATAAAGTCAGTTGATCAAATGAAAATGCTGGCCCACAGATGGCTCCAACTTCATCCTGTTCCCTACTTGTATGTCTCATAACGATAAAAATGCTTTCAAATGAGCTGATGTAGGTAACAGCTCTTAGCTTGTCAATAAAGCTAGGGATCCTTAACCTTGTCAAACCCTGTGTAAAAAAAAAAAAAAAAAAAAAGAGAGAGAGAGAGAGAGAGAGAGAGAGAGAGAGAGAGAGAGAGAGAGAGAGAGAGAGAGAGAGAGAGAGAGAGAGAGAGAGAGAGAGAGAGAGAGAGAGAGAAAGAAAGAGAGAACATTGTTGGTTTTTACCTCTCCTGCAGACATATTTATGTTCCTGAAGGCGAGTCTGCAGATTTCTCTCGATCTTTTCGTCATAGAATTTATCACCACCACCCAACGGTCTGCTGTGTACTCCTGTTGTGCAAATAGCCCTGGGTGTGCGCTTCTGGTGATCTCTTTTCATTGTTTTAGCAGCAAGGACTGCTACATTCGCGATGGCTTTTCGTAAAAAAGTTCATTACATATTAGCAATTGTTTTTCTTTAATAACCACATTTCATCTACTGATCCCCACGCCAAAATTTGCACGCCAAACTTTGGCGCTATGTCCTCTGCAGCATTCATTTCCACTTTAGGATTCAAGTCTCCTCCCTCAACAGTTATTCTTTCCCTTGGATGAAAACTCCCTAAACAGTGACTTAGCGCTTTGAAAAATCTCTCTTTTCCTACGCTCAACTTCTGGTGCCTGAACACTTATTATGACCCACATATATCGTCCCAATTTTATGCTAGCTACTTAGGTTAGTTTAATATCTATATTATGCACCACATACCCATCCTGTGGGTGGTAGTCAGAAGATTACAGAGGTACATAATGGGTCCAGGGACTGGACCCCAAAGTTATGATAGCTGAACAAGGTATAAAGGTAATGAACTCCAGGTAGATCTGGTCACAATCATGACCAAGTTACAAAGGTAATGAATCATCTACACGTTTATACATGGTTACAATCATGAACAAATTACAAAGTAATGAGCAATTCACA
>NC_069399.1:12377451-12384951 GCF_026875155.1 Cherax quadricarinatus | reverse complement strand
GAATGACAAGGGCAGACAGGAGAGTGGTACCACAAAACTCTGCGTTTTTCAAAACCATCTTCTTATTGGCTGGAACCTGGTTACAGTTGAACGACGGGGCCCCATCGTCAACTCTCAGTCGCCTGGTTCGCTGGTTGGGGGAAATGAGGGTGTGTACATGCGCCGAATAAAGACTACGTACTCTTTGCATGCCCGTGTGTGTTTGTGTGTTTTGTGTGTGGAGTGTGTGTGTTTTGTGTGTGTGTGTGTGTTGTGTGTGTGTGTGTGTGTGTGTGTGTTGTGTATGTGTTGTGTGTGTGTGTGTGTACTCCCCTAGTTGTACTCACCTAGTTGAGGTTGCAGGGGTCGAGTCCAAGCTCCTAGTCCCGCCTCTTCACTGGTCGCTACTAGGTCACTCTCCCTGAGCCGTGAGCTTTATCATACCTCTGCTTAAAGCTATGTATGGCTCCTGCCTCCACTACTTCGCTTCCCAAACTATTCCACTTCCTGACTACTCTGTGGCTGAAGAAGTACTTCCTAACATCCCTGTGATTCATCTGTGTCTTCAACTTCCAAATGTGTTGCTGTGTCCCATCTCTGGAACATCCTGTCCTCCAGTGTCGTCAGGTTGATTTCCTTTAACCTCTCCTCGTAGGACCTACCTCTTAGCTCTGGGACTAGTCTTGCTGCAGACCTTTGCACTTTCTCTAGTTTCATTAAGTGCTTGGCTAGGTGTGAGTTCCAAACTGGTGCCGCATACTCCAATATGGGCCTAACGTACACGGAGTACAGGGTCCTGAACGATTCCTTATCATGATGTCGGAATACTGTTCTGAGGTTTGCTAGGCGCCCATATGCTGCAGCAGTTATTTGGTTGATGTGCGTTTTAAAGATGTGCTGGTGTTTACTCACCCCAAGACCTTTTTCCCCTTTAGGGGGGTTTGTAGTCTCTGGCCCCCCAGCTTTTTCCGTCTGCGGTCTTTCCCTTTTCCCCTTTCCCCAATTTAAAGACTTTGCCCCCGGTGGGATTGAAAATCCAGGAGCCCAAATTTCTGGGCCAGGTCTGCCGCCTGTTTGACCCCCCCTTTTTAGTTTTTGCCTAGTCTTCGATCGAATGAATTCCTTTTCATAACTTTTACGTCATCGGCCCAAAAAGGGGCACCTCAGGTTTTATTTTCCCTTAGTCATGTTTATTCACAAGTACCAGAAAAAAGGACTGGTCCCGGATGACCCCCGTGGGACCCCGTGGCACGGTGGGCCACTCTGGGCAACCCCGCCCCGTACCATTATCGCTATGAATTTTTGACAAGTTTTTCCCCTTTTCCCTTGTAGGCCTTTTCCCCGTTATCCCCGCTTGGTTTTCCAGTTTTTGCACTAATCTCTTGTTTGGAAAAAGTGTCAAACGCCTTCTTGCAGTCCAAGAATATACAATTTCCCCCCCCCCTCACTCTCTTTTTCTTTCGCTGTCACCATGTATAGAAAATCCAGTAGGTTTGTGAAACCCCGGGTTTCCCGCCCTGAAACCCTGTTGGCTGCTGTTGATGAGATCTTTCCCCTTTTTAGGTTTTTCCACCACTTTCTCTGGGTAAAACTTTTCCATTTACTTTGCATATTTTTTTTACATTTTTCAGTGACACTGGTTGTAGTTTAAATTCTTCTTGGGCGTCTCCTTTTTTTAAAAATTGGAGGGTTTAAAAATTTGCTGTCTTTTCCCTTTAGGCAGGGGTTTGTTTTGGTTTGATGTATTGAATATTTTTTGTTAGGGATTTTTCCCCTTAAACGCCTCGGGTCCCCCTCTTTCCCCGGGGCCCATGGAGAGGGTGTTTTGGGGCCCCCTTGCCTTTGAGGTAAACTAAACTACTTTAGAAAAACCCCTTTAAATTTTTTCCCCCGGTTGTGTTTTAAATGTGTTTCCCGCACATGGGGTGTGCTCCACCCCTCCGTCTTTTGGAGCCCTTCTGTCTCCTCCTTTAAAAACTTTTTGAATCTCTTTTTAAATTCCTCACATACTTCACGGGCATTTCTTGTTGTTTCCCCCTTCCTTTTCCCTTAAACCTGATTACTGGTCCTTGACTGTTGTTTTCCTCCTGATGTTGCCGTATAACAGCTTTGGTCAGATTTGGCTTTCGCTGCTAAGTCGTTTTCATATTGTCGTTGGGCCTCCCTTCTTATCTGTGCATTTTCATTTCTGGCTCTACGACTGCTCTCCTTATTTTCCTGGGTCCTTTGTCTTCTATATTTCTTCCATTCCTTAGCACACTTGGTTTTTGCCTCTTCTACACCTTTGGGTAAACCATTGGCTCATCCTGGCTTTTTCATTATTCCTGTTACCCTTGGGTACAATCCTCTCCTCAGCCTCCTTGCACATGGTTGTTTCATATTCCATCATCTCATTAACTGGCTTCCCTGCTAGTTCTCTGTCCCACTGAACCCCGTTCAGGAAGTTCCTCATTCCCGTGAAATCGCCTTTCTTGCAGTTTGACTTCATTCGCCCTGGTTTTTTTGCTTCCCCTCCACTTGTAGCTCTACTGTGTATTCGAAGCTTAAAACTAAATGATCGCTGGCCCCTAAGGGTCTTTCGTATGTGATGTCGTCAATATCTGCACTACTCATGGTGAATACTAGGTCCAGTCTTGCAGGTTCATCCTCTCCTCTCTCTTGTAGTGTCCCTTACGTGTTGGTACATGAAATTTTCCAGTACCACCTCCATCATTTTAGCCCTCCATGTATCTTGGCCCCCATGTGGCTCCAAGTTCTCCCAATCGATTTCCTTGTGGTTAAAGTCACCCATGATCAGGAGCTTTACTTACCACTGCAGCCAGTGTGTCAACCATCGCTCTATTGCTCTCATCATACTCTTGCCTTGGCCTCCTGCTGTTCTGTGGTGGGTTATACATCACTGAAATTACCACTTTGGGACCTCCAGAGTGAAGCATTCCTGCTATGTAATCGCTTGCTTCTCCGCTGTCTCCTCTCTCCAGCTCATCAAAATTTCATCGGTTTTTGATCAGCAGTGCCACTCCTCCACCCCCCATGTTTCCTCTGTCTTTCCTCAGGATCTGGTACCCCTTTGGGGAAAGATGGCATCGGGTTATCATACCTGTAAGCTTGGTTTCTTTTGAGAGCTATGTTTTTCGGTGTGCCTCTTTGACTCTTTCGGGGCCACTCCTCCCACTTATTTGTTATTTATCAGCTTTTTGTGTACAATACCTTCATTTTTTCTCTCCACACTGTGGTTTGGGGGCTTGTGAGGGGTGGGAGACTGATAGCGTCCTGTGGGATTCTATAGCTGGGTGTGGGTGGAAGTCTGGGTATAGATTGTAGGTTGTAGTGTTGGGATGGTGTGATATGTTGAGGGATTCTGAGGATGGTTCTGTGTGTGATTGCCCTTGCTGCTCTGTCCTGCTCTGATTGGCCTCTGCTGGTTCCATCCTTGTCTTCTTTCCTAGCCCCTTTCGCATTTTTTTTCCTCTCCCTCAGTGCTGTCGTTTTTGTTTGTGTTCGTCTCTATCTAGGAACACCCTCTGTGTACTCTTTCCGAGTACTTCAACCGTGGTTTCTCTTGGAGGATCCTGTTCCACACTGTTTCTGTCCTGAGAATCAGCTTGATCGGTCGTTTTCTCCATTTCAAGTACCTCCCTATTCTCTGAAAATTTACAATCTCGTCCATGTCATCGTCACCTATTTCTGTGATGATGTTCTCAATCTCCTTTCTTTCTGCCTGCTGTCTTTCAGAGTGTTTCCTTTCTCCTCTTCCCGAAGCCTATGGATAAAACACTGATTTTGCCTTGTGTGTGTGTGTGTGTTTGTGTGTGTGTGTGTTGTGTGTGTGTGTGTGTGTGTGTGTTGTGTGTGTGTGTGTTTGTGTGTGTGTGTGAGTGTGTTGTGTGTGTACTCACCCATTTGTACTCACCTATTTGTGGTTGCAGGGGTCGAGTTTCCTAGCTCCTGGCCCCGCCTCTTCACCGGTTGTACTAGGCCCTCTCTCTCCCCGTCCATGAGCTTTATCAAACCTCGTCTTAAAACTGTGTATGGTTCCGCCTCCACAAAGTCATTTTTAGGCTATTCCACTGCCTTACAACTCTTTTGACTGAAGAAATACTTCATACTATCTCTCTGACTCATTTGTGTCTTTTAACTTCCCAAATTTTGGCCTCTTGTTTTCTGTGTCCCTCCTGGAACATCCTGTCCTTGTCCACCTTGTCTATTCCCCGCAGTTATTTTATATGTCGTTATCATGTCTCCCTGACCCTCCTGTCCTCCAGTGTCGTCAGGCCGATTTCCTTAATCTTTCTTCATAGGACATTCCCTTAGCTCTGGAACTAACCTTGTCGCAAACCTTTGTACTTTCTCTAGTTTCTTGACGTGCTTTATCAAGTGCGGGTTCCAAACAGGTGCTGCATACTCCAGTATGGGCCTGACATACACGGTGTACAGTGTCTTGAATGATTCCTTACTAAGGTATCGGAATGCTGTTCTCAGGTTTGCCAGGCGCCCATATGCTGCAGCAGTTATCTGATTGATGTGTGCTTCCGGAGACATGCTCGGTGTTATACTCACCCCAAGATCTTTCTCCTTGAGTGAGGTTTGCAGTCTTTGGCCACCTAGCCTATACTCTGTCTGTGGTCTTCTGTGCCCTTCCCCTATCTTCATGACTTTGCATTTGGCAGGATTAAATTCGAGAAGCCATTTGCTGGACAGGTGTCCAGTCTGTCCAGGTCTCTTTGAAGTCCTGCTGGTCCTCATCAGATTTAATTCTCCTCATTAACTTCACATCATCTGCAAACAGGGACACTTCTGAGTCTAACCCTTCCGTCATGTCGTTCACATATACCAAAAAATAGCACTGGTCCTAGGACCGACCCTGTGGGACCCGCTCGTTCAAAGGTGCCCACTGTGATACATCTTTTACGTACCATGACTCGTTGTTGCCTCCCTGTCAGGTATTCTTGATCCATTGCAGTGCCCTTCCTGTGTGTGTGTGTGTGGGGTGTGTGTGTGTGTGTGTGTGTGTGTGTGTGTGTGTGTGTGTGTGTGTGTGTGTGTGTGTGTGTGTGTGTGTGTGTGGTCGTGCAAATGTGCTCGTTGAATTATGTCACCAGCTTTCCACACCGCTTTGATCGTCCTTAGTCATTTCTTGCTTTCTGGGCTTTATCGTATATATTTTGGAAGTTGAGCATATTCTTTGCACTGTATTCGCCCCAAGTTCCTTTTCACTCTCTGATATTTACAACTTTTATGCGCCCAGGTTGTACTCAGTGTCTGCGTCTGTTCTCACATTCTTCAAATCTCATAACTTTTTTGCATTTGTTCATACTGAACTCGAGAAGCCACTTTTTGACCACATTTGTAATTTGCTGATGTCACTTTGGTGTTTATGATTGTGTTTTCTTTATTCTTTTCATTAATTTACATCATCTGTGAACAGTCCAGTCTGGTAGGTCATTCACGTGTATATGGAACACTAGAGGTTCTATTACTGAGCCTTGCGGAACATCACTCGTTTCTCTTTTTTTTTTTTTTTTTTTTTTTTTTTTTTTTTTTTTTTTTTTACACAGGGTTTGACAAGGTTAAGGATCCCTAGCTCTATTGACAGCTATATTACAGGTTAAGGATTCCTAACTTTACTGGCAAGCTAAGAGCTGTTACCTACATCAGCTCATTTGAAAGTATTTTTATTGTTATGAGACATACAAGTAGGGAACAGGATGAAGTTGGAGCCATCTGTGGGCCAGCATTTTCATTTGATCAACTGACTTTATCTCGTTGACATCATTATGCTGTACGAATGTGTTCCATACTCGAGTCATCCTGGGTATATAGGATCTCAGATGGAGTGAAGTTCTGGAGAAGGGTACAGCCAGAGTGAAGTTGCTGCTTTCTGCCCGTCTCTCTCTCTCTCTCTCTCTGATATCTCATCCATCACTGATGCTGTCTGCCTTCTGTCATCCAGAAACTCCCGGAAACATCGGAGCACTCTGCCATTTAACCTTTCCTGTTCCCCTAATTTCTGAAACAGTCTCTACCGTGCTTCTGCATCAAATACTTTCCTGCAGTCCAGGAAGATGCAGTCCATCCAAAACTCTCTTTCTTGTTTTATCTCTGTGACTCTGTCCTACAAAAAAAAAAAACTCCGTCGAATTTGTAAAACGGGATTTTCCATCCTTAATTCGTGTTGGGTTTCTGTAAAGAACCGTCTTCTCTCCAAATGATCCGATACCTTTTTCCTGACACTCTTCTCCAGAATTTTTGACATCATGTTTGTTAGAGAGACTGTCTTGTAATTCTATGCCTCTTCTCTGTCTCCCTCTTTATATATACGAGGACCACAGTTTCCCTTTTCCAGTTTTCTAGCATTTGTCCTTATTGGAGAGACTGACTGAAGTCCTTTGTTAATGGGACACATAGAGTGTCTGTGTGTGTCTGTAGTCTGTCTCTCTCTCTCTCTCTCTCTCTCTCTCTCTCTCTCTCTCTCTCTCTCTCTCTCATTCTCTCTCTCTCTCTCATTCTGTCATCTCCTTCATATGTTGGTGGTACATCTGGTTCTCCCTCCGGCCATTGACAGTAACTTTTACCAACACGAAAGAAAAATTGTCTTTACTCTTTGAAGACATAAAATCCGTTTTCCATTTTTTTTAAACTAAGAGAAGAACATCAAACCAATTTTGCCACTGGGGGGGGAGGGAGGGAGAGAGTGAGGGAGAGAGTGAGGGAGAGAGAGAGGGAGGGAGAGAGGGAGGGAGACAGTGAGGGAGGGAGTCAGGGAGGGAGAGAGGGAGGGAGGGAGACAGTGAGGGAGGGAGGAGAGAGAGAGGGAGGGAGAGAGGGAGGGAAGGAAGGATAGCGTAACGGGAGAGAAAAGAAGAGCTAAACCTTAATTTTTCTCAATGTTAGTTTCTGGTGGTATTTAATATTGGTTTTGACCGGAGGTGAAACTGCAGATCTGGAGAGTGTCAAGAGAACCTTTACTGCACGTGTACGTTACGGTAAACACGTCAACTACTGCCAACATCAACATTAAAATGGTATAAAATACCGACAGATTGTTAGGTAAGACACATATGCAACAGTTAGGTATCTTTATTTCGAAGAAACGTTTCGAAATAAAGATACCTAACTGTTACTGGCAACATCTGGAAGCACTTGACTGTACTCGCTGGAACACAGGCGAGACAGATATAATCTACACTTGCAAAATCCTAGAAGGAATAGTCCCTATCACACACAAATCAGGCGGTGCAAAATACCCCAATGAAAAGTAGGGACGCCATTAGTACAATAAGAAAAAACACCATAAGTGTCCGGGGCCCAAGACTGTTCATCAGCCTCCCACCAGCCTTAAGGGGAATTACCAACAGACTCCTGGCTGCCTTCAAGAGGGAGCTCGACAGAAAAATAGTCAGTGCCGGATCAGTCTGGCTGTGTCGTATGTTGAACTACGTGTGGCCAGCAACAACAGCTTCGTTGATCAGGCCCTAATCCACCGGGAGTCTGATCGTGGACCGGGACGCGGGGGCGTTG